>OZ026612.1:19524983-19664983 GCA_964020975.1 Hermodice carunculata | reverse complement strand
TATCTGTCCCGCTGTATATATCTGCCGATCATTCTATCTATCTATCTATCTATCTATCTATCTATCTATCTATCTATCTATCTATCTATCTATCTATCTATCTATCTATCTATCTATCTACCTATCTATCTATCTATCTATCTACCTACCTATCTATCTATCCATCCATCCATCCATCCATCCATCTATCTATCTATCTATCTATCTTCTTACCGACCCACCCGTCTGTCTGTCTGTCAATCTACATGACGACCTACCTACCTACCTCCCTTCGTATGTATTTATACGCGTATGAATGTATCAATCAATTAATAAATTAGTCTCTCTGTCTATCTGTCTCTCTGCCAGTCTATCGATCTGTCTGTCTATTTATCTAGTTATCTATCCAATCACCATCTATCTGTTTATCTATCCGTCCATCTGTCTGTCTGTCATACATCATATTAAGGGTTCTCTAATGATCTTTTTACTTCGTGGATATTATATCGCTTTATAATTTGACGTTGCCATAACCGTCTGCTCAGGGCGAAGCTAACCACACCAGTACAGAAAACAAAACAAAGCTTACTGGCCATTTTTGTCGCAAATGAATGCAAGAAAACCACATTTCCTCTTGCCATGGCCTTAATAATGTACCTCGTTTAAAAAGAAATGAATGAATTAGCTCCGTCAGATGCTCGCAACATCTTTTCCCTTTATTCGGTTCTCAAGATTTTGACAGTGTAACTATAAGTTGATTTGTGCAATCTTTTGTTTGGGAAATAAAGGGTATGGTAATTAAACTTCAACTTTACGGTGGTGCTGTGTAAAATTCATCACAAGGTCAGTGTAACGCGTACCCTAAAATATATTATGTCTCTGCATTCGTTCTTCGTCCAATATCTATGTCAAATTAATGACAACAATGCCGAGTTGTTATCATTAAATGCACAGAAAAACGTGATATGGATTAAAGACAACTCGCATGTAAAAACTTCGCATCATTACAAAGAGGAAGTAATGGATCCCATTGATACATCAGTCGTTTGGTTCATAGTACCATGTATGTATCCTCTGGCACAGTGTCTTGGCTGACCTTTACTGTTTTTATTGATGCAGAACATCAGAGTGGATTCAGCGGTCAGTTTATCTATTAGGTATGAGGTTACAGCTGCCTTTGTTTTCTGGCCAAGAACAAGCTCATTTACATTATGTTTCTTACTGCACGCGTTGTTGACCCGCACATGTGATGGCGTAGTATGGCACGCACATGTGGAATGTGACGTGCACATATGATGAAGTACATTCGGCAACATATACATGAATGTTGATTGTTGAAAGCGATGTGAAAATATCTGCCTCCTTGTTATACCCATTTCTTTATGATCGATGGAAAGGGCGACAGCTTCTGCAACACCGAGTCCCTCCACAGTAACAGATAATGTATATTCTCTACTAGCCTTGTATAGGCCTCCTATTATAAAGTTCTTAACAAGTGGTTGGTACCATTTTGGCTTGCAACATTACTTCTTCATGAAGTTTTTTCTATTTTTTTTTTTTTTTTTTACTTGAAAAAGAAGAGCAATGTGTTTTAAACTCCATGACCTTGGGGTCTCGCATACATGTACTTGAGCTGGCTAAATATAAAGCGAAAAAAAAATTAAAGCGTTGCAGATACACTTGGCGAATGTGGCGTA
Source organism: Hermodice carunculata (assembly GCA_964020975.1). Classification (NCBI taxonomy): domain Eukaryota; kingdom Metazoa; phylum Annelida; class Polychaeta; order Eunicida; family Amphinomidae; genus Hermodice; species Hermodice carunculata. The sequence continues at coordinate 19,663,307 of OZ026612.1, read as the reverse complement.
TTTAAAATATTCTCAAAACTACACCATTGTTGCATACATGGGTATCGCTAATTTGAATTTCATTTTGGATGGACTAAATGACTACATCCATACATAAGAAAAACGACGGAGTTGTCTGTGACACCCTGCCTGACTTCAAATTACAGGAGCGCTACCCCATGACTCATTTTCACTTGGTACCTCGTACCATCAGAAATGCCTATCCAATCTTTTAGTTATATCATCGTGTCCAGTCATGTGGCAGAGATGGGTATCTTTATAACGGAACTAGACCGGTGTCTGTGTCAAAATCAAACGATGATTAAATACAGCAAAAAAAAAACCCAACCTCCTGACACTTTAATAATTTAAATAGCCGTGGTTATTTTAGGATCACCATAAATGTCACTTTTCACTCTTTGTAGCTTCCTTTGCGGATCGAAAGCTTGTCAACATGTAAACGATTTGTCAGTTCCAGATAAGCTATATGCATCTTTATATATATATATATATATATATATATATATATATATATATATATATATATATATATATATATATATATATATATATATATATATGTATATATATAAAGTTGGTTCATGAAAAGTTTTCCAAATAAACCCGTCCATTTGATATAAGATTTGTGATAATATATATGTATATATATATAGAGAGAGAGAGAGAGAGAGAGAGAGAGAGAGAGAGAGAGAGAGAGAGAGAGAGAGAGAGAGAGAGAGAGAGAGAGAGAGAGAGAGAGAGAGAGAGAGAGAGAGAGAGAAAGATCTTATTAAGATGACCTAAAGCACTGACAAATTGTGGTTTGAATGCGGAATAGACATCTTTTTGGGGTTGACAGAAGGGGGACTGTCGATTGGTAGAGTTACAATAACAATGTTTCGTGGAAGAGGCGGGCTTAATTGGAGATTCTAAATATATATATATATATGTATATTTACACACACACACACACACACACACACACACACACATATATATATATATATATATATATATATATACCATATACATATATATATATATATATACTGAAATTGACCAGTGCCAAAATTGCAGCACCAGGGAGACCACACAAGTATCTAGTATAATTGGAATAATCCTAACAAATAAACTTAAATAAAAACATTTGTTATGTCCGATTAACTGAGTATCAGATGATATGTAAGTATATTTTTTTTTCAGTATTAGTGTGACCATATATACATTTGTACAGGAATAAATATGACCAGCTTTAAGGAGACCAGCGTTTGGTCTCCTTAAGTCTGCGGTCTGCCTAAGTCTTTCTTCTATGTACATATGAACCCCCCGTGGTGAACTATTATGCATATATATATATATATTTGTGTGTGTGTGTTAAAATTTCTTTGTGTTCGAAAAATGATCCCCTCTTGAGCCATACAGCATCACGTACTGAAAACTTCACCCCGCGGAACCGGCACATTTTATCTTCCTGCCCTTGGCGGAACAAGCCCACGCCGGACTGAGCAGCTTGACGTAGCGCACGAGCAAATGCTGCGGGCAATATTGCCTAGAGAAAATTGTCATAGCATCAATAAAAATTTCAAAAAGACAGCAAACGTATTCTGTTTAAAGATACTACCACTTGTGTCATTGTAAATGTTATTAGTCTGCGACTGTTTAAGGTACATACATTCGAATGGCACGTTGCGTTTTCCATGCATGTATGTGGTGACGTAAGAATCAATATTATCATCAGTACAATTCGAAGAACTGAGATGAACCCACTAGAAAGTTCAGGACCTGAAGACATTGTCCACCGCCGTTGCACTATTAATTATTTTTTCTTTTTAAATTGGAAGTATCAATCCAATTGATTCTGTATCAAGTACTAATTGTTTTATGCTTCGAGAGTGGTAAAAATAGTTATGTCCCGAGTGATAACGAAGGAAACAAGCATTTTACAGCTCGAGGAACCATTCAGTTATCAATATACATAAAGTTACATACCCCACACTGTCTACATTTTAAAAGGTTTCGCCTGTGGAAAAAAAAAAGTGTGGTTACCATAGTCACATGGGATATTGAACGATATGGTACCCTCTGACTGACTGTGAGTCCAAGTTTAAATTATTTTCCGGTGGTCTAAAACTGACGTGTAGGACATGTGATGCAAATTTGATCCGTACTGTTATCCATCAGATACATCTAAACTTTCAGGGCTAGCGAGATTTGCCATTAAACACTTAATTAGTTCCAAAGATAAATTATCACTAATAATTAACACAAAGAGGGTGGACCATGTGTGGATACAGGAAGACAGGTTACTTGCAAACTGACCTTTTTACGTCAAACAAACCACTGATTATGAATAATAAAGTCTGCAAGATTATTTATTTGGCATATTTGAAAACTTTACCACATCTTTCGCTTCCAGTGAGCGATGTGTTGTTTGTGATAAAATTTCACGTATGGGTTAACCCTTTTAGTGCTTGATTAGACACTGGGGTAACACTTGTCCTCAACGCGCTTCGGAAGAAACGTGCTGGTGGCTTCAGCTATTTTTTTTTTTTTTTTTTTTTTTTTTTGTCTTTTTTTTTTTGACCATTGAAAATATAGGCATGCTGATACTCGAATGATTTTTTTTACAAGCATTTACAACCTGAAATCATAATGACAATTCCGGTCCGTAAAATTGTTATCGCGAAAAGCGCTGAACCAGTTAAACATACAATGCGAAGCATGTTGAAATTAACTCTGCAACATTACATAACGGCAATGCATCTCACATCTCCTGTCGATGGGCAATTGTTGCCAGTTGCCAGCCATAATCATTCAGCGCACTGGCAATATGAAATACCTGTAGTACAAATGAAACCAAAATTGTATCACGTATAGTAAGTAAAGTGGGTAGTTCCTGGGTTAGATAATACACTGATAAGATTACGCATTCAATCGAATGCAGTGAAACCCCATTATAATGACACCATCTGTTCCCTGAAAATGTGCCAGATAACTGAATCTGCCAGATAAATGAATCACATAACACTGAAAATGTACTTTTTGTTCCTTAAAATGTGTGTCGTTAAGTGAATATGTCGAATATTTGAGTGTATTGTAATGAGTTTTGACTGTATTTCTGTTGTGAGATTCAGCATATATTCAATGCAAATAAATGATTGACATGCAGTACTAACTCAGTCTGGTAAATTTGCGGTATAGGGAAGGAGGATGTATATTTTTAGAAAGAAGAGAGAGAGAGAGAGAGAGAGAGAGAGAGAGAGAGAGAGAGAGAGAGAGAGAGAGAGAGAGAGAGAGAGAGAAGACGGGACAATGAAGAGAAAGAACAGAGATACAAAAGAGGAAAAAGAAAGAACGGAGTGAATGACTGGATGAATGAAGAAAGAAAGAAGTCAAAGGAGGACAGAGAGACAGAGAGACAGAGATCCGAGAAAACGAGATAATATAGTTTGTTATTATCATCATACAAGCTGATCTCCTTTACAAAATATAGCATATTTCAATATCCTGGTTAACAGTGATACACTGGAATGCATTAATAAGCGGTACAAAAGAATGTGTGCGAAACTACAAAAGTAGTATTTTTATATATTCTTAAAAAGAATGGTTCAATGGAGGTATATCTTGAATGCGATAATTGAGACGGCCCGGTCCATTGTATATAATCCAGTGCAATTAGTATACTTTCTTCAGTGCTATCCTAGATGGGGGCTTTACATATGTGAGTCTGCCAGCATAAAAAATAATCACCAAAAATTTATTTTTGTTTTTTGACGGCGTATCGAACCATCACCCTTCGTCACCAACCACTGAGCCGAGTGACAAATGATGATGATGATGATGATGATAATAATAATAATAATAAATAAATAAGTAAGTAAACAAGTAGATGAATAAATAAATAAATAAATAAATGAATGAATGAATGAATGAATGAATGAATGAATGAATGAATAAATAAATAAATACATAAATAAATAAATAAATAAATAATCTATCATGATACGATCATTTTACCAATACATTTTTATGATGTTAAAACATTTGGAAAATTTATCACAGATATTCTTCATATCTGTGTGCCACCACAGACATGCTGTTTTTCTAGGAATTCTCTCTACTTTTCATTCTTTCTGCTTTCTTTACAGGCAAATTTGTCCGACCTTTCATTTGAAAACTATCGTACGTAGAAACCCCAAAGTTGGCATGGTTATACCTGCATATATGAAATCTTGAGGTTTTGTAAAGAGGCTTGACGAATTTGAAAGTTAGGCAAAATGGGGCCATTTCAAAATTTATTTTTGAATATCATCAAAACTACTATAGGTACAGGTGTCAAACCAACTTCAATTCATAGGTTTGTAGCACTGCACATTTTTGTAATCTCATGTGACATCTAAAGGTCAAAGATCAATGTTATTTTGCCATTTAAAATTTTCTCCTAGCCATAACTCGGTCAATTTTCATCTGGTTTGACCATGTTGGGTTTATATTGTGACACTACACATTTTGTAAAATGCACGTGACCTCTAAAGGTCAAAGGTCAAGCTCATTTGGAACGTTTAAAGTTTCATCCAACCATAACTTACTCAATTTTTCATCCAATTTTAATCATGTTGGACTCAACTTTCCAGTATTGCAACACTGTATATTTTTGTAATGACATGTTGCCTCTAAAGGTCATAGGTCAATGTCATTTGGACACATGAAAGCTAATTGTAGCCGTAACTTGGTCAATTTTCATCCAATTTTAATCGTGTCGAACTCCAATTGTAGGTATGGCAACACTGCACATTTTTGTAATTTAATTTACATGTGACCTCTGAAGTCAAAGGTCAATGTTATTTGGTCCTTTGAAATTTGCATCTGGCCATAACTTGGTCAATGTTCATCTGATTTGGTTCATGTTGGGTTTAAAATGTAGATAATGGAACACTGTGAATTTATATAATGTACATGTGACCTCTTAAGGTCAAGGTCATTTAGGCCATTCAGATTTTCATCTAGCCATAGCTTGGTCAATTTTCATCCAATTTTAGTCATGTTGGGCTCAGATTGTAGGTATTGCAACACGGCAGATTTATGTGCATCTTTAATCTATATGAGGGAACCACATGCCTAGAACCCTTTCGCCTGCTTGACTCTCCGATCATCTGTCTGGCGGTCCATGCAAGGGCCTTAGTCCACCAGTCAAAGGTCATAGGTCTGCATTTCCACCCCTCTTCAATTTATATTATTCCTAGAAGTATATCCAATGAAGAATGAGCAAAAGTTGTAGCATTTAATATTGACAACTTTTAAAGGCCCACAGACAGATTTGCTTTGAAGCAAATCTTCTTTTCTAGTGCCTTCTTTCTCCCTAACCAGCCACTTTGTCCGACAATTTTCTCGGACACTCAGAAACTCCAAAGTTGGTATGATTATACATCCACACATGAAGTCATGCCATTTTACAAAGGACGGTTGAATGCATCTAAAATCATGCAAAATAAGGGTATTTACAATTTTAAATTTTGAATATCGTCAAACCTGGTATAGCAAGGGACGTAATTCCAAGTGTTACTCCTTTTTTATTGATTATCATGCATTTGACGACTATAGTATTAAAGGTTTTGCATTTGAATTTATGTTGATTGGGGGCATTTCAAAATTTTAATCTATGCTAATTAGGGACAATTTGAAATTTGAATCCCGAATATCTTCAACACTATGACAGACAGAGATGGGAATCCAAGTTTAATGCCTTTGCTATTGACCATTATGTATCTTATGAATACAATTTGGAAATTACTGAATTTCAATTATGCTAATTTGGAGCACAAACAAAATTTAAATCTCAAATATCTTCAAGACTTTGATAGATAGAGATCCGTTTCCAAGTGTGACACGCTATCAACCATTGCACATTTATTAAATGTAGGACAAAAGTTGTTGCATTTTGAATGACGCTAACAAAGAGCAATTCAAGTTATAAATCTTGAGTATCTACAAGACTAGATGGGAAGGCGAGGGGTAACCGCAGCAAGTACAACCAGATCAGCAGTTTTGTACAGTTTCTCTGTGTAGCCATGGCGATGGTGTAGCAAAGCAGTCTAGGCTGGGTCGCTACAATGCAAGCACTGCTTGAGTTGTCATGATACTAATAGTTTTGCTAGAGATGTTATGTCTATTATATTTAATTTGATCAATAAAACTTGTTTAATTTTTGACACCTTCGTTACAACTCCAATTGATTACTGAAATTGCCTCTTAATGGCTTACTTGATTTCCTGAACTAGAAATATTTTCTTGGTAGGAATTTCATACACAATTATGTCCAACAAACGCAATTTTCCACTGCCAGGCCCAATGCTATTTTATCTTGTTGATCGTGCTTCTTGTTTTTCGATCAAAATTGCACTTGTAATACAGATACAAGAAGAAATATTCATAGCATTTTGAAGGCACACAGACAGATTTGCTGTCGAGCAAATCATATTTCCTAGTTCTGCCTCTATTTTTTTTTTCAAATTCTAATCAAATGAAATCTTACCTGCTCAGTATTATCTTTTGGATAAAAGTGTAATTAAGAGGTTTTTTCCATCAGTTGATTCATACGAAGATTGTAGTTCCAAAAGTAAAGAATTCTCATTTCTTCGCAGTAGCATCAAGACACAGGGAAATTTCAAAACTGCACTTTGAGGGAAGAAAAAGGAGGGTTTTTCAAAATAATCGCAGTGTTTGGATACATTCATTTCAACAGACATAGATGCGATAAAAACATAAGACGTAAATGATATTATATGTTAAAAAATGAAACATTACATTTTGCTTGATATACAATTGTAGTGAGCTGAAAAAAGTTTATTTGCTTAGATTAATTCATCAAAATACTGCTAATATTAAGACATGCAAGCCTACTGAATATTGGACAATATTACAGATACATCAAGCTATATAAAGAAGTCGTTTTTATAACGTTTATATCAACTTAAACATACGGACTCTTTTAAAAGGTATTGTTCATTGAGTCTTCTTAGCTGTGGAATTTTGATTCAAGATTGAATCCACAGCGTCAGCATTGAAATCATATTCGCGATTCATTGTGAAAGACGCAATGTGTATGGAAATGATGTAGTTCTGAGTACACGATATATTCGTTTAACTTACTGAAGTTACTCCTTCTGTTGCCAATATATTCAATGTCTTTAAATGATCGGAATTTTCCCCCAGTGAATAATAACCTGGAATTTTAAGGCACATTCACAAGGAAAATAGCAAAGAAGTTTTGAGCAATTATCAAAATATCATGCTAAAGTGTAATTTATATGCGTTTTTTTGCGCCCTTGCTTGAAAGCCATTTGATGATTTTTTTTAAATACAAACTTCTTCGGAGAGCAAGATGGTGCAAATAGAAAGGGCAGACGCCTAGAAGGCAACTATGTTCACTTCAAAGGCTTATGTAGCTTCAGGGTTTTTGTTTAAATTGTGTTTTGGATATTAGCAAAGCTTTCATACCATAAACAGAGATCGCATGTCTTGTTCATTATGGAAAAGTAGTGTACAAGGTAAGGCTTGGCGTCTGGCACAGAAGTTATATGAAAACCTTAAGAGAAGGTAATTTTCGACCCTTTTGATAGCGACTGCTTTTTCGGACAGAATTGTCTAAAAGAAGGGTGAATTATGTCCCGTACGCGTTTCTCCGTAGTTATGGTAAATTAAGTAACAATGCTCTAAAACGAAAATTTGGGGATACCGTTTCAATATGAACATATACTGTTACTTTTGTATGCAGGCGATAAAGTTTAACTCCGGAAAGTGAGCCGCGACTTCAAACAATTTTAAACATAGCCAATTCTTTTTTAACTAAGTGGCAAATGAAATTTAACGGCAATAAATCTAAAATTATGACTATTGGTCAGCGTATAGATAAGAATAAACGATGGAAGCTCGGTCATAATGAATTGACAGAATGCGACTCGTCTAATTAATAACATATTCATGAATGTCAGTCTTGATAACCTAGTACACAGTCCTGACGGTCAATGGGTTTATAAAGTTCAAAAACTGAGTGCGGACAACTATATACCTTTTTCTTCACGGAGATCGACAACAGGTCGTCACCACATTGTTACAGTCTATTGAAGCGGACCTCTCTCAGGGAGAATATCTGCTGACCGCGAATAAGCTTAAATTTGCTGGCCTGAAGTCAATGACTTGCACAGGATATTTGAGTTTACATGACAATTTATATAAATTGAATTTTAGCATCATCTGCGACTTGCAAATTATATGGTAACAGCTTGGACGATGTCTGTCATTTTTTGCTTATCTGTCCACAATTTTATGGGTTTCATCTGAAATTTTGGTCTGAACTTGAAGCAACTTTAGTTAACACAGGTCAAAATGCATCCCTTAATACCAAAATATGTTTCCTTTTGGGTGACTCGGCTTATGATCATGCGATTTCAGGTTAGGACTGTTTTTGATTATGTATCTAAACGGTTTTCAAAGATTGCTTGGTTAGACCGTAAGTCTTTCGTGGACGGTTATTAACTTGTACCGCTTCTGATCTCTGCTCCCACATGCATACATTTGATCTCTCTGATCCATAATTTGTATGTGTATTTTCAAATGGAAGCACCACCAATAAAACCCCGGTTTACGATGCCTCCGTGTAAAAAGGGGAGTTACTCCCACAAATGTATAAGAATTTAAAAAATGATGGACAGAAAAAATGATAGATAGAATTGTCATTAAAGACAGTGTGTGTTCTGTTTTTCCTGAAATCCTTTTTCTTTCTTCTTTCTTCTTTACCAGCAAATTTGTCCGACACTTTTCGCGGACACAATTATATATAGAAACTCCAAACTTGGCATGATTGTACCTCCATACAAGGACTTTAACCGTTTTATACAGAGGAATGAAGATGATTAAAATTATGCAAATTAGGGGTATTTGAAATTTTAAATCTTGAATATCTTCAAAATTATAATAGATAGAGATGTCATTCCAAATTGTACTAGGGGGTTATTGACCAGTGTGCATCTAATGAATTTAAAACAAATGTTGTATCAATTTAAATCATGCCGATTAGCAGCATTTGAAATTTTAAAACTTGAATATATTCAAAACTATTATAGATAGAAATGTCATTTTAACTTTTGCTAGGAGATTATTGACCATTGTGCATGAATGAATCTAAAGCAAAAGTTGTTTCCATTTAGATTATATCAATTAGCAGCATTTTAAATTTTAAAACTTGAATATCTTCAAAACTATTATAGATGGAAATTTCATTATCGCTTCTACTTAGGGGTTATTGACCATTGTGCATGTAATGAATCTAAAGCAAAAGCTGTGGCAATTTAAATTATGCTAAAAAGCACCACATATAATGTTAAATCTATAACTTCACAGCTACAATATATAGAGATGCCATTCCAACTTCTACTCCTGTGTTATGGATAGTTTTACATTGACATACCAATTTGCTTTGAAGACACACACTGATTTGCTATGCAGCAAATTATTTTTCCTAGTTCTCAATTTCATTATGATTACATGATAGAAAAGCTTTGGTCACTTTCACAGAAAGTAACAACCAATGAGTTCATATATACATATATATATATATATATATATATATATATATATATATATATATATATATATATATATGTGTGTGTGTGTGTGTGTGTGTGTGTGTGTGTGTGTGTGTGTGTGTGTGTGTGTGTGTGTCCAGGGCTGTTCCAACATTGATGAGTGCCTATTCAGAAAACCATTCGACTGAAATTTATAACACCGATACCGTGCAACCAAAATGAGCCACTCTACACTATACTGCTTGGATTGATGACAAATATTTTGGGGCATATAATGGATATATGTATTTGAATATATATATATATATATATATATATATATATATATATATATATATATATATATATATATATATATATATATCTGTGTGTGTGTGTGTGTGTGTTTCTCTTTTAATTATAATAAAAACTCTCAACATCTGACTTTCGTAGCTTTCGACCTCACGGTCTTCTTCAGTGAGAATGATTCACTGGACCAAAATTATGATACGTAGATAACACGTTATTTGACGTCAATAATCATGCAACGCACGGTTAATGCAAGTTCAGATTTTACGTCCCTTATACTGTAGGTCTAATGCCATCCCCTGGCCATCTATCGTGTTAAAAAAATCATATTAATCAGTTTTTCAACTTTGTAAATCATTGACAGACATTTAGTCCATTTGGCTCATAGGTATTCAATTTCTTCTTCCACAGCGATAAGTTATATGCTTATGATTGGCGTTGAGTAGATCTACAAGCATGTCACTTATCGGTGGGCAATAGAAAAACTTCAGAAAAAATTGAATACCTCTAAGTCAAATGGACTTAATATGCGTGAATGATTTTTTAAAGTTGAAAAGCTTATTAACATGATTCTTTAACGTGTTAGCTATGTAACGGAATTTCTGTCCAGTAAATCATTTTCGCTGAAGAAGGCCATGAGGTCGAAAGCTACGAAAATCAGGTATTGAGACTCGGTGTGTTTACTACACGCACAGATACACACACGCACACACACACACATACATACATACATACATACATATATATATATATATATATATATATATATATATATATATATATATATATATATATATATATATATATATATGTATGTATGTATATATCGGTGATTCAAATATCAAAACTTTCGGTCTCTGACGTCATAAATAGCCTTGTAATGTAATGAGGATGATGGTGTGTCTAGAAATCTTATAAAAGCTCCCGTAGATGAATTCTTGTCTGTTTTCATCGCGTTGGTAGTAAACACTTTCTAGAGAAGACGTATCATCGTAATATGCTCCAGTTCAACACCTTTCCTTAGCCCGACGTAAACTGGGACCCGCTTCCAGAAAAGCTTTTGAATCGGTCTTATTCTAACCAGAAAAATGATAAAAGATCAATGCTGTACTCTAAAAAGAAATATATATATATATATATATATATATATATATATATATATATATATATATATATATATATATATATATATATATTTTTATAAAAGCCACCAACCGCACTGTGGAAATGTAATAAGAGTGGCTTCGGTTTGCAAAGCATGTGAAAATACGCTTGTTGCTTTCTGTACGTCACCCTTGTTGTTACAATCAATACGTCTGTATAAACACTTTTTGAAGCGCGGACCCTCATTTCCATACAGTTGTTGAGGTTAAACCCAAAGTGACCTTATCTATTCCCACATACCTGGTCATTGGTAAGCGATTTATCTTTCAGTTGTGTAGAATAGACATATGAAAATGTTTGTTTTTGGCACTGTATTGCTAAAAATATTTTATTAAGATGGAACTATTTTCATTTACTGAGCACTTTCTTTTGGGCGAGGCTCTAGCATACACCGCGAAGTCCGACGAGAGCTGCAAAACGGCATCTGCATCACCAAGGCATCTTTGTTTTTGTATGTCACGTTATTGTTTGAAATATACTATATACATAAAGGTGCAAACATATATGCACACACACAAATGAACCCTGTTGAATTTTGGATGTATTTTGTAACTTTTACATTGTTTTAGATCATTTTTGGAAATCATTCGGCATGACATTCTTTTTGGTTGAGAACTACGCGCAAGAAGTGGCGCTGTTGCTCCTGTTTGTATAATAAACAGCAAAAAGTATACTGTAGTTCTAGAAATTTTCGCGCGTGTTTAATTTCGCGCAAACTCATTTTTTCTGAAATTACAGAATTTTCACGCATTTTAGTTTCGCGCAATCCAATGCCAAACAACGTAGTGAAATACAATGCAACTTATTTTCGCGCATTTTAATTTCGCACTTTAGGTGGTAGCGCGAAAAGCGCGAAATGAAATAGAGCGCGAAAATTTCTAGAACTACAGTACTTAAATGAAAGAATAAACATAACGGCTAACGGCTTAAAACCCCTCGGCCGCCCACTAAAGGGAAAAAATTATATATGATGAATGTATTCTCATGAAAGTATGCTGAGCACATACCTTTCCTGTTTCATGCAGTGTACAGGGTACCATTAATTCGCCGTCATATACTCACGAACAATATTTCTGATGAGGCACCAAATGTTCTTTAGCCCCATCAAGTTTACACATCTCCGTCTATTAGTAGATTTTATTATCAAAACAGAGACACCAGGACCCATGCACACAGAACGTCTATGGGACCTTGAATTGGGTCAAGGTCAGTCCTTCTAAATTGAAGCAGACCCTATTTAAGGTGTATAAACGATGAAAGCTTCCTGATCCTAACACATCTGGTTCCCCTGATATCGTGCACAAGAATTTCAAAGTAAATTGACCCGGATGATCTTAAAATTAAGTTAAGGTTATTGTCCTTCTAATTTGAATTCACCTATCGAAATGGAGATCTACTGTAAAATTTGGTGATCCTAGCTTATGTGGTTCTTCTATATTCCTTGTATTTTTAATGGGTTAATCCTGGTGACCTTGAAATCAGGTCAAGGTCACTGCGCTTCAAACCTGAGCTAGATTCTTACAAAGGTGATTAACTGTAAAAGTCTGATGATCCTTTCTTATTCAGTTTTCATGATCTCATATGCAAGACATTTATAAATGAGAAATATTGCCTCTGATGACCTTAAAATTAGGTCAAGTTCACTCTCCTTCAAACTTGATGAAAACACTTGCAAGGGTGATTATCTGTAAATGTTTCTTGATCCTAGCTATTGTGGTTCTCTTGATATTGCGTGCAAGAAATTCATAGAAAAGTGACCTAGGTGACCTTAAAACTGGGTCAAGGTTATTGTCCTTTGGACTTGACGTAAACTTTTAAAAGGGTTATCATCTAAAACGTTTCATGATCCCAGCTTATCTGGTTATTCTGAAATCGCGCGCAAGAAGACGGGACGCACGGATTCACACACAGACACAGGCGATGGCAATACCCCCCGGGCGTATGTGGGCACAGGGGTAATAAAATGTAATTTAATAAAATGTTGACATAGCTTTTTATCTGGAGGGAAGCTCTCCCGTCGGGCTTTTATTCCCTTCAAGCCGGGACAGCACAATACAAAAATAGTTAACATGAATCTGTCGATGAAGGAAATTAGTAATTCGTATGTTTTCGAATTGCGATTAAAAGTCTTGTCCTTTATTTACCATTTTGACAGAAAACCGGTCTTGTTTCTGTGTATTTTGTTCCAGCACTGTACAATTAGCAGCAATTACGCAATGTGGTTATCGCCCTCGGCTGCAGGATTCACCTCAATGTACCAAAATGTATAAATTCTTCGTGGATAAGCGTGGTGTATTTGTACATTTTAATACTTACATTTCGTATCTTTGTTATAATTCTAGTTTAAACATACATGTATTTATTTATCCTGGATAACCTAATAGTACATCGAAAGAGTACTAAAAAGGGCTGTCCAGACATAGAAAGACACACAAATTATCTACAACACACACTGGACAACACTATTCACAGAATGCTCCTTATGTACTAGATACAGAGGTAGAAAACATCTTCATGCCGGCTGTCAAGTGAATAACGAAAATTAAATGTAAATTGTATGGATTTACAAAAATTAACAGTGAAGATAGAAAATTTAGTTACAATATATATATATATATATATATATATATATATATATATATATATATATATATATATATATATCACTAGCTTGGTAGGTAAAGACAGAAGATCATTGTTATCAAAATATGAATCTCATGGAATCAGAAATGAACTTTTCAACAGCACCAAACACTTTTAGCAGAAAGATCGTTGTTTCCATGTGTGAGATACCTAATTAGTTTATCACTTGCTTTGTGGACTATAATGCTAGGGTTTACTCCCGAAACTAGAATATGACGTACAAACTTTAATAAGGGTTTCCGGGGATCTGAATAAAGAGGACATTCAAGGAAGAAATGGAAAGTGTAGACTTGCTCAAGTCTCACTGGACTGTCTTCCGTATTTTATTCAAAATAAAATTAATTGCAAAAATAATTTTTTCAAGTGAACACACGTCGAAGCGTTATTCGGTTACCATACAGGTAGGCCCTCAAACCTGGCTAATTGGCGTGGAACGTGTCTATAACCAGATAACACGGACTCCAGATGATTAGCGCCGGGCGGTCTGCGCTGTGTTTCTTATCACACAGACATGCGAGCGGTCATAACGCACCCCTCTTCAGAAGCTGTTAATTGAGCTACTGTGTAATGAAGTATTAATTGCACTGCCCGAGTCAGGCGGAGGGCGTCCAGTGATGTCGGCAGCCGGAGGGAGACGGTCAGCTTTGTCTCGCTTGAGTGGCCAGTGACTAGCCATGCATTCATCGAAGGCCACTTTCCACTCGCGATGATAATGGGATTAGAACTGACCAGGACTCAATAGCTGCTACTGTTGAAACCGACACGGCGGCAGTGTCGACAGTTAAAAAAAAATATAATAATAATAGTAGGACCTACTTAATAACACCGTGTAGTTGGCATAATATTATTCAGTTAACTTTGTGGAGGGGAAAATGTATCGCACTTCTGGGTGGGACCGCGGGATGGGAAAATAGGGACATGCACCAGGGACTTGTGCAAGTCTATGGAAAGTGCTGTTACGGGCTTTAAACATTTACATACTGAAGACGGTATGATATTATATCTATGAAGATGTGAATTTTAGTCCCGATAGATCCAAGCGCAAACTAGTGTGTATGAAAGTAGGATATCGCCTGCCGTGTGAGCAATAAACTAGACCAGGATCTACAGACAATAGGGTGTCTTTAAGACTTTATTTATCCATCATTGTTGAAAGAGTCAACAGAACGAACCAGAATCAAAGAGGACTGGGTGGAGAAAACGGCATTTTAGGATAGTTTCTTTATCATATGTCTCAGTGCATTCTTGCAAGCTACCTGATTCATGTTTTCGCATTGTTTCTATAATATTTTGTTCCTTCATTTTGTTGTGTATTGTTTTGTACTTGTTTTGCTTTGGTTTGCTATCCTTTTCTTTTGTTTTGGTCTAATTTATTTACTTTTAAGTTTCATATTTTAATTCAATTTTGCGTTATGTTACTTTTGTTCTGTTTTCTTTGAAGTCAAGTCAAACTGTTCTGTTATGTTCTGCTCTGTCTCCCTTTTCTGTTCTGCTCAGTTCTCCGTAAATTCCATTCTAGCTAGTATGACCTGTTCTTCTTACTCTACTTTAAGTTGCTCTGACTTTTCGATCTGTAACGATTTTGAGTGTTGAGGAAAGGATCTCCTACCAGGTCGAGTGATTGGACCGCACGACACCCATCCGTACACTGGGAATTATTCGGATTAAAACATGTTAGGCACAAAGAGATAATATAATAAAATTTATCTTGTTTCTTTTAGTGCCTGGGATAAGCTGCTGCAAATATGTTTTTTTTTTATGACTATCAGAGAAACATAGTTAGTTGGAGATGGAATGAAATAAGGGTCATATTTTTGCTGAATCTACTTCAGTTTTTTCATTGCAAGTAAATTCGGGGAAATTCTGTACATTCTACAACAAAGCGATTTATTTTAAATCGTTTGATATTTTGCAAACCTTAGAGTAATAAAGTATATTAGTAAGTCATGGATGATTTTTAAAATCACGCTCAACCTAAACATAATTTTTTCATTTTTTCATTAAAAAAATGCATACCTGTCGTCAAAAACTAGGACATCGGAATGGTGGCGTTGGGCTATAAAGCTATGTGTTTGTTTGTTTGTTTGCAATTAAGGTTGTGTAATTGTTTTAATGAAGTATCGCTGTAACCCTTTATGACAATTAACGTTATTGTGATACATAAATGAAAAAAGAGACAGATGTGATCTCTCTAACCGTTGCCTGCATGGCAAATAGATTGAAATCAAAATGTCATAACAGAAGTTAATTTATCTTAACCTGTCCCGTTGAAGCCGAAACCAGTATACTCTTTGCGTGTTAATGCGGAGATTATAAGTACATTTATTTTTTTTATAGGCCAATTACAGCATTTTTCGATGATGTTATACTTTGAGCTTGTGTCGTCTACTTGTTAACAGACAAATTAATGGCTCTAATTTTTCTTTAGATTAGATATACATTGCTTTTGATAAGCCGCGGCCCTCAATGGTGCCGCCTGAAGAGGACCCCGCTTAATGGATAGCGTGCAGCGATTACGACATTTAGACACAGAGTTACTGAATAGTTTTATTGTCTTTGGTTTGGTGCTGGTTAATGAGTGTGAACTGTTGGACCTTATGCCCGCAAGCCCTTACTAACATGCTTTTCACAATGAAAGGCCGTTTCGTCGTGATGCCCATGTGTGTAGACTATCATAATTAAATACCGTCATTCCACTAAGCCTATAAAGCCGAGACCACGAACACATATGGACATTAGCTAAAGTTCTGTCGCGGCACTCAAATCAATATGCTTTCGTTAATTTTCGCCTCCTTCGTGGCCGTTGCCTTTGCCGGGGATAACTACTACCCTTACGGCGCGCCTGTACCTATGGGCCATGACAGCCATAAGGCAGGCCAATACGTATTTGGAGGACAATATGAGGGTAAGTACCGAAAGAAATAATTTGTTCCTCCCAAGTATTTCGAGGGTTAAAATATTCATGTCAGCATCAAGGCATTTTGCTGTGTGAGACTTTCATGACACCCATTTTTGTAAGTTTGGAGTTACCTCTCAGAAGAAATAGTCTCCATCTTGATTATCTCGCAAGCAAACTTAGCATGTTATTTAAATGCTATCGCTGTCAAAGTATTGGCATTTTAGATAAGCTAAAAAGGGCAAAATTGTCAACCAGCATGCCACACCTTCGTATTACATCCACATTTGATAAATGTGTGTGCGTGCGTATATGACATTGCGCTACAGATTTGGCGTTATTGTATAGAGCTGACTTGTTTAATCTTATCGTTTCACGCTTTAAGTTTCAAGCTGTGTTAATATAAAATTTGTTATTCCATGTGTCCACCATATCATATAAACATGGTGACACACTTTTATATATTTGCATTTTATTGTTGCAGTGTCATTAAACCCGTAAATTGTCAGTTTCATTACTACATGTAGTTTAATTACTTACCAAATGACCTGATTTGGTCACATGAGTACAGACATTTCGACACATGCAGCAATGTCTTGTTTCCTTTGAACTGAAGCGATGTAAGAAAATGCATAAGTTCTGTTTCACATAATAAGGATCAAGCTCTCAGCAGATAGCACGGGTCATTTCATTGGCCCCAAAACGTTTAATCAGTCTCTGTGCTTTAAGTCGTACGGAGAAGGGGAATCTTCATTGTACCAGACAACTGTCGTCGTGGATCCTGGCATATTGGGATTCTATCAGTTTTATTAAAAGACAGGACGCACTTTCATTGAAAGTTCGATATCTGGACAAACGGTCTTTTATTTTAAAAATTAGTTTTACATTATTCCTTTTTTTGCCCTTGTTTTGGTATCCCCTGCCGCACAGACAGTCTTTGAGATTGTTAAAGAGATTCCAAATAACGACACACACGCATACAATATTTTTTTTAAAAAAGGAAAAAAAAAGAAAAGAAAGACAGAAGAATGGACGTTACTTTTTATCACAAGTCCATTAACCGAAAGATGTAATAATAAATCAACAGTTATCATTGAGGTACATGTAGTATGAAATATTCATAAAATAAGAAATAAAGGTTGCGAGACAATAATCCATTAACCGAAAGATGTAATAATAAATCAACAGTGTTATCATTGAGGTACATGTAGTTAGAAATATTCATAAAATAAGAAATAAAGGTTGTGAGACAATAATTAGGTTCAACTGACTGTTCAAACGTGTCTAGGAAAAGACAAAAAGAACAGAAACCAGCCCCATAGGTTATTGACAAATGGATTGTGGTGGCTAAAAGAACACAGGTGCTGCGCTCCTTCGATAATATCAATATCACCCGTGCAATGGTCCTCTGCTATCATGGCCATTTGGCCTGCTGTAGGAGAAACTGCGTAAAGGTGTAACAATTGGAAATTTCTTGAATTCTTCCATGGTTGCATGAGGATCAGGAAGATAATATATCGGTGTACTTGATATTTCAGAGAAAGCAGATATCAAGAGTGAACGAGAAAAATTGTATTTTAATTGCAGTTTATAATTCATTTCGCTAACAAGTGTTTCAGTGATTTCAAAGCAAATATTTAGATTCCATCAACATTGTATGATGCAAATGTTGGTGTATGCTTCAACATGTCAAATAGTGCCGTATTGCAGACCAGAATGTTGCAGGAGTACATAAATGAATTTTATCACATAAATTGGTTGGTAAGAGAGTGATCGTGAAAATGTTCTGATTCTGTAACTCCATTAAAGACATGATATTTTCAATTAACTCCATCGATCAGTTCATATTTGACTGAGTCAACAGCTTTCCTACGCACCCCTGGCCTAAACCTCCAGGGAACACAAAGGGAAGTTGTTGTCGGATTATTCGCATGTTATTGTGGTAAGTCTAGATATTTCTTGAAGGTTTTATTGAAAATGTTCTGAGTAATGAGAATATCTGATAAAATGGATGAAGTAGACGACATTTGAAATCAGCGATCACTGTAGCCAATTGTGACCGGAAAAGCGTTAACTTCACCGTTGGAGTTCAGGGTGCAAAAGGCCATGGAAGTGTAAATAAATCTGTTTGACTCGGACGGAGTAACTCGACGAGTTTTCTTTCGCATATGTGCATTTCAAGTTTTAAATGAAAACATCAAATAATTAAAAGATATAGCATATGACATTTTAAAAAAAAGTCACTGTCAAATGGTCTTGGCGCGAAAGAGTTTATAGATTAGGAAGTCACTCCAGTGAAGATTATGAAAAGTTGCACAAATGTTGATGTGAAACATGAGAAATGTCGTGACTAATAAAATGATACCACCATTCTTTATGAGTCCGTGAGACAGTTGTTTTAATCTGTGATTACATCAAACGTGATCAGATTGAAAATTGTGGTGGGTGGAGCGTAAATTCATTTGATTGACAACCTTGGCACGTTTTGTTAATAAAAACAAGTAACGATCGTCATCTTTTTTCTAATATTTTTCCTTCATTTATTTTTCTTTATTTTTATTAATTGGTCAAGCATGGTGTAACAAAAGGCAAATAACAAGAGATTCGTCCTCGGCTGGACAAAATTACATGATGTGAGTTGGACGCTAAGGATGAGCAATGCGCGATAGGAAAATATGTTTTCCAGCAGCAGCTCCTCAGATATACTATATTTAGGCCCAAGAGCTCATTTAACAATCACGTAACTTTTAATGGGGTACTATTCTGTAAAATCTTTGAAGCAGATGCACTTTCTAGCTCCTTTCAGCGGGAAAGTATTCATTCAGGATTTGTGATCGTCCAAAAAAACTGACCTGAAGCTAGGACAACAAATCGTAGGAAACGTATACAAATACACATATATGAACAAACACACACATCACACACAGACACACAGACACAGACAGACAGACAGACAGACAGACAGACAGACATACACTCACTTATATATATATGTATATATATATATATTGTATGTGTGTATGTGTTGGGAGATGTGGATCTCAGAGCAGGCCTGATCCCAGATGACTCTTCGGCGTTTCTGTATAATATGCAACGTGTGAGTAACCAGCTTGATATACACAACATGTAATTTATGGTGGGGTGAGGGGGCGTCTTTCCCAAACCAAGTTAAAGACTCAGAATTCAGAAGTGTTCCTTTAAAATCAATTAGATAAATTGTTACGATGTGAAGCCTAAACACGTCTTGGACATTCCAGTTACAGGATATTAATATGTGTCAGCAGACACGGTCAGCATCAAGGGATTTCAAAATTTCCTCTTCATGAGAGCTAATAGCGATGAAACAGTTTTTCATGCTTCGTCTCCTCCCGGTTGGACTATTGTAACTCTTTTTAAGTGGTGTACCTCAGTATCAAATACAAAAGCTTCAGAGGGTTCAAAACACCGCTGCACGGATACTTACAGGTTCTAAATGGCCGGAGTATATTACACCTGTGCTTGCTAGTCTTTACTGGCAACCAATCCCATACAGGATTAATTTTAAGATTCCTGTTCTGACTTACAAATGTCTGAATGGCACCGCACCAAGATACTTAACTGAACTCCTTCAATTATATGTTCCCACACGTTCACTGAGGTCAGTCGTCAGACTTCTTTTGACTGTCCCAAGGACCATATTGACAATATTAAGGGGCATATCTTTCAGCAAAGCTGCCCCTTCTCTCTGGAATGACCTCCCTATGTACATTCGTTGTGCTGGTGATTTAC
The DNA here is from genome assembly GCA_964020975.1 of Hermodice carunculata. Classification (NCBI taxonomy): domain Eukaryota; kingdom Metazoa; phylum Annelida; class Polychaeta; order Eunicida; family Amphinomidae; genus Hermodice; species Hermodice carunculata. The sequence goes on along the minus strand of OZ026612.1, from coordinate 19,642,985 downwards.
AGGATTTTAAAATTGAACTAAAAACCCACTTGTACAGGAATGCTTTTCAATTATAATGAGTATACTATTGATCAAGTGATGTGACATTCTATGTTTTACCGGTGATTTTTACCTGATTCAACTTATTTACTTTTAATATTCAAAACTTATTCTCTGATACTATGTATACCTATGTAAAGCGCCAGTGAGTGGCCTCGTGGCCAGATACTGGCACTATATAAGTCATTAAATTAAAATTAAAATATGTGCGGTTTGATCTAGTTCAGTCCACAATAATTCTAACCTTCAGAACATATTGTGGCAAGGGGACACGTTATAAAGCTAAGTCATGCTGACGTTTGCGGCAGCTACACACGTTTCATATTCAATGTATGTCATCCCGACATTTTGACCTAGTGACGCAGGCCTACATCTTTTACTCGTCTTACGTGCTCATTCTTCAAGCTTCTGAATGCCGGGATTCATGGGCAGATACATGTTGGTTACATTGTAAATTATGCACAAATCAAGATGAAAATGATCATTTGGTCATTAAAGCCCATCAAAATTCGGTCAAGCAGAAATTGGCGGCAGCTACATGTGTTGCACTAAACATCACAACCTGGCAAGAAAATAGTTAATCCAATGTCAGAAAATAAATTGTGATCTATTAGGTTTATCTTTACATCTGTCAAATTGTACTTAATGTTAAAGTTATAGACAATAGGTCTTACTATGGTAAAGGAAAAATCATCATACAGGCCATGTGATCTTGAAAAGGATAAAGATCCGAAAAGTCAATTTCTATAATAATCAAGCAGTGTCAAGTTTATGCTGTTCCAAACAAGGCAAAAGGTGTGTTTTGGGATTTAAATTAAGATCATTTTGCGGTTCTTATAACAAGGGTAAGAACTGGCTAATTGTTGGCCATTTTAGATTTCCCAATTTTTTCCTTCCCTCTTTTTTCCTTTTGTTTCTCTTTCCTAAAATAGAATCATTAATAATTTCTTGTATCCTGATTGGAATAGATCATTGATATTTTCAATGTCTCTTCTCGCGTAAAAAATGAAACATCTGCACTGTCTTCTTTGTTTTTGCTGCGAAAAATACGATCGCTACGTTTTAATCCCCATGTCCTCTGTGTCAACCAATTCAGTAAATTTTTTCTGCTAAATTTTGTTTGAAAGAGGTTAAAAATGGGATTAGTTTTTATTTGATTATCATATATTCTGCCGACTAGAGACCGAGACATATCCAGGTCCAGTTGAACGTTTGCTATAGGGCTCCGTTACATGTAGTTAGCATTTAAACGTCAACACAGTTCATTGGCCATCATGTGAAGGCTGGGGGATTATAATATCAAGTTTCAAAGGGTCTAGAAATTATAAATTTCAAGACATGATCATGACATAGATTTCTACTAGACTATGAGGAAATCTTAAAAGTGATACAAGTTTCTGTTCTGGGTTTTGTATTGTCTGAGATAAAACTCGCAGGACGCATATATATATATATATATATATATATATATATATATATATATATATATATATATATATATATATATAGTAAAGTAATAGTGTAACAGGTACATTATAGGACATTACATGTATCTGATAGCCCGGACCTGCCTATTAGATCAGAGACAAAAAGACAAAAAATATTTCATTTTAGGTCGGGGTTCTTGCACAAAGTTCCTTAGTCATGTGGGGCTATAGGCCGTCAATAATCGATAATGGGGAAACGTAACTATTAATTCACAATGAAATGCAACATTAAATCGACGGGAAATCATATAACACAAAGCTCGCTGGTATAAAGGTCGGCTTTTAACAGGGCTTTTAAAAAGTGACGAACAAAACTGACGGAGTTGTTTTGTTCTATACCTTTTTTTTGGCAAAACATTATGTAATAAGGCGAAGTTGAAAGGAAAATATGCGGAATCCGTCGTTTACAATTTGTGTCTGTCGTCAAAAACCATTCAAGCAGTAAATGCAACAGATTGCGGAACTGTATATGATATTCCACCATGATCTCGTGCAATTAAGTTTTACCTGAGCAGTTACTGGTAACATTTCACTTTTAATGCCTCATAATGTTCTTATGGGATACGCGTGAGGCGACTACAATGAAAGATTTCCTGCCATAGTTAAGTGTCTGAGCAGCTCACGTTCGAAAAACGCCGTGGGTTTCTTTTTTTTTTTTTTTTAGAATAGTCTAGTTCCTTCTATGTTATGTCAATGGCAAAAGAAAGTAATCTAATCGGAGATAAAGTGGTTTATTTTAAACATCTTTTACGTGTCAAACAACTACAATTCTTTTCTTTGTAAAAATAGAACAACCGCACATTGCAACAGCCTACGATTAAAGATCTATGCCCTAGAGGTTTTCTTTTATTGTTAAATGGATGTAAGACGGCAGTTGTAAGGAACTGTTATGTAATGTATTTGTCTGGGTTGCTACATTAAATGATATCTTTGCTCTATGTGATTATGTAACATGCATCATCTCTGTTAAATATATATTATTAGCCATGTCTTCATGCTACAGTCAAACACGAAAGATATGCAGATGTAACAACTTTAAAATCACATAAAAAGATACGTTTCATTCCATATAAAGACCATTATAGCAAAAATGATGAGGTGTTTCCGCAATTTGCTCGTACTTTTAATAATAATTAGCCTATATCGTAATGTCAATTAGACAGGAGACGCGCTTCATACAAGATTTTTTTTTCACATAGTGTTGCTTATTTACGACAATGTAGCAGAGCGTTATCACAAATGCACATCATATGAATATAATTGTGCTACAGAGATATAACATTTGCACTGTATCTGTATTTACCTGAAAAATAATTGTGTTTCAGCTGTAATCATTGTTGCTTACTTATTCGGTAAGAGTAGTCGTTAGTAATATATAGCATAATCCCCCTTAATCTGTAGTGCATGTATCATCGAGACTATAGACTGTATGTACCAGCTATGTGAAAACAACAACAACAACAACAACAAATATAAGTATGATGCATCTTATCCCAGAAGTAGGATGATTCTGTGGGTAGTACACATACAGACACATATATGCAGAAAAAGCATTTGCAATTGTGGCAGAGCTGGCCCAGCTTTCCAGTCTTATCCATTTATACATCAATAATTACACGCACACACACATACATACACACACACACACACATTCTTGCACAGGTGTAGAAAGAACACATTTGTATTCTTTGTAAGGGATGCCTTCATGGAGATACCTTGGAGCCACCACCACCCCACCCCCACCGAAAAAAAAAAGAATAAAAAATAAAAAACATTAAATGAATAAATACAACTTTCATTATTTTTTTCGATTTCAAGTACCTGTACATGCACATAAATCAGATATGGCAAATTGAGAACAAGTTCAAAAGGTGGCAGTCGCATAATTGTGAAGGCCTGTGCTAATTTATCAGAAAGAATAAATAAGTATGCAGTAATGTACATGTTCAAACTATTTTTCTCCAAGAAGGACAAAACACAAACCCTTTATTTATTCATTCCTTCATTCGTCCATTCATTCATTCATTCATTCATTCATTCATTCATTCATTTAATTACTTTTTGCGTGGAAGGCAGTAGGTGTTTCAAGGTAATTTCTTGATGGCATCTATTACAAAGAACATATACAGGTGTCACACATGTGTATAGATTATGTGTGTGTGTGTGCATCCATATATACGTGAATATGCGTGTGTAAGTTAAATTGATGCATGTGTAAAGAGGACTGGAAAGATAGGCCTACTGTGCTACAATTGCAAATGATTTCTCTGCATATACATGTCTGTGTCTCTATGTGCACTACCCACAGAATAAATGAAACCATTCTAGCTTGCTACAATATCATGCATCGGCTTTTTATGGGCTAAGATGTATCATACATGTATTTGAGTTTTTTTTTTGGGGGGGGGGGAGGTTGGTCTTTTTTAACAGAGCTGGTATATACATGGATACATTTGATGTAGTACCCTTTATTTACTAGCCCGGTTTTAGCCCCCCTCATTTTCTATTTGACGTGCAATAGTAGGCAGCATTCAAAGATTTGCGGCAGAGAGCGGTAGATGATGGAACAGAGTGACAGACAGCGGCACAGAGGGTCAGAAATGTAATCAAGAAGGGCCTGCCGCCGAGTGCCGCTGCCTGCCACCGTGTGCCACTGATCCCAAAAGGCCCCTACTTATCTTCGGCGGCAGACAGCGGCAGTGCCGCTGACTGCCGCCGGCCGCAGGTTGCCGCCGAAAGGTTTTACCAGTGATATTATAGTGAAATACTGGGTCCTAAAAGGAGACAATCATTTTGGGTTTTTCAGTCCTGGTGGCGACCGTCTTAAATTTTAGAAAATCCAAAACGAGTTTTTGCTTTTAAATCCCCATATTTCGCAAAAATTCATTTTCTTTAGATGAATTTTTAAAAGGCGTCAACTCTTGAAGTTGCATCCATCCGTGTACATTGCTGTTATCTGTTTTCTAAGATAATCTCGATATTTTGAAAATGACTCGTTTTGGTGTATATAGCTGTTCGTTCGTTACTTTTCAAGGACAAACCTATTTTTTCATGAATTTCCTTGCAATTTTAGATACATTTATTCTTTTCATCCTTTTATGTGGTTCTACAAATATTGGTGCACATTGAGTCAGGAATAGAAAGACGACTGTGATTTATTTCTCAAGGTCCTTCCAAGGTCAAATGAAGGGCAATCTTAAATAGAGTACATCACATATTATTTTATATGCTAACGCCATGATAGTTTTCGTGTAAGTAATGCATCTCAATGAAGACTTGTCTCTTAAAGAGCGTGCATATGCTAGTAGCCTGCTATCAGGCCCAAGTGTGCGTGGACCTTTTACATATCTTTTAAAATCAGACGTTTGAGCCAAGTTTCTTTAAACATAGCAATATCATTTGCCTGAGTCTCCCAGAAAATCATTCGGAGTAATGGCAATTTTACACATTTACTTTTTGCCATAGATTTCATTAGAAAGTGAAACAAATACAGTAGTTAACGCATTTCATGTTTGAATCGATAGATGCCACCAGTGGTACAGATGGATCACGTGGTATTCCTTGACTGATTAGACATGGCAGGATGTGTCAAGTAATCCCCAGTATCTGTTGTGCCCTCAACCGTTCCCAGCTTTGTGCGCTTATCCCACTTTGTTTACGTTCCATTGATTTTTATCATGCTCCTTTGCAATGGTGATTACAATACACACAGTTTCATCATGGATCAGTTGCAGTTCGTTTCAACTTTACCAAAATGTTCAGAGCCCTTAACGTCTTACATTCAACTTGGCCTTGGAGGTGATAATATGAAATAAACGCCAGTTAAAATGAAGACATTATCCATAGATCTGGCACCATGATATAAACTGGTTAAAATGTGCAAATCAAACTGAAAGTCAAATGACTATTTCCATGTTGACATTATTCGTTTGACTTTACAGGTAAATGTGGCAAAGCGGGAATGTATTACTACGATGAGCACCGTTTCGTCATGTGCAGCCACGGACGAGCATTTATTATGCACTGTGCCCCAGGTACCAAGAACAGTGGGTACCAAAAATACAAAATAAATGGTTACTATAGTTACACAGCTCTCTGTGACGTTAACCTGAACGACCATGCCAAACCGAAACCAGCACCAGAATATTCTAGTGAAAGTGATGATGGTGATTATGATTACGAAGAAGACAGCGATTACGAGTACGAAGGAGAGGGAGAAGAGGAAGAAGGAGAAGAAGAGGAAGACAGTGGGAAAGGAGATGAGGAAGGTGGGGACGAAGAGGAAGAAGATGAAGAAGGCGGAGATGGAGATGGAGATGGAAAGGGTGATGGAGATGAGGGTGGTGAAGGAAAAGGAGATTACACAGCTGCTGATAAAGGCGATGGTGAAGGTGATGAAGGTGATGAAGAGGAAGATGAAGGAGTAGATAATGAAGGCAAAGGCGAGGAAGATGAGGACGAAGAGGAGGAGAGTGACAATGATGGTAAAGGTGGTGACGATGACGACGACGACGACGACGATGATGATGATGATGATGATTCTAGTGATTCAGATGAGCATGGCGACTATGGATATTATGATGGTGGACATGAAGATGATGGCTATGGCAATTATAAGGATAATGGATATTACGGAGGAGACAGTAGCCCACGAAGTTACAAGCGGGGTGGTGGACATCGTCTTCGGCTGGTACCAGTCCATTTACTTGAACGATTTTTACATGGTCTGAAAATGGGTTCATCTGGGTATCACAAATAGGTATGTTATATGGACTTATAATACTCTTCCAGAATGGGCTGCTTTTTTGTAGCAAGCTGTTCAGACAAATACATTGCTGATCATGACAGCATGTATTATCCACATGTTGTTAAATTCAGAACGAAGAGCGCTTAAATTCATGTCTTTTAGTTTCGACTTGTTTGCGGATGGAAAACAAACTTAAGACAATTTTGCTCTGAATTGAGCATAAATTGTTGGTAAGTAGTAATACCTCATGCATTATCATGCTAAATAATATATATATATACATATATATATATATGTATATATATATATTTATATATATATATATATATATATATATATATATATATATATATATATATATATATATATGGGGCTCATGTTTTTGAAGAATTAATTTTAACAAAACTTACTTTTTGAAAGTTATATTTAGATACATTGCCTATATACAAATACATATAACGGGAGGTCTTACATGTCCGACTATGAAGCTAAGACTTTTGCACGGAGTGGTGACGCGGTATCTTCTTTAACTTTCTTAAGATACGCTGGTAATAACAGTGAAAAGAGATTTCAACAAAAGAATAATTGGGATAATGTCACACAAATTTTACAAGATTCACATTTTGTGCACAACCTTTAACATTTAGTATGTTAAGTTGAACGGACTAAAATGGCTTTTGATTGTAAGTAATTGCAAATCAGTAACTTTGAACCACACGTTTAGATAGCTTTATTTTATGAAAACATGCCAGTTTGTATAGGTCTGTGAAATTGATTCAATATTGTCAAAGTTGTTTTACTTTTCGATGCTCACACAACCGATCTTTATAACAATGTGAAATGGAAATGAGTGGTAGCATTTCGACGTTCAGTTACAAGGTAAAAAGTATGTTGGGAATACTTATGTTAGATTCCCATTTTTACCTTGGTTGATTTTTTGGTCAGCTACAATTATGCGACAGTAGGTGGTTCCCATTTACATTTTTGTCTTCTGTAACAATACCATTCGCCAGATTTTGTTAAAATATGAAGGGGTATAACTTGAGCGGGTTTCTATCAAGTTCATTAAGCATGACACTGTCTACGGATATATTGGATCTTTTATGATTTTTTGGTTAATTTTTAATTTGATTAAACGTTTTTATTTCCCGCAAAAACCACGTGGCCCATTGTTTTGAAATAGTATAGGTGTTCGTCTGGACACCTAGACCTTACTTTTCTCAACCAGTGGAGTAACAGTTTTTTTTTTTGGAGAGGGTACAGTTGTATGGTCTTGTGTGAGTGTGTGTGTGTGTGTGTGTGTGTGTGTGTGTGTGTGTGTGTGTGATTTGCGACTTATCGAAACCAAAAGCTGGATTCCCTTCAAATTTAGCAAGAAATACCGTTCGACTCAACCTCCACTAAGAATATTCACCGGGTGTCAGTACGGTTTTTTTTTTGGGGGGGGGGGGGCTTTTTCCTTTCTTTTTTGGTGATGTTTTTATTTTTAGTCCTGATCTGTAAGACTGCAAGTTAGCATGGTCAGTATAGGTATACTAGTGTACATGCATGTATATGTAGTTTTGTCCAAAAGAGTTAACGCTATCCACTTCAAACTTGGTAGAGACTGACTTTGTGTGGGTCTCTAATCAAGTGTCTTTATACAGGCATATCCAAGTGATTTTTGTATATTGATGACTTCGTTTAATTTCGGATGAAAGCCTCTAAATTACTTTATTTAAAAGAATATACACAATACATGATCATGTCAAACGGAACCTTTACCTACTGGCTTGGTTTAGTGAAATACGCATGTATTGCTCTTTTCAGCCATTCTAACTGGCCAGTTAAGATCCATCTTGTCACTATCAGTACTATATGTGCCTCAATCCTTAATTACTGTCTTTCTTTGCCTTATGCCTTCTGTTCCAATTTAAGATAATCCGGTTCGTGCCCTATTTCTTCTCACTTCAACTCCATTTACTCTTTGCCCAATCTACTTATTCATCCATGCAAACGAAGTTGGCAAAGGGGAACGTAGAACTATTAAGGAGGCATTTTTGCATGCTGCTTGATATCTCAAGAACCATTTAAGATTTAATATTCATAATCCTGTGGCCTGCCTGATTGCGCAATTAAGATTATGAGTGACCTCACCAATTTCCAAAGTATGGAGGGAACAAACCTTATTTCAGCTATGCCCGTGTGCCTCCAGCAGGACTTCTCGAAAACGGCTTTACATAGAATATCCACATTTACAGCCCATATGGGTGGTTCGAACATATTTTCAAGGCTACTGGAGTAATAAACATACCCAAGCTGGACCTGCGTTTGTGCTGCTTCATGTTTCAAATACATTTTGAGGTGAAATGTTGTCATTTGTGATAGCATATGCTGTCGAAGCATCATAAAGTCCCCTGTATGAGATTTGTATGACCTTGAGAAATTTTCAAGGTCACAGCAGCAGCAAAAACGTGTATTTCTCACTAGCCAGCTTAGAAATGCCATTAACAGCTGGACATTGGCCGTTGGTATTCACACCAATAAGCCTTCAATCAATGTGCAATGAATATAATTTTGGTTGACTCAGACCAATTCTAAGGTCACAGCTGCAACAAAAAGGTCCATATTCATCCACCCTGATTAACATATACTTAAATATACGAGGTAATATTTCACAAAAACCGGTGGCCAAACCTGGACGTTTGAATAAGCAGTTCATGAAGGTTTAATATATATTGGGTCTGGTTGACATGTTTTGAAGCTCATAATAGCAACAACATGCTGAATTTCATGCTTCCGGGTCCTCATCTCTAATACATTAGTACTAACACATTTATTTTTGTGTGTGTTGACGAAGTGAAGTCTTCAGACGACTGTGTGCTGGTACCGTCAGGGGGAACTTGGGCTTATCTTCTAGCTTTGACAATAAAACAAAATGTTGCACCAAGTTGCTGGGTGTTGGGTCTTTGAATCAACGTTGTTACTCTATGATTCATTCGGAAGTCGCTCAAAAGCAACAAAATGAAGTCTTCTCAAAAACAACATTCCACCGAGTAATGTTTTTAAAGGCATCCATTTTTCTTGGTTGCTGTTTTGTGGCGTCGTCGAGAAGACCAGCACTTGTAGCTCCATGCTCCTATTTACCTAGCCATTTCTTTATGCTCAGCGCTAAATCACCTACACCATGTTTTTGTTTATTTTGCAGAAGAAACGAAGAACTTAACGGGAAGAGGCAACTGCACAGCCATGGACCTCATACCCAGGGAATATGCCATTATCACTGTATCGAGTTGAAATCCTTAGTCTTCTAGATAAAATATTCTGTATATTGTAAAAAGAAGCCTGCATCCTGACAACTGGTGTAAGCACTTTAAGGAGGACAGTGACGACACTACAAATGATTCATTGTGTAGTTTATCACCACATATGTTCTTACATTTGTATTGTACATTACATTAATATATATATACAGATTCAATAAATATTGTTATTTATAAACCTGTTTTAACCAATCGTCGAGGAAGTCCTTTGTCAAATGGAAGAATCCAGAATGTACTGTATTTATAAAGTGTGTATATAAGTTGACATTGTACATGGGGATTTAAGCAGGTTGTCCGTTATATTGTTCATAGTACAGAAAAGTTTCAGAACCTTTCAATATGAATAAAACAAATCCATCTGTATCTTATCCACTTGTGTAAGTAATACAATTCGATCAAGCTGACTGCCGGCCGCGGTGCAAGAAGTGATATGTGAATTAACATGCATGGTGATGAATTTGATGAAGGAACTGTCTGAAAACGTTGCTTGGAAAGAAAATCCACTATTATGTGCAAAATAGTAAATATCTATCAACAAGTATACCTGTTTTTGCCGCATATTTCAGCATCAGAAACATCTGTCAATTACAGTACCTTTGCGCTTTTGACCTACTTCATTTTTAGAACTAGGTCAGTTATTAGCATAAATATTTCTTGACATGGGTATTAAAATCTAAGAACTCATGGCCTTTAAATATTCGAAGGCTGTATCATTCTTTCGATTCACATATATATTATTTGATAATGATTATTGTCTCACAAACCATTCTGAAGAAACTGGTACCAGCATCCATGCTCAACAGAGTGGGTGATTATCGAATATAAATGATAGATGGAAAGCAGTGAGCTCACGAGGAGTATGCAGTCTTGCAGGGTATATATCACCCATTGGCAACAGTCAGCTGAGGAAACATTAATTTTCGGCATCTACGATTGATGTGCTCAAGGTAGACAAGGTTCTTGTTACAACTTTGCATGTCTCTTGTACATGTACCTCATTCATAGGGACCATCTACAAGGATGTTTTACTGATCCTGTTTCTTTTAACATTTACAATGTTTTGTATGGGTATGGACGTTGTAATTGTAAAAGTAACAAGACACTTTGGCTGTGTAAGAACTTGTTAATAAATGTCTGGCAGATGTGGGTTGCAAAATATTCACTGGTCTTCTCTGGCTTCGGCTTTAGCGTAGTCATTTTAATTTAATCGATGCCGAACACATAACTTGCCCTGTTATTACGCCTTACAATCTGTCTTGTCCTCTTTTACAGTCTTATGTTATGTGCCCCGACATGGAGTTTGGGCATGTCACATCATGCTGCTGATTGTGATGTTTTATTTCCTTTGCAAGAGGAATTTGTTTGGGGTTTTGCCCTATTTTCAATAAAATAATTTAAACCAACTCATCCATTGCGCTTTTCTAGTGTAGGTAATGACATTAAGTTTTGGATTCGAAAAATAAACAATAGCAACAATGTTATGAAACACTTATTTCAGGTTTTCGAGAATGAACATGGATAGTCTGTTAAAATTTAAATATATGAAATATGAAGTTTCTTGTTGCATACGGTATCCCCACATTTACTTTCAAGTTCGCCAAACTATTTTAAAGATTCTACACTGACAATGTCATTTAGTTAGATTTTAAAAAATTCCATGTGCATTCTACGCATTGCAAAACCTTGACGCTGCTGATTCATCTGAAAATATAATCTGAAACCAACCCATTATGGTTTCAAAATTCTTTAACATTATACAAGTCTTACCCCGAGTGCTTCAATGGCCAACCTGGGGTGCAGATTAGATTACACTTCTCTATTGTTCAGACAGAAGCAACAGTGTCACATCTCAGCGTGTAGTTCTGATCAAAAACAAAAACAAAACAAAAACCAAAAATTGTGTAAAAAAGAAAGAAAAGAAAAATATCAAAATCAAACAAAACAAACTCCAATCTCTCTACCTTCCAAAATCAATCTTATCACTACCTATATCTAACCCTATACTTTAAAAAATCACCAGTGCGATGCAATGTTTTTTTAATCAAGGCTTCCACTCATTGTGTATGCCGCCAGCTGCACCGATTTGTTGCTTTGATGAATACGAGTTACAGCCAAGATTTTACTTAAAACAATAAAGGAAAACAACACCACGAACATACATAATTACCCCCAAAAGGTCACAACTTCAACAACACCCCTTTACATCATTTTACCATTGTTTTTGATGCATTCACAACTGACAGAGGAAATGTTTTGTTTGCGTTTCTGATCTATAATTATTTAGTTATGAAACACATTAGGGTTTTAATTTAAGCAGAAAAACCAACCAAGAATACAATTTGATTGGTTCTTTCCTTACTGCGCACGATTGAATTTTATTCAGTATATTGGTGCACATACTAGGTCATGTAGGTTTCTATGACTCGTCATTATAAGAAAGAACCAGGGATGCATTATTTATTCACATTTTTGCTATTGTTTCGTGTTCAAACATTCTTTTATTTCAAGTGGGTTGTCTGTACCAAAAATAAGGTGAAGGCAAGCAGCCGCCACCACAAAAAAAGAAACGTATTCGGAAATTTAGGGCTACGAAACATGCTTGATGGTTTGCCACTGATGACCCCTTGAAAAATTCGTTTGATGTTGAAGCCTTTTATTTTCAAACATTTTGTACAGAAAATGATACTATCGATTAAATAAGGAATTGGTGTACACATAGACCATAGACAGTCACTACAATGGATATAGAGCATAGACAAATTGGATTTTAGTTTTGTTTTTGTTTTGTTTTGTTTGTTTTTTGTTCATTTGCCTTTTTTTGTTTTCGTTTGTTTGTTTTTATTTGTTTTTTGTTCTTGTTTTGTTTTGTTTAGTTATTTTTTATGTTCAGAACTACACGGCTACAAGAAAAATGTGCCACTGCTGCTCCTGTTTTCATAGTTATGCTAACTATTCAATCAGAGAAGGAGGTCTATTTCCTATTTAAGGCCTCATGATTCCCATGAAACATCAGGTTCACATTAAAGGTATAATATTGAGTTGAATTCGGATCATTATATGCTTTATTAGTTTAATTTCTTATATGTGATGTTCAGGGCTTCAAGGGGATAGTATCAGCACGCAATCTCAGCATAGGGCAGGTGTCAAGTACGCCTTAGCGTCATTGGCTAAAAGGTTTGTTAGTGTCGTTCAACTAAAGAGAAAAGAGAGCGAGTAAGGGAAAAAAACACATGCATTTTGAAGACTCTAGCAGATAAACCTTTTCCCGTAAACTATATTAAAGGGAAACGCCTGCAGAGGTTGACTCAAGAACTCCGAATAGGCGGGTTCAACCCGACCTCATAGTTATTTTGTCAAGTCTCTCCTCCTCTCCCTGCCCCCCCCCCCCAAAAAAATAGATAAAATGTAATGGATTCTGAGCTGTGTTTATAAAATGTTATGATTCTGTCACGAGAAAAGAAAAATACAATTTTGAAAAACGTACCCTTTTTTTATTAGAGAAAGAACATAGCCCTCGTGTCGTTCCAAATACACCCCAGGTTTGCAGAGTGCATGATTTAACAAACCAACACATCAACGAAAATGAATGATTTCACTCCCGGTATGGATATGTCAATGGGCCCGCACATCTGCCAACAAAATCACATCTAAGTAATCATAACTAACAGCATTTCTTTGTGGGAAAATACCATTTTTACGGCAAAAATGATGCAATCGGTACCTTTCATATCATGTAACCTTACTCCAAACACTGCACAATGTCATCTGATGTGGCTTTTGTACATCCCATGACATTGTTAGACACGTTATGTCAAAGTTTTTAACACACTTCGGTCAAAAATGAATATTTTGAACCCAATTTGATATCTTGACGTTTACAAACTCGTATAGGGGTAAAACACGATATCTCGCTACAATTCCAAGAAAATTATTACAACTTCTGTCGTTCCGTTGGTAGAACTTGAGGGCGACAGGTGTGCCTCCGCACAAACCGAGCAACGTGCGCACAACCTTGCAGCAGATACCATGTAATCACCTTGATGCTTCCCCGTGTGAAATGGCCATCAATAACAAATAGATATAAATAGAGTAACTTTTTTGTCTATTAGCTTCAGTTTCAAACCTCTCACACACCTTGCAGATCCCCAAGAAACCCGTTTTCACCACTCTGCAACATTATGACATGACGAGACAAACCTGGCATTCTCTTCACCCCCAGACATGCTTTTGGCAAAGTTTCGGCTATGCACGTGTTAACTTTGAAAAAAATATTATGATGTTTTAGCCGTGTATTTCGACAACAGGAAGGTACAATTTATCGGATTTCACGGCGATATTTGTGCGATTATATATCATTTAGACCATTCTGACCTGAGAATATCTTATCTGACTAGGAGTTACAAAACCCATAATAGATGTGCAAAAGCACTTGGAATCCAATGTCATGAACTGCCGTTTCCGATGTGCCGGCTATTAAAATTTAAAATTAGGGCTCGGATAACAGTCGTTGGAATACACCATATAACGTGTCAGTCAGTTTTATCCAAGGTATTGAATTTACCTGGCAACGCCAAAAAAACCCGTGGCACTCAAGACAAGTAGCAGTCAGAAAAAACTTAAGAATGTATAGGGAGTAATTGATATTACAGCAGCATATGAAAAGCTTTTTAAGATCTGTCGATCCACTTTCGTGTTTGCTTTTTATGGGCATTTAATTGGTACACTTACATTAGGTAACCACAACAAGCCAGTGCACGTGTGTGCATGCATTCTGGTTGAGACTGCAATGAATATACAGTATGTATTTTGTGTATGGTACATTATAACGACCTCACCAGCACACGAGATATAAAGGGCCTTGTAACCTTACAATTCAGACGCCGGAGGCAGGGCTTCCAGGCATGATTTTTATATATTAGTTACACATTTATACGGAGAGAGTATTAAGCACATAGATACTCAAAATGGAGCCTCGCCTAATTGATATTTGGAGCATCTGTGCTGACTTGAAGTCTTGACATAATCAATATCTACAGGTGGATGGCTAAATTAATCGTTTTGTCAATTTCGGGCATCATTTCCTCATCCCATTATTCCCGTTTTCCGGCTTGTTTGTGTTTTTTTTATTCATTCATTCTTTTAAGCAAACTGACATACGTACTTCAACAAGTTTTGCTGGCAGAAATTTTATTTTTCCAACCGGAGCAGATTCAAACTTATGAATCACCAATTCAGCAGCAAACTACATTGTTGAAACCAAAACTTTAAGTTGTGTTGTTAAGTCTTATTCATGCTTCTTTCAACAGGATTTTACAGGTATGCAAGCCCCACTGACGCACCCTTTGACTTTTGCTGGTTCATTTATCGCCGAGGGCAGCCTTTCCAGACTTGATCTAAGATAAAATACAATAATATCTAAATAGAGTATTAAGTTACTGACATGTCTAATGAGAACTGAGGCTGTGTGACGTCACTTGTGCTTCCGGCAAAAGCCAAGGAATGCCCTCTGTTTATATCCTCCCCGTGGGTCTTTCCCAGGCCTGTCATCAGTCAGCAGGACTTTGCCTGTTAAAGGATAATATATCCAGACCAACGCCCAAGGGCAAGGATGTTTGACTACTTTCACGTTTTAAAACGCCCCAGCTATTTGAAGCAAACACCACGTGTTCAATAAAATGCTAACCCGAGGCCCAGAAAAAGGCGCATGCGCAAATTCTTCATGTCTTTTATATATTGTTTTACTTGACAGTGCAAGCACTATGACACAATGTGCACATAATGACAGTGATAATGTGCATATTATTATTGTTCTTTGATCAATAGTAAGCATTCATTCCATTCATTATCTCCATTGTTTCCAGTCCAAGACCTTATTGGTACATTCCAACATACGTGATCACAACACTGGGCTATTGTTATTGCAGTCAAATTTTGGATAAGATCGTCACTTTCGTGAACACAGCGAACCTTAACTATTTGACGCTTTAAAATCTTGATAATCGTTTTTCTTCGAGACCTGTTTTCGTTTGATTGTGTTTCTTTGTTTCTTTCTTTTCTGTGTGTAATTTGGTTTAGTTTTAGTCTTATTTGTTGTTGTTTAACTTGTATTGTGCTTTTTTTTTGTTTTTTTTTTGTTTTTGTTTTTGTTTTTTGTTTTGTTTTGTTTTGTTTTTTGTTTTTTTTTGTTTTTGTTTCCGTTCTTTGTTTTTTGTTGTTGTTTGTTGTTTTTGTTTTTTGTGTTGTTTTGCTGTTTCATGACTTTTTGTTTTTGTTTGCATTTTTCCTACCTTTTTACCTTACGGGCTTGGCTGCCATACTTTTAAGAATAAATCGTAAGGTTAAATGCGTGAAAGGTACTTTGAAAACAAAAGAGTGAAACCTATATGTTAAGCACGAAAGATTCAGGTGTGCTTGAACCCCTGTCACAAAATTTCGCCAATCTTTTAAAAAGTTATCCAACAAACCAAGTATTAAATGGAATATATTTCCTGCAACCACAACATAAAAGCTTCGTAATATGTTCACTTAAGTCCAAGGACACACGGGAATTAATTGGACCATATGAGGAAGCAATTTGAACAGGACAAAAATGCAAAAGATTTTTGAATGCAAGATCAAAGTTTTCGGTTTGCAAAACAAAAACTTGTGATTTGGACGCCCATGATCAACCAAAATATAAATTACAGTCTCTTTCTAATTATTTAGGAGGAAAAAATTGTGTTCCAAATTTTTAAAAATATGATGACAAGGACATGTATGGCTTAACTGGGGAAGCTTATCCAATGTGTGATGAAACAACAGGGGGTGGGGGAGGGGTGCCAGTAAGCCGGTACAGGCATTAATTATGTCCTAGCACGGAGAACAGAAATTAAAACATATTAGAAAATAATGGCCTATGCGAAGCTATGAATATAAAGGAAGTTCCAGACCGCAGTACGGGGAATAAATGTCGCAGTATGCCTGTGCGAAAATACCGTTTACAAGCGTCATGCCTGCTCATGGGGATATACCATTGTGCAGAATCGGGATCTGCCACTGAGGCAAACCCAATTATTAGACCGGTTTATTTACAGATCTCTATAGGCAGTAAATGTGGACTCATACTTACCGTAAAGCTTGTCGGTTACTTCAAAAAAATATACAAAGTATTATACCGAATTGTAATAGTATTCTAAATGTATAAAAAGTACCTACATACGAAAAGTTCAATGCACTTTAAATTTAAAGTCATGCAATTGTAAGCATATTTATTAAATTATCGCTGAACGTCAAACAACATAGCTGTCAACTCTCCCGGTCCCACCAGGAGTCTCCCGTTTTGGAGTCCTTAAAAAATAATGAAAATGACAGCATTTTGTGGCAAAATTGGCTTTTTTTTTTTTTTTTTTTTGGTTTTTATGCACTTTTCATGATAGTCTCCCGGTCACAGAACTCAGGGGGTTGACACCCATTAAACAATTTAAAAAAATGTTTAACTTTCTGCCAGGAAACTTCATTTCGGACCAGCTATTAGCATCATGTCTCGGAGTAACATCCCACACTTCATGGGGTCAAATCTTTCATTGTCCATTTCTACACACGTCGATGAGCTCTGAATTGACATAACGATACAATAACCATGTCCATTGTAAACTCACCTTTTAATCAAGTACCAGCCTGCTTAGAGTTTGCAAAGAAATGGTTATGGTCAACAGCTTCTCTCGGCGCGCTATAGACACCCAATGCGCTCTCATCGCCCAGAGAAAAGTTGCTGGTTGATTCAGTCAAAACTTGAAATCGAAAGATTTAATATAATAACATATGTATGTATGTATGTATGTATGTATGTATCTATCTATCTATCTATCTATCTATCTATCTATCTATCTATCTATCTATCTATCTATCTATCTATCTATCTATCTATCTATCTATCTATCTATATATATATATATATATGTGTGTGTGTGTGTGTGTGTGTGTGTGTGTGTGTGTGTGCGTATTTACAATTTTATGATGCTAATTGACGTGAAGGTTTAGATAACAATTAAACAAGAAGATCTTCATAACTTACCCCCAAAATTGATTCAGTTCATTCAATGTTCAAGATAGGGGCTTCAAATCTGGAGTGATTAAACTTTTATCCAATGAATAAAAAAGTGTGACTCAGATTTTTTTTTTAATGGGGAAGGGGGGCATTTTGTCATAAGAGTCAGTTAAATGTATACCTTTCATCTGATGTGTCATCATTTTAACTTTAAACATCTGTCTCTCAGAAATAAGAACAAATTTTAAAATTGTGGGACACACTTTTTCATTTGCAGTGTGTTCTACAATTTACAATACATACAATGCGGAAATAGAATGTACAAGCTGAACAGAAAACTTACAATAAGGAATGATGATCACTTGTCTTCACTTTTGTAATTGCTGTGCAAACACTGCTTAGCTTGCCAAAGTTCCATGGCATAAATCTTCAGTTGGTATGCTTTCTAAAAACGTTATACTTTATTGCACTTTTTAAGTAAACTTACAGTGACATATACAAAAAAGAATCAGTCAGCACTGAGATTACCGATACCCGGTAACCTTACGTATATCCTTAAAAGTATTATCCCATTACATGTTCATGGTGTTTCATTAAGGCTTACTAGATATTGAGGTACAATTTAATATAATATTTCTTCAGATTTTAGTCCGAAATATTCTTTATAAAGTACCTGAATATATTTGCGTATATGTTTTCAAATATACTTTGCATGTGTTCGCTTTGCGTTATCCCGGCATATATATTTCAGCGGAAAGTAACTTAAAAGATAGAAACACAAAAACAGTCTGAACTTGCCTTTCTTTGCAGTCGATGGTTTATCTGCGTCACTATATTATATATGATCATAAAAAAGCTTTATTTATTTATCAAATAATGGGATGCATAACGCGACATTTAGTCCACCGGGAAAATTTCTAGAACCACAGTATGTTTATTTTTTGTTTGTTTGTTTGTTTGGTTGGTTGGTTGGGTTTTTTTTTTTTTTTTTTGTTTTTTGTTTTTTGTTTTTTTGTTTTTTGTTTTTTTTTTTTTGTTTTTCGTTTTTTTTTCAAGGAAAGTACATACTGTGACTGGGAACCAGCAGTACTGCAAAAGAACAAGAAAGTTTATCTGAAATATAAAGTACATCTCTATACCTGCTTTGGGTTCCCTTCCATAAGTCGAGTAACAGATGTTTAAAAACCTCTTTGAAGAAACGTATGGTACCACAGGAAATGGGTGTCCTGACCTTCCCGTGTTCCTGTCTTTTAAAATTAAAATTCTTGACAGAATATGTACTTTCAGAATATATGTATCGAGAGTATTTCGAGGGGAAGAGAGTAGAAGCATATGAAATACAATATACAAAAATGCAGGTATGATGCAGTATTGTGAGCACGAAAAGATCAGCATAAAATCTTGAATCTGGTTCAAATATTGGGTGCAATTTGTTTGATGAAAAGACAACATTTATCTATTAGAGTATAATTGCTTCTGCTTTGACAGGATTTTACAACGTCAAAATTACCAAGTTTCTATTCCAAGTGCTAACACAGCAATTTTTCAAGGATCATAGAAATGGATATTTAACTCGTAAAACATGACGTCTTTGGTTGATACTAGTTTTTGTGCTTGTGTCTTTTTGTCCAGAACCACTTCCTACCAGTCATTATCCTATTCTACAGTCCTAACTCTTAACTCTCCATAAGCTAACCTGTCACTGTCTAAACTATATACATATGTAAGTTCCATTGTTCATATTGCACACGTTCTTCTGTAAAAAATTTGGCAAATGCTGTATTAGTTCAAATGAATTCAACGGTCTTAAGCTGGTAACTGCTCAGGACATGTTTCGGAGCCTATACCCGTACACGTCTCTCTGAGTTGCGGCTCCTTGGCATAGATAAATATTCAGCAAAAACAACCCACATAATAATGATGAATAAATATGAACGTGGCAAATTATGAATTCGCTAAATACTTGAAGTTTTGCTTATATATGTAGAGCTTCATTATGAAAGAAGAATACCAATCAAACCAAACATAGTTACTAAATTTGTATGGTACGAGTTCAGATAAGAACAATTGGACTTACCCCTGAGCCAGTATGTACCCTTTCTAACTGGATAACTTATCTAAGTTAAATCACCTGCCATTGTATAATTGCAGTAGAAAAAAACTCGGCCATTATAGTCAGTCCCAGTGATTGTAAAATAAAGAGTTGCAGCTACCCCACATGTACAAAACAAACCGAGCGAAATCCTAAAAAGTACTGCAACAATGGACATCCTGCACGAGAAATATAAAACAAACCCCATGATGACACCTACTCCTCAATTTGAAAGTCTCCAAACAATTAAGCTCCGTTTCGCTCCCAACCTTGAGTCAATGTTTCGACGTGATGGATCAGGTTTGTGACATTAGAGTAAATACTGTCGAATTTAAGTATTTTTTTTATATTGAGTAAATTTTACACTCAGACGTGTCAGAAAAGAATGAAAGTGATTAGCATTTAAGTCAAAAACATATTATCAAAACCTAATTTTTCTTAACCCGATCTAAGTACAATTAGGTAAACTTGTAACTGTCATCGGCCACTGCTTGCTACCGATAGCTCCTGGGGGTTTAACCTGACAGAAAACATGTAGGCCTAAAATGTCTGAAAGTGAATATTAAAACAGAATGGTGCCAAAAGATAAAATTCAGTAGCAAAACAGGCAAGTCTATAATCTGTAAAATCATAGTAGCCAAACATTCTAATAATCTTTAGATATTAACAGCAAAATTTCTAAGGCAAGTCATAAAAGAATGAAAGTCATTAGTATTCAAGAGAATGCAATCAAAATATAATTTTTCTTAGTCCTATATCAAGTAGAATTAGGCAAGCTTGTAACTCTCGAAGGCCTTTTCTTCCTACCGATAGCCCCTATGGGGGTTTACCTTACAGAAAACGAGCTAGCCGTAAAATGTCAGAAAGGTGAATAATAAAAAGGAATAATGCCAAAAATTAAAATTAAGTATCAGAACAGGCAAGTATAAATCTCTAACATTAATGAAGCTAAACTTTCTAACAATCTCTGGATATTCACAGCAAAAGTTGTAGAAATATTTGATCAAAAGTACATTTTTGTATCCTCTTGACTCAAGATTATTGTAAATAAATTTGGTTCTAGATGCAAAGTCCTGAAATTTGGAACCAATACGACTAAATCTCAAAATTTGTGACAAAAGTGTATTATATCCAATAGTTTTCGAAATATGACTGTCCGGGAAAGGATAGTTACCTACTCAAAAGTTGAACTCTTCCATTTTTTTTATAGACTTTAATACGAAACCTGTCATAGTGACCCGAATATCCAAGTCCAGAAACACATCTGTGAAACCATCTGAAATATTACCGTGCAAACGGATATCTTTTGGGTAACTTTATTTAGCAAATTCACTGGAATTTTTTACTTATTTTGCAGCCATTTGAGAGATCCTTTTTCATGAATTTATCCATACACTTAAATTCAAGCCAGTTTAATAAATATAAATCTGCACGTGATGGGAAGCAGTTGCTACCCATTGGAATGCCTTTTATTTGTTAGAAAAACAATGGTCCACATTGAACAAAAGTATTATCCTAAAGAGATTTTATAGCATCTATATAAGTTTCAACAGTGTAAGATTTAACCTTACTTTTTTGAATTTTTATTGTGTGACCAATATGCTCTCTTTGTGTATGTATTAATGATAATGTATGGTTTACCATTATGTTTAAACATTTTGCTTATTCATACTAAAAGAGAACTTTTGACTTCATCTATGGATATATTTGTGTTCAGTGTAGAAAAATCAAAATATTTGATATTTTTTCTTTTAAATCTTTGATTTTAGATACAAACTCGGAAGAGTTGCTAATACTCCAAAAGCAATTTATTTCACAGTTTCTAGAAATTGCAGTATAGTATTTACAGAATTATGACATTGGCTGTATTACATGTTTCGGAGCCAAATCCGTACATGTCTCTGAGTAGCGGCTCCTTGTCTAAGCTTAATTTTCAGCAAAGACAACTTACAAAAAATGAATAAATATGAACGTGGCAAATGATGAATTAGCTAAATAAGTGCAATTTTGCTTATAAATGCAGACCTTCAATATGAATGCAAAATACCTATCAAACCAAACATGGTTAATAAATAGTGAAAAACAAGTTCAGATAAGAGTAAAAGGACTTACCCCTGAACTAGTATGTACCCTTTCTAGCTGAATAGGACACATCAGTCCAACCACTTGCCAGTGTTTGACTAAAGTACAAACTAACTGGAGTTATATATTCAATCCCAGTTATTTCAAAATAATCAGTTACAGCCAAACACGTGTGTTTCGATATGCATCAGCTGCAGAAAATTATTCTTTCCCTAATATTGATTGTCGATTGAAAGAGAATTGTATAACTCTATGGTTCTGTTTTTTATTGGAAGACGAGATAAGAAATGCGTGGATGAGCTGTGTAGATTACGCTTGTGTGGCATATTTATGTTACAAGGTTTTGATAGTCTGGAAGGGCACAAATTTCAACTGGAGGTGAGAACTTTGGAAACACCTGGCCAAGGTACATGTACTTCGCTTAACAGCCGGCCCGGTCGTCATGTTTTCAACCGGCCAAGGTCCTCAGCTTAACAGCTGGCCAAGGTCCTAAGCTTAACAGCCGGTCCAAGTCCTCAGCTTCACAGCCGACCCAGGTCCTCAGCTAAAGAATTGGCCAAGTCCTTAGCTTGACAACTGACCCATGTCCTCAGCGTGACAACTGGCCGGGTCCTCGATTTGCTTTTATACACAGTTGATAAAGAAACAGACCGATTTATCAGTCAAAGTGGGTAACTAAAATCTTATTCCAACGGTTAAGTTTTTATTGAGCCTTCATTGAAAGACTACCGACAAGTAACAACTCAAAATTTATATATTATATAATATATATATATATATATATATATATATATATATATATATATATATATATATATATATATATATATATATATATATATATATATATATATATATATCAGACCTACCATTCAGTTTTAAGCTATTACAAACTTATATATGTGAAAGAATTTTATTATTTTGGTATCCTATAACATGTTGACTGCACAGGTGTTTCAGAAAGTGCAACACCTGTGCTGTATTCTGGGTACGTACCTGCCATGGTATATCATGTTTTGGGCTCTTAGATTTGAATATTGTGAAGTGGGCCTATTTTTATATACTTCACTTATAAGCATGAAGTCTTGGTTGTTTAAAAACAGATATGTACACTACACCCAAGCAAAAACAGGGAAAGATGGGGAAAATGGGTTTTCAATCTTTGTTAGAAGTGGAGAAACCACTAAATTTATTGAAAGTTACAAAGTTACATATCAATTAGTCCCGAAAAATTTGAGTGCCCCAACTCCTACCGATCCAACCCCAAATACATATTATACCAGGCATTCTTCTCATTGTCCTCATTTAGAGTCAGACCTGATCTGTTCGACAGTTCATTTTACCAGCATAACCAGACACCTTTGAACTCCCACTCCCTGAGTGATTTTAAAGATCGTACAGTGGATATTCTCCCTTGAGTAAAACAATAGAATCTCTACTGTGCTGATTAGCATTTGCTATCGCTTTACGTGCTAGACTGAAAATGGGTCGCAGCCAGTTGAAATCTCACCTCTACACTGTAGATTTACAGACTTTCCAGATCTTCGTTGCTCACGAAGAGTTAAAGATGTATAGCACTATTTTTTCGTTTGTCCATTTCATATCCATCGAGATTAGCTACATACCTTAGTAACTATGCCTCATTCAGTTTGAAAACTGTTTCATTTGGAGCATCCAATTATACATTCAAAATTAACAAGAAAATGTTGGCTATAACTTAATCATCAGACGATATTGTTCAATCATTTAGCGATATCGTTAAATTTGTGGTGATGCCGACAAATATTTAACGATATCTCGAAATATTTAGCGATATTGCAAAGTATTTAGGGATATCGCTAAATAATTAATGATATTGAAATCATTCAGTGATATTGCCAAATCAGTCAGAGGTATTCCTAAATCATGTGCATGGGGATATCCCTAAATGTGTATGATTTAGCGATATTGCTAAATGATTTAGGAATATCGCTAAATGATTTAATAATATCATTATATCATTTGGCGATATCGCTAAATAACATATGAAGCGACATCGGTAAATGTATCTCCGTATCCTGTCCTATGTTTATCCAATGTGTGTTGCTTGTGAGCGCTATTAAATTTGTCATCAAACTTACCAGTTAGGCCTACAGACGAAAATGCTAGCTCCTTCGCACCAATCGCTCTACACGCACAGTACAATTGCGCAGCATGCACCGACTCGCGTATTTAGCGATATTGCTAAATGCGTCTTATTTGGATATATATCTAAATCATTTAGAGCCAAATAGGACTAAATTTCAAAACGGCTTGTCATAGCGGTTACTTGGGGAAAAGATCTGCAACCACTGATGCGCAAATAGTACAAACAGATTATTCAGGCTGTTGTAAATAAGCTGGGCGTGCCACAGCTCTCTTGCACTCTACCACCGACATACATTTCGGGAAGAAAAATCATTAGGCACGGTGGAGTTATGTCTTGAGGAAATACCAGACAGCACTGCTCTAGAATGTGTTGCGACTTAGCAAAAGTTTTTTTGGTGGGAACACGAATGCATAGGGGTACAAGGACCGATAATATATGGTCACGTTTGATGGATTAGCATTATTTGTACGTGAGAAGATCTCCAATGTGCGGTTTTATTCTACTTTTCATTACGATGTACAAGCATGGAAAGTTTCTTAAACGTGTTTCGGATTCTTATGAGTTCCCATTCCTACAGTATTTAATAAATGGCGCTGTGACCACGAAAAGTCAACCAAGCCCGCTTTAAATGTTTAAAATATCGTTGAAACGACGATAGTACTCCACTGCAATATTTAACTTAGCCTATGTCATTGGTGGTCTTGATTCGACGTCCGTCATGGGTCTGTCCGCCCATCTTTCAGCAACCACAATTTACATTCTCGACCTGCTCCAACGATGGTTTTTTTTTTTTGTTTTTTTTTTTTGTTTTTGTTTGTTTGTTTGTTTGTTTGTTTTTTTTTTTTTTTTGGCAATAGCTTCAAACCTTTCTCCTCCAGATCCACCATGCCTACAGCTTTGAAATTACATAGGGACACTTCTAGGGCCTCCTACACCTCAATTTGATCAACAGGTGGAGCTGTGATTTTTTAAGAATATTTCAAAAATAGATTCAATGTTTTTGTTGTGTTTTTTTAATTCTACTCCAAAACCGTCACTCAGATTATCCTGAAAGCGATAGAAATGTAGCTTGTTGGAGATTTAAGCAAAGATGTTCCATTGGTATTAATGCTAAGAATCCCTGATCTTGAACAATTTTTTTTTTTGGGGGGGGGGGATTCTTGTCTGTTAATGCGTGCATTCTTATTGATTACGATGTATGTCAATGGGATTGTAGTGGAAATTCACAATTCTGACTTCTACAAAACGGTCCACCAAACTCACTTTAGACTATGCAGGGATGGATCTCATGGTGATCTCAACCAGGTTTATCACACTCCAATGATTTTTTTTTTTTTTTTTTTTGCAACATCTAAAAAAATCTGCCTCTCTACAACCACCAAACCAATGACAATGATTGCTTCACGGGTCGTTCTGTGATTTTTATCCGTTTTGGTAAGAATCTTTGTGTTTTTCGTCTTTCTTGACATTTGCTCCCAAACTGTAAATTGCATCATCTTCATATTTATTGTAACATGGACTTTATCTCCATCAAATTTGTTCACTACACGGTGGTTCGGTCAATTTCGTTTTTGATAAAATTTTGGAATAATCGGTACAGGGGTCTATAGATTCTATCAACAGTTACTTCAGTCTGTGCATGCAAGGCCAAGTAAGCAGAGGATCACACTCCTCTTGTTAACAAATAATCAAAATTATTTAAAAAATGGTAAAGGGATATGTGCATCTTAGCAACAGTGATGATGGTCTTAAACAAAGGGGACCTTGATATCATTCTGAAGTTCACAAGCCCACTTCAGTCTTTGCATGTAAGATCAGCTGAGCAAAGGAGAGTGACAGTCATTCTGGTAGACATTACCACAGACGAACGAAATGACCTGGGGATAGAAATCATGGTTCTATCTAAATACATTATGATACAGAACTGGGAATAATATACATATATATATATATATATATATATATATATATATATATATATATATATATATATATATATATATGTGTGTGTGTGTGTGTGTGTGTGTGTGTGTGTGTGTGTGTATTGTACACAAAGTACACATTCAGTCAAAAAATGTTCAAAGATTCCATATATACAAGTTCATGGTCCACCATTCTATATACAAAGACATTACATGAAGGCATGAGACACAGTAGCATTATTGACTTTGTGCCCAGATATAAAATCAAATTTGTTATTTTATTTTCACTTAATATTGAGTTATAATTTTTTATCACGAATCTCACATAATTCTCTTATCAAATTGGCCCTGACAATTGCTGATCCATCTTTATCACGGTGGGAAATTATAATTTGAGTTATATCAGAACGTTCGTTTTTTAAGAAATTTCTAGCTAAATTGTACTTATGACGGATAAAATTAACTGACTTTCCTGCTGAAGATTGACTCCCATCTATTGCTTATTTGCCACATATTCCTAACACTTGGTTGTCACTGGATACTATGAACCTGGTATTGATTTGTGATTCAATGGATGTGTCTCTACCAATAAGCTTAACTAAAGAACAGTGGATACTTGCTGGTCATTTTCAAATAAAGCTAACAGCCTTTTTCCATGCTACAAAGACTTTTTCAATTT
Organism: Hermodice carunculata; assembly: GCA_964020975.1. Taxonomy (NCBI): domain Eukaryota; kingdom Metazoa; phylum Annelida; class Polychaeta; order Eunicida; family Amphinomidae; genus Hermodice; species Hermodice carunculata. The sequence goes on along the minus strand of OZ026612.1, from coordinate 19,616,481 downwards.
TTTTGCTAGAGAGGTCCCATAACTGACTTCGGTAAAACAAGTTGCAGGAAGTCCGAAATAATCTATACTGACAAGCTGGAAAGGCATGACCAAATTGTCCCATCAGAACATTGACTTCTGAGCAGAATTTGTTTATACATTTATCCAAACAATTTTCATTAGTGTTAGACCCAATTAAGTTTCCTAAATGGACAAATTTTTCGACATAATTTATAGGTTATCCATTCAGATATATTTGAGGCTATAAATCAGCCTCTGTATAAAATAAAATTTTACTTTCAGTGGGATTAAATATGACATCTGACATATAAGAAAATTATGATTACGCACCACATGATGGACCTTTAGTGAAATGGTTCATCAAAAGATAAAAGAGCACAAAACAATTTATAAATCTGAGCATAACTGCTCCATTCCTGTATTGTGTTCTGGATTTCAAACTTGCTCAAAATAGTTTCAAATCAAGATTTATTGTCAGTACTTCCAAAATACAGCAGAAAACAACTCTCCCTTGGACAACATTATGTCTGACTGCTTTTTGTGACTACATAAATATTGCAACACTTATTTTTAAATATAAATGTCCTTAGATAAACTGTTTTGGACTAGTATTTTTGTCAATGAAAGTTCTGTCGAAAATTGAAACTATGAATGCTAATGGTATTAACTGTTTTGGTTTTTCAAATTATTTATATATATATACATATATATATATATATATATATATAAATATATATATATATATATATATATATATATATATATATATATATATATATATATATATATATATATATATATATATATATATATAATTATGTCTTAGGTGGTTTATGTGCAAAATTGTAATCCTCAGACCGTCTTGTGGGCAGTTATTCGGTTTATCCGCAGTTGAAAAATGCCCATAAACCATGTTTGCCTTAAAGTCAATGCGCTACCTAGGGGGTTTCAGAAACGTGCAAATTAACAAATCTGCCCAGATATTATGGGAGGCCATAAATGCCAATGGACATGACCCACAAACCGGCTGCAGGACCTATTCCATTGTATATTTTTGTGGGCAGTGTATAATTGCCCATAAACCACCCAAGATATATATATATATATATATGTATATATATATATATATATATATATGTGTGTGTGTGTGTGTGTGTGTGTGTGTGTGTGTGTGTGTGTGTGTGTGTGTGTGTGTGTGTGTGTACGTACGTACGTACGGGTCAATACTATGTAAAAAGTGCTGGAAAATGGTCATCAAAATGTCTGTCATAATTGTCATGAATATAGTAATATCAGTACTCACATCAAAACTTCCTTTTTCGCCTGACAATGTTTCAGGAAAAATAATTTAAGTCGAAAATTTGAATTCTGGACAGATGGACGAACGATGGACGACGGACGACTGACAATCCTATACTATCAACTGACTGACAAGTCAACTGAGCTAAAAATGAGAACTTTGTGGTGGATTCAGATTGGGTCCATGATGTAGTTCATACTACAACTAGTTTGTCTTCATTTGAACATGATCTCCAAGCAGGCAAATTTGGTTCAGATATTGTGAAGGTAGAACACAAAAACAACAGAGATAATGTCTTGATTCACGGTGACAGTCAAAAAAATGAGGATCGATGTTCTTGGAGTTGATGAACTTGAATATGTGAGTACAAAGGACTGTACTTCTTGTAATGATAAGAATTCTTAAGATCTGAAACTAAGACATGATGAGTATGGGAGTTCTTTGCAACTGTTTTGTATCCGTAGTCAAATGTGCTTGCCAATTTTATTGCCAATTTTTTTTTAGCATCCAGGAATATCTCAGATATGAAGATAACCTGGTTTGGAGGTGACGTGAAATTTGTTCAAGGTTATTTTGACCTTCATTATCAAGTAGGTCAATCTGGCGTTCCAAACTATTTAGGTTGGCGATGCCCACATTTACAAATTTTCATGTAGACCTACAGAGCCACATAATAAGAAATATTAATAATCAAGATGTGAAGATTTTTTTTCTTTTTGAGGGTGGGGTGGGGTGGATTTTCCATTAGATATTCTGTGAATGTATTACCAGTGCCCTCAGATAGAAATCACACCACCTCCTATTTATATCCTGAGCATGCAAATAAATTCATTGATACTGAGCTCAGAGCTGCGTCTACTTTTGGGTCATTTTTATGACAATCCATTAGGTTCATTTCTATTATTAGCTCCGTTTATATCACCGAGAAGTAAGATTCACGGATAGAGAACAGTGATAACGGCTTTGTCTTGGCCTCTGGGAAGACTGGGAATTATGGGATTGACAAGAATTTGTACATAGGTGAATTTGTGGTTTTGAAGTAGCCCTCTATTGACAATTTATTAGATCGTGCAGTTGCTTTACATTAAGTAAAGATTGTCTTTTACATTAGGCGTATTTGTCAAGAGCTAAAAGACAAATCATAGTGTACCCAGGGGATGTGTATTTTCTGGGTTATTGCTAGAGAGGGAATGTTGTATTGATCGTGTGTTGCCATTTTGATTACTTTCGGCAGCAATTTTGTGCCAGAGAGTAACAAACACTATTAGTTTTTTAATGACAGATGTCGGACATTCTGTTGTAAATTATCTGGATGATCTAGGTGATGTAGACAGCATACAGATAACAGATAAAGCTTTCTTGTGCAGTTTATTGATACATTTGGAAGTAGATGAAGCACAGAAAAAGGTAGTCGGACCCGCAACCAACATGGTTTGGGGGCTATCATGATGAATGCTGTGAATATGACGTCCAAAAAGGAGACTCAGCCTGTTATAAGGAAGACTTCAATTTGTGGACATGTGTGTCATATCAAGAAATTGTTTATGTCTGGGATGTGAGAACATCTAAGGGCACTAACAAATGTTCCACATCAGTTGTCTGCGTCCCCTACCCAAAGAAATTTCACTTCATGTTCAGTGGTGGCGTTCGTGTATTCAAAGTTACAATGGAGTGTCCATTGTAACCCAGGCGGACTGGTCTGAACCCGATGAGATTATCTGCAGATTCATGTCTGTCTGGTTATGGGGAGGAGGGGGGGGGGGCTGGGGCGGGGGCTGGGTGGTCGGGGGGGGGGGGCATTTTGAAACTGCCGAAAGAATCCTTTCGTTTTTGACTTTTTAAGTTTTATTTCAGATAAAAAATCTAGATATAAATTGTCTGGACCATCTGACTATAGCTGTGACTATAAAACTTTGGAGAAGCAAGCCTTTTTAGTGCCTATCATATTGTACATTGGATCGTCGAATAATGAAATCAATATCGTACCAGGCAGTGTTCTCACATTCCGACTAATTCTCATCTTTCTAGCAATCAGTTGTTACCAACAGTTTTTCGCTGACGTGTTGGTGCTCCATATTTGCTAAATCACAATGGTTTTCAGTCGTATCATCCTTTTGTTCTATACCTTCATGCAGCAACTTATGATTTAAACCTGCGTGACTAAATCAAAGGTCGCCAGTGTATTTTGATCCATGTCCAATCAAAAATAAAACAAACACACACACACGCACAAAAGAACAAACAGAAAGTAAAAAGAAAACATTAACAAAAATTGAAGAGCCCCGGATGGTTTGTGGCAAGTGTAGGCAAACACCTAAAGAGGGAAAACAGTTCCAAGTGGACATACTGAACGATATTGACTTCTCAATTGCAAAATCAATGTCTGGACAAGCCCTTGAGCCAGAGTGACTCTAATTACTCACAAGAAATTAAGACTCAAACTTTAAAGGATTCGGGCTCAGAACTTACCTTTCTTGAACTTTTGTATCCAATGAGACTTAATGATGTAAGACTATGTACATGATGTGGGTTCTGTGGTACGCAGTACTGCAGCCACCATAAATAGATGGTGGTAGCGGGACTACACACTTGCACAGTCTTGTATTAGTGATGTGTACTCTCCCCCAGCAGGTCTGTGTTTTTATACTGGAGTTTAGCCATTGCTTTAAAAAAAATAGGGCCAATTCAATTATTTTACAACAACCGCCGGGGTGGGAGTAAACAATAATGTGGGCAGCAGTTGCAGCTCTGTTTAGTGATTGCTTTTGTAATATGTGAGGGTAGCGGTTGCAGCTCTGCATTGACAAGAAAAAATATTACTTTGGCCAAGGAGTCTATACTGGGGAAGGAGTATGCACTCATGCCTGTGCCTTCGGGAAAGCTTATTTTCGCGCAGTTTGTTGGTAAACAATCTAATTAAAGGCCGTTTGTAGCAGAAATGACTGACGACTTGACATACACGCACTTTAGCAATAACATCCGCCTCACACGCACATGCTTAAACAATAACATTGTCCCAAACATGATTGCCCAAAGGAAGACAACGCTCAAGCAACATGTTAGGGCGGCGGGAAGTGTTACGGTGTGTTTTCTCATTCAGAGCAAAGTATTTCTGCAAATAATTGATGTGGAAAGCACGTTCCGCCAAGTCATTCTCATTGTAACCAACTCTTTTCTTTATTATTATTTCTAAACTTGCTAATTCCTTATCACCGTGATGCGTTAGGTTTACTTTTCGAAAAGGTGTTTTGTCTTGTAACTTTTCAGAAAATCCCGTTTTTAATGATGAAATTTTGTCTTGTGGAAACATCGATTTGCTTCTTTCCATTTCAGCAAGAACGCAAACAAACATTTAGTTCTTTATTAAGCAGGTCCAAATGAAGTTCTGTGATAAAAGTAACAACTCGAGAAAACAAAAGGACTTAAAGGTCCTTCTCATTGATTGGGTACCATAAATTAGAAAGTGGATGCTTAGAGAGGTTAGAAATCATACCTGAAAACCAAAATGTTAAATTTTATTTTCAGAAAGTGTTGTTTTTTTTTAGCTCCAACAGTACGCCACATTTGCGACAGCAAAGCGCGCGAATTTTCTCCGATCGTAGTGTTGAATAGTAACTACATGTATGGCCCCAAAATGCACCGTTTTCCATATACAGAGATTCTAATGCTGTGTGGCCTTGCTTTGACCGTTCAAGGTCATTCAAGGTCAAAAAAGACAGCACCACATGGAAGCATATATATTATTTCCTATTCATGTTTAATAGTAACTATGGTCCTAAAGTGCACCGTTTTCCGTATACAGAGATTTTCATGGTGTGTGACCTTGGTTTGATCTTCAATGTCACTCAAGGTTAAAAAGGACAGCACCAGGCAAAAGCCCATATGCCATTTCCTATTCATGTTTAATATTAACTGTGGCCCAAAATGCACAGTTTTCGAAATACCAGCTTATATCACTTATACAGTTGTATCTGCCCAGATTTGGAAAATACAAAAAAATTTTATAGAAAATCCAAAAATTATCCGAGGTAGCTGGTTTGCGATACGTATCTGGTGCAGATGGACCATCTGTGACATAAATTTGGTAAAGCTACAGGCAATATTTTCTTAGATATTCAAGATTTAAATTTTCAAAGTGCCTTAATTAGCATAATTTAAAATTTCGCAACTTTTGTTTACCGTCCATTAGATTGGCAGATGTCACAAACCTATATGCTAAACTTTGAATTTTGTATCTATCTATAATAGTTTTGAAGATATGGAGCTTTTAAAATTTTAATTGCCCTTAATTAGCATAATTTTGAACATCTTGACTATTCCAAATCAGAGAGACAACTTCCCTACTAGGTGTATTACCATGCCAAGTTGAAACAGTGTAGCTTGCACGGTGTCAGAAAAAAGCTACGGACAAGAAAGAAAGAAAGAAAGAAAGAAAGAAAGAAAGAAAGAAAGAAAGAAAGAAAGAAAGAAAGAAAGAAAGAAAGAAAGAAAGAAAGAAAGAAAGAAAGAAAGAAAGAAAGAAAGAAAGAAAGAAAGAAAGAAAGAAAGAAACGGCCTACCGTCACCAGTACTGCAGAGACTGCAGCCGTGGTACAGCCAGACGATGCCAACTCTTCGTCTGGGCAATGATAATTGGTTGCAAACGACATATTTCCAATAAAAAACAATTCTAGATTTCATTTAACAAGAACAAGCACGAATGCAATAAATTGGTATTTGCGTCAGGATTGACCAGGTCTTGTAGTGTTTCAAATTCTAACAGTCACTGAAACGGCTACGGCCCACGCCTACGGTATATAAAAGTCTAAATAAACGGTTAAATTTCCCTTCCCATATGTGTGGTCAATGGATGATTAATATAAGCTTGCATATAGCTTTCAATATCAGAAATCCTATCCGGCAGTAACCTCGCGACCCTTGGAGGGCAGTAATGTACGTTCCCTTATACATTGTCATCAGTACACGGGTTTATGATATCCTTTATTTCAGATCGAATCCATTATGTAACAATGGTGAATATTTTCCTGTGACTGACTTATTTTCTGGTCCGACAAAGGTCCAATGAGATGGAATTTTGTGCACCCGATTATTGGGCGCTGGCCGTGGACTGTCACAAACAGTGGCACATGACTGAAATAAAAAGATTGAAAGACCAGCCGAACACTGCTCTTGGAAGCTGCGTAGATGAGGCGTGAATGTGGTAGCTATCCAAACAAATCTAGTTATGGGATTAAACACCTTGCAATACACAGTAGTAATTGGACATATACGGTGGGCAGCTAACTCAACCAGTTATAGACTGTTCAACCCCAGACCTGGGTATGGAACAAGTCAGTCCTTGTTTGTCCATGTTTTCCACCCATTTTTATCCATCAATTGAATCAAAACGGTCAAGCACACTAAAATTTTGTTACAATGTTACTTTTGTAACAATTAACATCCCAGACCGACGTTGTCACTTTGACATTCGATTGATAATTATGTTACACATTGTAACAGTCGTAGAATTACCAGACCTATATTTTGCTGTTATGCAAGCTTTGAAATTAGGATCACACTGAAGATTAATTTGGAAATACTGTTAAAAAAAGAAAGAAAGAAAGAAAGAAAGAAAGAAAGAAAGAAAAATGAACCACTGTTCCTGGTTTTATGAGTAATGCGTAATTTAGCCAGTTGCATGAATCCTTCCATTGTGCAGCGATGGGACCGCATTTGGCCACAACAACAGCAGCTTTTTCTTGCCAGACCTGTCCTAAACATCGGCATATTTGACAAATCAAAGCTACTTTTCATAAAGTGTTCGCTACATGGGTTAAATCGGTTCCATGCCTTGACACTTGTCCCTGTAAATCTTAACTGCACGGGTCCACGCTCTCCGTAATTTCAAGTCTTTGGGGGAATGCAAACAAGCAGCAGATCTTGCCTTGCTACAAAAAAATGCAACACTGTGACCCATCCTGGGCGGGGAACAGGGACGGGAATAAATATTTCTAAATGCATTTTAATCCGGTTGATAATGGGTGGATAAAATATGTTTAAACCAAGTGACACTTGACAGCAATGACTCGCTAGCATGGTCGGAGTCTTCCCTGTCAGCCAGCGGGGTTGCGTTTGTGACGTCACAAGCCTTTCGCACCTAGTGGGTGTCGTAAGTGAACGGAAAGCGACGATTGAAGGCGCACTGAGTCTTTAAAATAAATATATGAATATAAGTATTATTTTCAGATCTAATTTTTTAAAGCAAACCGTCTGGTGAGAACAACCCACGAGTCACCCATGTATCAAATTTGAACATGGTCAATAAAGTGGACCTTTAAAGTAGCGGTTGCGGCTCTGTTTAGTGACTACTTTTCCTTTTTCACATGTCCGAGCAGCGATTGCAGTTTTGCATTGACAAGCTTCATTCTTACACTCACATATGTATATATATGAATATATATATATATATATATATATGTATATATATATATATGTGTGTGTGTGTGTGTGTGTGTGTGTGTGCGCGTGTGTGCGTGTGTGTGAGTATTACTTGGACACAAGCAAGACAAAAGCATTGAAAGATGGGGGCTGCAGAAATGGCTCTGCTTGTAGGTTTATCGACATTTTACGACACGTGCATGCAAGATTAAGTACTGCTTCACAGTCTTATATCCTAGACGTGTATCATTTTATTTTATTTAGTATGTGAGGAGTGGTTGCGGCTTCGCGTACGAATACTCTCTCTCTCTCTCTCTCTCTCTCTCTCTCTCTCTCTCTCTCTCTCTCTCTCTCTCTCTCTCTAATATCAATGTAGACAGCGGGGTAGCGACTCTGCATCAACCGGCTCTATTGTAAAAAGCAACAATTTGACGTAAGATACGAGTAACCTCTTTCAGATACATGCAGGTAGCCGTTCTGTATTAGCAGTAAGAAGTTCCACTCTTAAATCTGAGACATATGAAAGTCAGTCCATTGAAGTATGTAAGGAAAATGATAAGAAAATATTGATTGGAAGTATATATAGGGTACCCAGACATATAAATGAGAATTATGAAATGTTAATAAAAGAATATGTTTTAGTTTTGTCAAAAGTACGAAAACATAAACTCAAAGTATTAATCGGTGGAGACTTCAATCGATCCACTGAAAATACACAATAGACCTGTGCTTGGTAGGTTTTTAATATTATAACTTCTGTGGGGGAGGATGGGGGGGGGGGGTGTTCCTGGATAATACTTAACCGACTAGGCTTTCAAATCAACACCACGGGGCTCTATGATACGCTTTTTTCGTTTGAGAAGTTGTCCGACATCAACACATATCGGAAATTAAAATCGAGAATAGTAGGAAGTAGAATATCAAACTATTTTCGATATTTTGTGTTAATAGGTCATAATATATAACCTATCCACTACATTTAGTATAAGATTTCTTTAGATCGTTTCTTCTCCAAAACTTTAACCCATATCAAAAACTGTTCTTCCGTATATGTTCCTCCCTCCTCACTAGGTACTCAGCTGTGACAGAGCTCTATTTATGTCTGGGTGCCAACCCAGACATGTTGTTTTTCTAAGAATTCTTCTTTCTTTCTTTTTCTTTCTTTCTATCTCTCTTTCTTTTTTCTTTCTTTCTTTCTTTCTTTCTTTCTTTCTTTCCTTCTTTCTTTCTTTCTTTCGTCTTTACGACCAAATTTGTCCGGAGTGATTCTCGGACACTATTATTCCGTAAACCACCAAACTTGCCATCGGGACTGACTACCAGTGAAAATGTGCACCTGGTTTGGAATAGTCATGTTTAAAATAATGCAAATTAGGGGCAATTAAAATTTTAAAAGCCCTTATCTTCCAAACTCTTGCAGATAGACACATATATCAATGTGCATGTATAGTTTTGTGACACCTGCCAACATAAGGGACAATAATTGAAAGTAGAATTTTAAATTATACTAATTAGGGGCATTGAAAAAAATTAAAGTTGAGCATCTCCAAAGCTATAATAGATAGAGATGCCATTCCAACTTCAATTTATAGGTTTGTGGCCAAGCCGCATCCAATGAACCATGAACCACAGTGGCAGGGTTTTAATTTATGCAAATTAGGTGAATGCACCAAATCTAAATCTTGAATAGCTTCAAAACTATTATAGATAGAGGCACCATTCAAACTTAAAATTAAAGGTTTGTGGTAAAGACACGTCTAATGAACCACAAACTAAACTTGTAGGATTTTAATTTATGCAAATTAGGGGAATGCACAAAATTTAAATCTTGAATAGCTTGAAAACTATTATAGATAGAAATGACATTCCAACTTCACTTTATGGGGTTGTGACATAGCCGCATTCAGTGATGATCCAAAGTGGTAGAATTTTTATTTATGCAAATTAGGTGAATATGCAAAATTTAAACATTGAATAGATTCAAAACTAATATAGTTAGGGGAATCATTCCAAGTTCAATTTGTAGGTTTGTGACATAGCCTCATCCAATGAACCAAAATTGTAAAATTGTTTTTTTTTTCAAATTAGGTGAATACACAAAATTTAAATCTTGAATAACTTCAAAACTATTAAATAATGAGGTGTCATTTAAAGTTCAATTTTAGGTTTGTGACATAACCGCATCTAATGAACTATGAACCAAGGTGGGAGATTTTTTATTTATGCAAATTAGGTGAATGCACAAAATTATATCTTAAATAGCTTCAAAACTGGTATAGATAGATGCGCCATTTCAACTTTATAGGCTTGTGACATAGGTGCATCCAATGCACCATGAACCAACGTTGTAGGGTTTTAATTTATGCAAATAAGTTGAACACGCAAAATCTAAATCTTGGACACATACAGAGAGGTACCACTTCAACTTCAATTTGTGGGTTTGTGACATAACCACATTCTATGAACCATGAACCAAAGTTTAAGGTGTTTGTTTGTGCAAATTAGGCAAAGATACAAAGTTAAGATCTTGAATAGCGTCAAAACTATTACAGATAGTGGGTGTCATTAAACTTCAGTTAATAAATTTGTGACATGGCTACATCCGATGAACCAAAAACCAAAGTTGTAACATTTCAATTTATGCAAAGTAGGCTGATACACACAATTTAGATAATGTTGAACAATGGCAAAGTGTAGCATTTCAAACTGTTCTCATTTCGAAGGCACCCAGACAGATTTGCTGTGAAGCAAATCTTCTTTTCTAGTTTTAGATGTATCCAATTTGTATGGATAAAAGTTGCATAACTTCTGTATGCACACTGGCAGGTTTTGCCAGCATCATATACACCAGTGACTCGCACACAAGCTTGGCTGGGCTGCATAAGACAGCTGGGATGACACAGAGGTTTATGTAGTAAAATTGAACTAAAGTTTAGTAAGAGTACTTTGAGACAATCTGAAAAAAAAAGCATTTTCCGTCATCCAGAGATGCGTTTGGTGCATTGAATTAAGACTTGGAGCTTGTTTCAAGTGTGTCTTTCCAACATTATTCCTTAAAACCAGTTGACAACGCCAACTGGATGTGACTGTTATACTGTCGTAACATTGCGGTACCGATTATACACTGAATAACTGAAGTACCCATTGTACACTGTTGTGTATGATCGTCCCGACCGTACACTTAGTACTGAGGTGCCCATTGTGCATTGCCATACCGATAATACACCGTAGTATTGAAATACCAATTGTACATGTACATTGTCAGCTGAGTCTGACAAAGACCAGGGAACCGTTGAACAGAGGCGAAGTAGGAAGGTGCTTTTCGGTGAGCATCAACTTTTGTAGCTTATTTTTGAACGACATTAAAGTGGTGGTTTCCCAAATATCAATGGGCAAATCGTTCCCAAGTGTGATTGCGGAGGGGACGAAAGATTGTTGCATCCTTTTGGTCCGGGAGTTGTCGCACGTTTTAAAAAAAATCCGAGAGACCACCCGGTAGGTATCGCTACTGACGCTGGGACTAACTGACAAATAGAAAAGGTTACACCTATACACAGAAAAAAAGCGATTCCTCTCTTTTGGAAAAATACAGACCATTTTTTCACCTGGATTATCCAAAATATGTGAGTAGGCTATATACAATCAAATTTATGAGCATTTTAAAATCAATAATATATTTTATTCGAATCCATATGGTTTCATGGAATATCATTCTACAGAGCTTGCTTGTCTAGAACGCTTGGATAGAATTACTGTAGAAATGGATCATGGAGAAATTCCTATAAATATTTTTTTTTCATCTTTGGAAAGCATTTGATAATTTAAACCACAACATTTTGTTTTCGAAACTGGGCTACTATGGTATTGGAGGAATTGCTACGGATTTGCTGAGAAGTTACTGGTATATATAAAAAAAGAACTAAATAATTCCAACTGGAGGAAATAAAATCAAAGTTTTTGTACAGCAAGAACAGGCGTTCCTCGGGCTGTGTGATTAGGCCGTTATTGTTTTTGATATATATATATATATATATATATATATATGTGTGTGTGTGTGTGTGTGTGTGTGTGTGTGTGTGTGTGTGTGTGTGTGTGTGTGTGTGTGTGCTAGAAAGAGAGAGAGAGAGAGAGAGAGAGAGAGAGAGAGAGAGAGAGAGAGAGAGAGAGAAAGAGACATGTCATCAGCCTGACAAAGATCATTATGTGCCGCTTTCTGACCCGTTTTGATTTTAATTTACATGTTTCCATGTGATGGATTTTATCATCTTACTTTATACTCTTGTTATTTTGAGTTAGGGTCGAATAAAAAGATCTTGAATACTGAATGCGAATTTATCTGTCTTCAACCAGAACCACATGGACAACTTTAAACTTATTAATTTTATTTTTTATATATGTGAAATGAGCCTGTGGCTCCTAAAATACAATTTAAATTGTGTATGTATATGTACAATGAGTCTATGGCTGCTGAAGTGCAATAAAAGTTGTTATCACTACATGGACAACTTCTATCGTATTGCTTTGCGTTCTGATGCTCTCGTGTTCCGTAGAGACCTCTTACGTGAGACAACGGTACTAAATCGAAAATGTGAACTCCGCTTCATCGGCTGCAGGTGAAACTGCTGTTTGATTGAATTTGTTTGATTGTTTACTTTTTAGCTGATTTACAATTCTAGACATGGTATCAAACGAAAAAGTACAAACACACATGTTTCACTAATGTATTGTTTTGGTTTATTAACATTTACATCTACGTGTACACATACACACGGAGAGACTTATATACAGGGTGGGTTAGGCTTTTCCCGTACTGGCGTACTGGGGCTTTTTATTTACCGTACTGGCGTACTGGAAGCCCTCTTATTTTACGTACTTCGTACTATCCAAAATTATTAAAGATTTTTATTTTCCGTACTGCGTACTCTAAAAGATAATTACCTGTACCACCGTACTGAACCCCCTCTTACCCCCCTTCAATATACACACTATGTTTGTGTTGCTCGCACCTGTCCCGACTGCAAATGACATGGTCAGCAATCTGTTGCAAGAACACCCAAATTGTTGCAATTCAGCGCCCTCCATGTTGCACATCTGTATTCCGATTGGCCCAGAGTCAAAAGGTACCTGCACTAATGTATTATACTGAAAATGACCAAAATACGGATTATGACGTCAGATAGTCTTGATTGATGTAATAGTTTCTGGTTGAATGTTAAATCCACAATGTTTTGTTGTCGTGCTGTCTTCTGAATCACCATCTTTTCTGGTGCAATTTTTCAATGGCGATATCACCATACGCACACCAAATGTGTCATTAAAAAAAATGCAAATATTAGCTGGCAGATTAAAACTAACTGGCGTCGCATGGATGACCTTAAAATTCAAGGTAGATTGACGAATGAGGTAGTTTGTTAGCAATACATGAATACCATTGTTTATTGTAAAAGATCATTTTATATAGTTAGACAAAATGCTTGAACTACTTTATACATTTTAATAATAACAATGAGGGTTTACGTTACTTTGGTTCAAATGAGTCCCGACAAAGTATGCGGATAAAATATGATTGATATGCGCTCCGTCGATATACGGCTGGACTGCCAAGTTACAGACACATGAGTTACGATTATCACAATGCAGCACTTGGTTTGATTTAACCATTAATTGTGTGGACCTATACGACTTCAGGCTGTAGGTAACTATATTTGCATGGATAAACACGACATCAGGTTTGGCTAAGAGCGCAATGCCATTTGATTTTTTAGTCACTGAAAAAAGTGACGACAACCGTGCGCTTCACTTGTATGTTTGATATTATTTCAGGTGTTGGGCAGGCTTAACCAAAACCGATGAAGGATTACCAACATGATAATCAAGTCTACTCCATTACAGCCAAACCCATGAAGATTAACAGTAAACAATACCTGATTACCCGATAGTTGTAAACTGTTTTTGCGTGCCTCAATTTGCCGATTAAGGTACAGAGACCATGGACTGTTTTTTTTTGCTGGGTTGGTTTAATTTTTGCCTGTTCATTCAAGGAGCCTTCGGGGAAGGAGGGATAACTGTACCAGACTTTTTACATGCACCATATTATTGACCAAACACCATTCATTTCCTTTGTCTTGGCCCTTTCAGTAGAAATCGTAAACAATCTCGTGGTCAGGCATCGCAGCCTATCCGTTTTGCAAGGCATCGGCACTTCATGCATTTATGTTGCCTGTTTTACGGATTTATATTCATTTTCAAATCGCCCTCAACAGATGTTTTAGACAAAGGTTATTGAACATTTCGACTGAGAAAGTATGGCTATTTTTAACGTCTGTAAAATGCTTATACATATGTCAATGTTTTTGCGATAAACGGACCCCAAAAATGATATATACAGGGTGAAAGATCATCTGAATGGAAAATGTGTATGAATGACCAATATGAGGTCCGTGGAGCGGAACTGTAACTACATCCCTATAGCCTGCAGCACGGTATTTCTTCCCGCCCAAATCAGTTTTGCTTGACGATCAAAGTTTGGCGAGATAATGTTGGTGTTTACAACTTCATGTACAAAATCATGCACAAGAAACGTCTTTGTGACCATGCACGTTTCAATTATGCAAAGTACAAAGTTCAAAATTGGCCAGTTTACAAACGTCCATGGCGCAAAGAGGATAGCCCAGGATGACCCTACAAGTTGTCCCTCCTCCCCTGTAGGCTCCTTGGTTCGTGCAGTGCTAAAAATTCCACTTCAGCCCATTCACAAATTTTGGTACTCCACATATATTTTTCATATATCCTCAATAAAAATACATCGTTTTTAACAAATATCTTTCTTATATTTATGGTAATTTCAGCTAATCACTACACGAAAAGCGATGTACGGCACCCATGTTTGTTTCACCATGTGCAGACCATAAACATGCGATCCCGCGCGCAAAAAGTACAATCTCAAGATGTCTCCAATGTCCGCAATATATATCTACAACACGGACATTTTCTGGCTTTGTTTTGACATTAAACCGGGTGAAGCTGCCCATGCACAGTGCATCTTTTTTATAGAACATTTATTATTTATCAACTCAACCCTGTGACAAATTTCACTGACAATGAAGTTTGTACCTCACGGACATCACGAACATTGTCAGATTGTACCTCGCGGACTTTTCGAGATTGTACCTGTCCATGTCTGATTACTTTGTAATCACAAAGATTTCAGGTATTTGTACGGTACCAACTGTATGCAAACTTGTCTTAATCGATTTCGCCCGTTTTATACCAGTCAAGTCTGGTTCCTTTTTAAAAGGAAAGTTGCTCCTATTGTCAAACACGTCAGTTGTTTTTCAAGTGTGTTTCCTAGTTGTCGATGGAACGTTTATTCGAATATTTCAACAACTGTGTTTCATGCTACCTCACAAGAATGGTGTTCAGGTGTTTTTCATATACTGTTCGACTTGTTGCAGTCACTACAGCCGCATATACGCAACCCAGCTCTCCTAAGACGTCCATTTTTCTGAAACATACTTGTGTTTCATGAGTAGTGCGTCAATTGCATAATTTTTTTTCAGAACAGCCTTCCTTTCTTCAATTTCAATGGATGAATCAAGTGATGTTTATGTAAGCATGCAGGGCAGCTTGCGCAACAAGGTTGATGACTTAGCTACCTTTTCTCACTAGCATAGCATTATAGCATGCAATGAAACATTTATAAGGTAAGAACGATATTTATTTGTCCGTTTTTCAAGATCCATTAAGGCATGACAGAACCAACGGCACGGGAGGTGGGGTTTGTTATATATACCTCAGTGATAATGCATCTGGCCCGCGCGGATCTATAAAATGCTAACTTGGAAAGTGTTTAGTGCGAAGTATCTTCATCAAAATAATGGTTATAAATTCCTGTTAGGGGTACTTGACCGACCATCAAATGCTAACGCTGACAATTTGAGACTATCTGAAGAAAATATCGACCTGGCTAAGGCTTCAAATAATAATAATAATAATAATAATAATAATAATAATAATAATAATAATAATAATAATAATAATAACAACAACAATAATAATAATAATAATAATAATAATAATAATAATAATAATGATAACAAAAACAATGATAATAATAATAATAACAATAACAACAATAATAATAATAATAATAATAATAATAATAATAATAATAATAATAATAATAATAATAATAATAATAATAATAAGAATAATAATAATAATAATAATAATATTGCTTGAACGGATGACTTGAACGATGGCATTCTACAGCATAGAAATAGCAAGTTGCGTTCTGGTTTAGACTGCCGAGACTTTTTACAGTTCATAACTGATCCTACCCGCATTACAGAATACAGTTCAAAACGTATCAATAGTATTGCAACTACAATCCCCGACCTTGTAACTTTGGCATGAGGCATAGATTTGAACATCAGAGGTCACCATGCTGTATTCAGGTCTTTTTCTGTCAAAGTTCATGTTGAACAAACCGTTTCTGAGGCAGATCTGGGGTTTTGGCCTATGGAGACTGTCTTAACTTGGCATTACACAACATAAACTAGGAAAGCGAACCCAATCACCAGTCACATAATGAAATGGTGTCAAATGAACACAATTGGGGTTTTTTTTTTTTTTTTTTTTGTTTTTTTTTTTTTGTTTTTTTTGACACTTGTAAAGATTACATTCAATCCCATGACATCTCAGAACGGCCAGATAGTCCGCCTTGGCTCTCTGGCGAGCTGAAAAGGTTCATGCGTGAACACGACAGATTACGCTGGAAAGCCAAAGAAGCCAAAAACGCAAGTAGTTATGCGATGGTAACTGTACAGAAATGCACATAACACTGTTATTAAAAAGGGTCAAGAAAGACTTAGTTTAAGTACAAACAATCTTTAACTGATAAAGTCCATCATGTAATTACAATGATGCAAACCTTTGGCGGGATATTGTCAAACTATGTTCGTCCAAAAACCATGCCTCTTTGTCAAAACTCCTTCCGATGACAGACGAGGAACTCATCATCATCGATGACGTTGATACATCAGAATGGTTTAATAATTATTTTGCTAAGCAGTGTACATGGGATGATCATTAAAGCGAAGTTTCTTCCGTCACTTATCCACCAGTTTGTACTCTCCAAAATTTATGAATAAATGCAGATTTGGTTAAAGATCATGCTCGGCAACTTAAAGCCTCTTTTAAGCAAGTGGACCCAATAATATCAGTCTGCGTCTCCTAAAGTCATGTGCATCTTTGTGTGTTTTTAAATCACTTCTCAATCATTGCATTGATAACAACATACCTACCAGATTCCAATCAACCTGGTGATTCACCAATCTTATTATTATAAACATATTTTTTCTCTGAGTTGCCTAATAGTACACAAAGACTAATCTGGAGGCTCTCCAGTACATAAGAGGACGCACAGGAATATATACAATACACACTGGACGAGAACAGAAGACTAAATTCATGGCTTGTACATAAATAATACAATTGATGCCAGATAATGTAGACTTATAATTAGATCATATACTGAATTAATGAATAAAACGTCTAGATTCTCATAAGAATGTCTGAACAGCCTCAAAGATGAATACATTATCAATCTGACAATTACTTGAAATTTATGATATAACTATGGAAGCTTTGGATGAAGGTAAAGACGTAAATTTTGTATTCCTCGACGTGTCAAAAGCGTTCCACATAGTATGGCACAAAAAGCTTTTGCAAAAATTGGACGCTGTTGGAGTAAGAGGCAAATTACGCAGCTGGTTTGAAAGTCATATCTCTCAGAGACAACAGTGGGTAATAATGAACAGTTAATCTTCGTCCTGGGCTAATATAAACACACGCATCCACAAGGCTCTAATTTGGGACCTTTGCTATTTTTTATTTATGTTAACGATTTGACCAGCTTTGTTGGTCAAATATTCGTATATTCGCTGATGGTACTTCACTCTTTCTAGTCTCTGATTGAGATTTTTCTAATTATGGCCAAAGTACTCTTAACGGAGATTTATCTGCTATCTCGATGTGGACCAGACACTGGTTTGTTCACCTGAATGAAGGGGAAACTGTTTCTATATCTTGCAGTCGCTCAAATAGCCACACAAGTCTGCCTCTTTACCTTAACAACCAGCAAATCCCAAGTTTGTTATCAACTGCACTTGGGAATTACAATATGCAGAGACGGATCTTGGAACAAACACATTGGTTTAAATGTATTTTTATTTCCGTAAGGATACAATTGGGAAACAGGGAAAGGCCCTGTATAAATCCCTCTTGCAAACACACACATAGATAATATCGATATTAAATGCATGAAAAGGGTTAATTGTATCAGACGCATGAAGTATATACTCGATTGTAAAAAGCTCGAAAATTTATACTTTACATTCGTAACACCCATCCTGGAATATGGTGATATTTTATGAAATGACATCTGCAACCTGTTTGGATAAGTTGGAGCGTATGTACAATATGCTGCAGCCCGTATTGTAGTGGGCGCGCCTCAAAACATTCGCCTAAGAGCTCGTCACGAAGAGGTCAATTGGAAACCCCTGCGTGTCAGGCGTGATCGTCACAAGCTAACCCAACTATACAAAATTGTTAACGGTTTTGCACGGGCCATGCACCTTTGTGACAGATACCACTGCAAATGGAACACGATCACGCCACGAGGCACTCTCACAATATACTCTTATAGTTGAGGTCATTTGAACGGCACAGGCTTTTTTTCCCCTTACATCTGCCACCCGTGACTGGGACGCTCTCGATCTATCTGTTAAAATTTCCCCTCTGTTTCTTCTTTCAAGAAAAAAAAAAAAACTTCGGCAAAATGATGCGCGTGCTCCAGCTTTCTAAAGTGGAGACGACAAAAAGCACGATTTCACCATGTCAGACTCAGAATGAAATGTAGTCTTCTGAATCCCTGAGAAACAGTATCACATTATTTTTTTGGCACTGTAAACTGTATTCCAGACTAAGGAATAAGTTACTTGATTCTCTAAATCAATTTGTGCGTTAGGAAATTACCCCTCAGTTGTTATTATATGGAGATGCAAATTTTAACCATGTCTGGAATAAGTCATTACACATTTGTGTTGACATGTATATAATCTAATCCGAGTGATTTTCACCGTAAACAAACCATCATTACGGATGTAGCTACAAACTTTTTTCCCATCCTTTCCTCATATTTATGTCAATGGTTTACTGTATACACCGATCATTAACGTATACTTTGGTACTCCTAGATGTTCGCTATGTACCAATCATCATCACATGTTGCATGTATACTGCCGTTCATAAAAGTCTTCCTTACTTTGTCTCATGTGATTTCTGATTGCATACATATGTATGCTATGGAGCGGAATTAACATAATCTTTTGCTTGTTTTCCAATCTCTTTCTTTGTAATTATGGAGAATAAAATATGTCAAATCAAATCAATCTGGTATAGGTGTACATAATATGTTGGCTAACGGAATGCAAATAATCTTGTGCAGCGTGTCGGTATGCGATATGCATTGTACGTTTGTATTGTGCCTAATATGTATGTTAAAAAATCTGTATCGTATATCTGAAACTTATCTGCAGCAATGAACAACGCATCATGTATAATAGCAGGTATTCATATTTAACGATATAAACAGCAAACCTGCTCTGGTCCGCTAAATTGCAGGGCAACAAACCTATGTTTCAGCCATGGTCGTCTTTTCTTAAGCATTTTGCTTTCTGGAGTTATTTACATCACAGAAGCTTATTGAGCCATACTCAATACATGAATCTGCCCTCCTTCCTGTCAAGTTCCTTGCTGTTGCCTAGGTGGCAGCACAAGATCTCAGTTGATATAAATACATCCGGTTGAATCGTGTATGTTTTATGATCCACCATGACAACACGAACCAGTAGTTCCTCTGTGATGCCACCAAAGTCTATACAATGCTGAGTTTAGTACCTGGGGTGTTAGTGTGCAATCTCTTTGGTTATCCAGTTTCAATTTCCATATGATGGGTATTGTGGTGGCGGGTAAACGTTTGAAACCCCTGAAAACAATGAAAACAAGAATTTGCCTTGAGTGACCTTGTTGCTGACGTTCTAACATGCAGCCTTTTCACATTAAGAAATAAAGAATTACAAGAGAATGTCCAGCGTCATATAATTATGCCAGCCATGTCCACTTCTGAGGTTTTGTCTTTTTTCGTCATCAGGTGTAATATGCAGGAATCCGCTTTCTTCTGTGACACAAGCTAGCCTCTTTCTGCCCAGACGCACAAGTGCAAACTGTTGACGCTGTCCTCTGAGACTTAATTCAGCCATAACTACAGGATTTGTTCATTCTAAATCAATTTAATGCATTTGTAACCAGTTTCAAAACTAAATGGCCATTCAAGTATTTCAATGAAGCTGTTCAACTTTAAGACAGTTTCAGAGAAGACGAGTTAGAAAACTGGGAAAGTCCCATTTGGTAAACAGACGCATGTACTCACCTGGTGGGTATGCTGGATCTTCGACTTGTGGCCCTGGAGGATACATAGGAGGAGCATAACTGGGGGGTAGCTGTGTTGGTGCGTTATATGGGGGTGGTTGCACTTGGACAGACGTCACAACAGTCCGGTCATGGGGCTTAGGAGCTGCAGTATATAAAAACAGGTACATTTCATTCTATACGCATATTGTTTGTTGAAAACTATTTCCAGTTTTGTTATACAGTGTCTACTCTGGTTAATACAGGTATTTCATGGCAAACCCGGTCCTCGAATGTCTGACATATTCTGGCATAAAGAAGGATGGGATAAGAGGCTTCTAGCATGCAACATCTTCGCAAGGAAATGAAAACCACGGCAAATTCCGACGGAGAAAACTGATTGCGGCTTATCAGAATGCAGATAAAGGTTACCCTGCCAGCATTTAGTGTCGTCTAATGGCAAGTAGAGGCTTCCCATAAAATGAAACAACACAGAGAGTCAGCTTATCCCTTATGTCGGTGTCCGTCTATCGTAGGCATGGAAATATTTTGCTTGTGCTGCCCTGAAAACTGGCGGTCTCTATTAACGTTCTGTTTGGGATATATAGGCAGGTCATCTTACGCCCAATTCAATCTTTGCCTTTGCTAATACACATCGAGATGTATTATCTCTCGACCTTAAATTGGGGTCCCTGAAGTATATATAGGCTCTTGTGGGTCTGCACATCCAATTTGATATAAACTAAATGTGTACTTTTTCTACAGTTTGAAAATATATTTTACAGATTTTTTATGCATGTCATCTCATAGCATTACACACGCGACGCAATCTATAATAAACTGTAAACTTGTAAACATTGTCCCAAATTTTCCAGATTTTGTACCGTTTTCATCGACGCGTAGCTACGACAAAGAAAAGGATGAAGTTGAGATAAGCTTTTTTCACCTGAACTCATTTTTTTAAGTGAAGGCCTTGATGCTTGTAAATTTACGTTGGCCAACTGTTTGCACTGCAAGTTAAAATCCATCATACGGACCTGAAGCCAAGAAGCAACTGTTTCAAAATTTACATTTTACTTTAAACAGCATGGTTGTATGAAGCTCTATGAACAAATTGTTTGCCATGGTCACCAATGATTATTCTCAACGATGAGTCTCCGAAAACGTTTACACCTTGTAAGTTTTTGCCTAACATTAGACAAAGTGCGCCTTCCCCACATGCAAACCTGTGATACAGTGATTTACCTCGTCGAGCTTTTTGACGGATTATGACACACAGATGGCAATCACTTTTGCTCAATTTTTTTGCGAACCTTCGGGTCGAAATAATGGTGTCCATTTCGTGGAAACCCTACAAATTGGTTTTATGTGTTCTCTTTCACTAAACCATACTTGTGACTATCGGAGGTGTTCGTGATATTGCCTCTAGAACAGACCAAACTCCGTATTGGAGGAAACATGGGGTTTGCTCGGTTAAGCAGGCAGGTCGCGACATGGCCATACTGGCATGTTTCGATCTACTTACTTAATGAACAAGGAATAGTGAAGGTATCCTGGCCTATTTTGGTCATGGTAATCTGTAAAGTGTGTGTCTGTCGAGGCTAGTAATTTGTTATTTAAAGTGACAATTGAGGAAAATGCGACAAGATAGCAAAAGATCCACCTACTTAATGTACAATGAATAGTAAAGGTATACTGGCATGTTTTGGTCACGATAGTCTGTGAAGTGTGTGTCTGTCGAGGCTAAGAATTATTTATTTCACAATAATTATTATCAAATAAAGTAACATACTTTTATGGATTTTATTTTATGAATAGTGTAGGTATCCTGGCATATTTTGGTCATGGTAGTCTGTCAAGTGTGTGTGTCTGTCGAGGCTAGTAATTTGTTATTTAAAGGGACAATTGAAGAAAATGCGACAAGATAGCAAAAAATCCACATACTTAATGAACAATGAATAGTAAGGGTCTGAACAATGAATAGTAAAGGTATACTGGCATGTTTTGGTCACGATAGTCTGTGAAGTGTGTGGCTGTCGAGACTAAGAATTAATTATTTCACAATAATCATTATCAAATAAAGTAACATACTTTTATGGATTTACAACCTGTGTCTTATTAAAATCAATAGGTCCATAAAATCATTTTGATTTTTAATGGTAAAATGTGAGATGAGCATGTCATCATCATCATCATCATCATCATCATCATCATCATCATCATCATCATCATCATCATCATCATCATCATCATCATCATCATCATCATCATCATCATCATCATCATCATCATCACATCTGCCACATTCTTCTCCGTAACCAAGTAAACATAATAAGTTACGGGGCAACACGTAGTCGAAGGAGACATAGAGCAGCCAGGGTAGGGAATATGCGTGCGTCCGTGTGCTCGTTCGTCCTTGTAAGGAGCCTATATCTGCATGCAGCTCTCGGTCCTTGATTTAAACAATCTTTTTAAATTGAGAAATAAAATAAAAAAAACCAGTCGCACGTCATGAAGGAGGGAGGGAGGGGGGGAGAGAGAGAGAAAGAGAGAGAGAGAGAGAGAGAGAGAGAGAGAGAGAGAGAGAGAGAGAGAGAGAGAGAGAGAGAGAGAGAGAGAGAGAGATTATCTCATACCCTAATCTGACGGGAAACACTTTTAGAAAGCCAGCGTATAAAAGTTGCATGGCCCAAGAAAGAACACTTCAATTGTCAATGTTTTTTTTTTTTTTTTTTTTTTCAATCGCGGCGGTACATTCCTGAAGAAACTCCATCACGTCATTTTAATGCATCTCCCCTTATAATGAAGAATCAGCAGATGTTGACATTGATGTTTACACTACAGAATTTTCAATTTGCTGTTTTTTTTCGGGGGCTGGGGTGCTTGTGTGCCTTGAATCTATTATCAATGTCATAGGAACAAACCATCTGTTTGTGTGGTTTCATTTTGCTTAGTTGTCAGTTGGCGCTGATGGTAATATGGAGCGCTAGGCTGGCAGTATTGGAAGGTGGTGGGCGTCCACGTAGCCATCCGTTTTGCCTGTTCGTTTGCACATACATTCGTATTTACGGCTTACTTTGTTCATTTTATGTTTTGCGAACAATACGTTGGGGTGCGGCACGTAGGCATTAGCTCTTTGAAACTGCGCCTTGTTGCTGGTACAATAAAAGATGTAACTAAAGGGCCAACTGGCGTAATGAGTGTGACTGAACAGATTTCTAAAACATAGCTTGTCCCGAATCCAAAAGTCTCAACAGAACTCCACCTATGCAGTTGTCACCGCACTATAAACCTTTAATTCGCGGGAGGGGGAGCGGGGGAATCTTTATATTCACAAAACGAACTTCATGAATCGACATCAATTTGAAGTGATTACATTTACTTACCTGGGGTGTTCACGGCCTGTATTCTTCTTTGTCTCTTCTTGCATTGGATGACAAAAACACAAATGAGTACAACGGCGACGACGATGATCCAAAATCCCCCAAACCTTAAATGGAAATGGAAGGTTAAGGGTCAATCATCCTCATCTTTGTGTAGTTGTCTCTTAAACCATCAAACGTTCGGATTAACGATCGTACAGTCAAAAGTCCCCAATCAAGATAGACAGACGGACGGACGGACAGACAGACAGACAGAGAGATAGATAGATAGACGGACAGACAGACAGAAAGACAGACAGACAGTGTAAATACGAAACAGCGTACATTTGTAGCCTTACAGGTGCAAAGTGAGAAAAAGAATAATTTTGAAAACAAAACAAAACCAAACAAAAAACAAACCCCCAACCTACCCCCCACCCGCGTCACATATTACCAGTAGTTAGGGAAAGAATCAGTCTGAGTGTAGAATTAATACATGAACCGACTTAATAGTTGTTGTATTAACATATACATGAACATATGTCAAAATACCAGATATTAGGGAACATAAATTAAACATCTGGAAATGCAAAATAATTGAAATTGACCCAAAAAATTTTCCTGCAATATTATTTACCAAAACATTATGGTATCTCTGAGTATACACATGGAAGGGAAAGAAAGAAAATGGAAAAAAAGCGAGGAAATTGATTAATTTGACATGGATAGATAGACAGATAGACAGACAGATAGATAGATAGATAGATAGATAGATAGATAGATAGATAGATAGATAGATAGATAGATAGATAGATAGATAGATAGATAGATAGATAGATAGATAGATAGATAGATAGATAGATAGATAGATAGATAGATAGATAGATAGATAGATAGATAGATAGATAGATAGATAGATAGATAGATAGATAGATAGATAGATAGATAGATAGAACTTCTTGTCAGAAATATTATCATTGAGCCTCTCCAGTAACCAGTAGAAAGCTAATATCTTATTTGCAGGAAACATTCCAACAACGTAGTGTTACCATGTAGCGGAAGATGCAACTAAAACGCCAGATTTTGTGTCACATTCATAATTTGTTTAAAAAATTGCTTGGGGTCTGTATCATGATAGTCAACTTTTGAATAGAACTTAATTGTCAGTAAAAACATACAATCTTCACACATTAACTCACCAGAAATACCACAAGGAATATATGCAGATTGTGTATCCAGTGCTTGAGTACCAGCAAGCGTTTACTACCTGTAATTAAATACCAGTGTCATGATATCTCTGTGAGCAAACAGAAGGATTCTTTCAGCTCGATCCTTACAAAATACCGCACGTCTTTAACTCTTTCAGTGATTTGATTTAGTCAACAGTTTTCCTTGGCGCTCTGGGCGCCATACGCCCAAAGGCGCAGGGAGGAAAGCTGTTGACCTGGACCATCATCATATCTTTGCAAATTGTGAGCATGCTTGTCCTTTAATGAAAAGTTCGGTTTACAAGGATATGAATGTAGTATTAAGTCAGTTCAGAGCTTATCGATTTGTCTTGAATTACCAGGTATACTGTAAATAGGAACAAAATGTCTAACATGTCAAGGATCTGTACTGCAAAAGGTCATCACTAACATTTCAAAATGCAAGTTTAACAAATGTTTCTTATTTAGCTGTAAGTTGTTGCTTTAGGAAGTTAAGGCTGAAATTTTAAATCAAACCAATACTCTTTATGTCTGGTACAATGTAAAATCTATATGCATATTTTTTATCAATATACAGCTTCAATAAATAATCAAACAAAATTAAAAATATTGGGATTCAAAGTCATTATGAACAGACACATGGTTGACACCAGGCGTAGGAACAGAACAATATACTGGTGATGATATTGATGCATGGTAAATTTTTGAGTTGCGTATATGAAGAGTAACACTTTTGAACTGCAAACATCTCCAGTTTTACAATAACTTAATTTTTTTTTAAAAAAAGTGGTGATGTGATCTGTCAGAATGCAGCAAAAGTACGAGTCATGCTCCCATTCGGACATTGCGCTCCTCCCAGTGTATTTTAGCCCCCGCATGCGCACCTTCAGCAAACTTCCCGCGCCACTCTCTCGGAATGTCAGTCAGTGCGACTGTTTTCTCTTACGGATACCAGTAATACTACATCCTGTACTACACAAATACGACTTGTCGAAAGGTTACGTTTGAATGAGCTACAATAAGCTGAAGCCGACTTCACCACAATTTCTAAGAGTCCGATGTCTGTCGAGTCAAATGTTCAACGGAAACAAACACCGCATGACCTATCGTTCATTCACTGTGTAAAACTTCTAGGTCTTGAAGTTTTATACTTAAATACTGAAAGAAAGATGCAGGAGTATCGTGTCCCGACGGTGACTTACCTCTGTCAAACACAGTAATGTAACCAAGCACAAATTTAGGGTGGCCATTTTGTTAGCTTTCTAGGTTTGTGGCGCTTGTACACCCTTCAACAAGTTGCATTCAAATCGTTCTTCACTTCTAAAGCACGCTAAGGTATTATGTCAATCTGTATTGAATTAAGGTCACTTAATGACACGGTTCAGTTATACCTCAAACCCTGATCAAACAGCGACCCTTAACTACCGCATACAGTTTTGACGTTTTCATAATAATGTGATAAATATAACGCATTGCAGTTGCATAATGAATGTTTTGATTAAGGTTCAAGGACAATAACCATAAATTACAAGGATAAGGTCACAACTAGCAAAGGTAGTTTGGCACGAACCGGCAAGTTTTGTCTGTCTGAAAGTATGTTAATCAAATCCGTTGATTTTTTTTTTTGATTTTTTTTATTTTTGCGATCCTGTCATTCATTTATAGAGTAATAATTCAACAATATATATTTAATGTCACAACTTAAAGAATAAACCGTACAGATGAGCTAACACCATTTCGTTTAACCCGGTGATTGAAAATATCGTTTGGAACTTCCACCTTTTTTTTTCAATTTTGAACTGCATGAAATCTTCTTAATGGATATCATCATATAAGATGATACACTCTGGTTGATTATCCCGCAGTTACTTCGCTGAACGCCCGTGTAATACAGAGCAAAGTTTTGACTCTGTTCAGGCCAAAAACATCAACTGATAAACGAACGTCCATATTACAAAGCTGATTTCCACTTATGATTTGCAAAGTTAGTAGGACATATCCGCGCATGTTATGATACTGCTGCTTTTGATATTTGTAAAAGTGGGTTAAATGCCCCTGTACGTTGCTGAAAGTGGAAGTATAGTTTTGACTTGAATGGAAATGTCCTGACAGGGAGTGTTATTTTACAGGGAATTATCATAATTCCTATTATTCAATCAGACAGCTAAGCCGTTAATTTACTTTTTGTGCTTATCTGAACATATAGAAGGTTTTGATCTATTAATTATTTACAAATTATCCAGAGTATAGTTTCCCAAATAATTATCCAGAGTATAGTTTAAGTCTTCTTTTATTTTTCTAGAATAATCGGAGAAAAGGTTTAAGTTGTAAAATGGGCCCGTTGTACCAACATGTGCACTGCTGCTGACGTTACTCTGGAGACGATGACGGAGAAGGCACCCAACATCAAAGCGAGTCTACAAACATTCGAGTTACTTTTTCTGAACCCTTGACCCTTTCCAAAATGCACTTTAGTTAGAATATCCTGCTTGTCGCCAAAAACACGTGCTTTTATTAACGTTTGATGGTAGCAAACAGCTATTGGAATTTGGTGTATTGCAACAATAAACGCAGATTATACGTGAAATACATTATAACAGTAACAATTAACACATGGAATCATTTGTTCAATTCAAAACGTTTTACATACTCAGAAGAAGAATCAGGCGGCATTAAAAGCTAACAACATTGGCACATCATAGTTTATGTTGTAGCCTGAATAGTGAAAATCTATTTTGACCTTACTTTTGAAAGCTTTGACCCCCGCACCACAATATATATATATATATATATATATATATGGTTAAAAAAACACATTAAAATGCCTAATGTATGACGGCACAGAGCTCTTGTCAATGCATATTGAGAAATGCACGCATGTTTGCGTCAAGTCAAAATGGCAGTAGAGTTTGTTTTTGATGTGAGACTTTTGCTTGCCCACTGGTAAGTCCAGCTAGCTTGCAATATCCTTTGAACCTGGTTTTCGCCACCCCTTGCAATGGTATTGATTGCATCAAATATAATTAATGTTATGACATTTCCTCATGTGAAAGCGCTATTATTTTTTTTCAAGCATAGTTTTATTGGTATCTTTAGGTTAATTAAAGAGACGACATGTATTTCAAAAATGTATACTTGGTCGCCCCCCCCCCCCGTATGTTTTGTACATTTGGGTTTAATGCTCAAAAAGATTTATGGCCTCCAAGTCGAGTCTCCTCTGGAAAATATTGCGAAACGATTGCATTCTCAATCTCAAAGAACACCAGACATATCCAATCACAAGCAATTGCTGAGAGGAAGCCTACCCCGCCTACGCTCCCACTTCAGTTATCTTGCCTTATGGCACCTTAACCATTGACCTTTAGATGTCACAAATAACATACAGAATTCTGCAGTTTTACAATAGCTACAATTTGATCCTAACATGGTCCAAATTGGATGAAAATTGACCTGGTTATGGCGCAATGAAAATTCCAAAAGGCCAAATGACCTTGACCTTTGACCTTTAGAGGTCGCATGTATGTTACAAAATTGTGCAGTGTTACAATAGCTACAATTTGAGTATGAACATGATTACAATTGGATTAAAATTTATCAAGTTATGGCTAGATGCAAATATCAAAGGGTCAAATGACTTTGACCTTTGACCTTTAGAGGTCACATGTACATTTCATAATTGTGTGGCGATAAATTTCGCACATTTGAGCCTAAAATTAAACAAAATCGGATAGAATTGATCGAGTTATGGCAAAATGAAGGTTTTTGAAGGTCAATGATCTTGATGTTGAAAGGTCATACATTAATTATAGGTGTGTGCATTATTGCATTGCCAAGGCATAGATTGACCCCAACTAGATCAAAATGAAAATTGACCGAGTTATGGCCAGTTGAATATTTTGAGATGGCCGACGACCTTGAACTTTAGGACTTAAAGGTCAAATTTGGTGCCCAAAAATGTGTGCTGAATAAATTCCTATATATTGAGTCCAAAATGGTGAAATGACGTCTCGTAAGTTGAGCAAGTTATGGCAGGTTGAAAATTTTGAGATCGTCAAAGGACCTTTACTTTTGAGCTTTAAAGGTCATATGTAAATTTGCATAATTAGGGATAAAGTTGAGCTATTCAACAAACTTAACATCGCTCATATCCTTTCAGACTTTTTGAGATATAGGCCAAAGCGCGTTTTCTGTAAGTAATTCTTGGTGATCTTAAAATTAGGTCAAGGTCATAAATTGAATGTATCATCTTAAAAGATATTTAAAAGGGGGTTTAACGTTGGCCAATAGTGTTTGAAAGGTCATTGGCAACTCAGAGTTATGACCTTCCAAATATTGATCAAAAACAAAAAAACAAAAAAAAACCTGCAAAGGCGGTGACCTTGAAAATATTGGGCAAGGTGACAAATCACATATCAGGTGCAAAACTTCCATATCACCTTGAGCTTCAAATTTGACATGGTAGGTCCGTTTTAGATTTTTATGTGCCTCGACGCCTGCTATCGACATAACTCAACATCATTCAAATCGGTATAAGTTTTCGAGTTATGCAAAAAACCCGGATTTTTCAATATGGCCACCCAATGGAAGAAAAGTAGGTCAAGGTCACTAACGAAATATGAGGTGCATAACTTCAGTGTTAATCACACTCCGTAGTGCAAGGACACTCCCGCGCACTTGACGGCTCTGAGATTTCGCGCGTACAAACGCTTTTTTTTTTCGTTAAAATATCGCCAAAAGTTGCGAAAAATGGCCATATGACCTTGACGAAAGGGAACCCAAATGATTTGATGTTCAAAATGTGTTGAGGTTCCACGAAGGTTCCATACATAGTTTGTTTGATCGGATCGGATTATGCGTTTTCGAGTGACGGAAATAAACAAAACAAGAGTGGTACTACGAACCGATTTACAGGAAATCTAGAGTACGATGACCCGAAAAGTAGGTTACTAGGACAAGTGTTTGGGAAGATTTTTTTTTCGGAGATGCTTATAGAGATCGAGATATAGCAAAATCAAATTGCAAAAATTGAAAAAAAAAAAAAAAAAAAAAAAAAAGTGGTTTTGGACTACTTGGCAATGGGGGGGGGGGGGGTTCGATGGTATAGGTCATTTGCGGGCCTGCCAATGGTAGAAATGTATCGTACAAACAATATAAGCCCCCCCCCCATCGAGAAAGGCTTATATAGTGAACAATCTTTAATGTGCTCCCAGTTGTTTTGGTTGGACAGTTAACTCTTTCAGTGCAAAGTGTTGACTGGTAACAACTTTCTTCGGTAAGGTTTAGGCGCATTCCGCGCCGAATGCGCGCCCAGAAAAAAAAAGTTGACCTGCCTGTGGTCTATGCAACAATGGCCTGGTACAGCAATGACAGGCCTGTTTATAAGGGGTAGTAATCAAGTATCATTATCCTAATTCAGAGCACATCGGCATTGATCGATATTACCAGTAAACGTGTTAAAGGTATACTTCTGCTTAGCGACATAAAGTGAGATGTCAACCTTCCAACAGCAAACAGTCCTAAAAACCAAACAAAGCAAATTTCCAAAAAATAATTGGAAGATTTTTTTTTATTTACTTCCTATGTTTTTTATGTAACAAGAATTTCAAAGTCTGTATTAAAAATGAACAAGCTGAATCCATTTCAAACTGAACAACTAGGAAAATTGTACATTCACTTTGCGCAGTTGCTACGCAAGACAAGTGACATAAATGAAAATGACATTAAACACTTCTCCACTTTATATACCTTTCAAAAATATATACTTTGATGGACTTCTTTGTTTTGTCGACTGAACTAAATACTTAAATGAGATCGCTGAACAAATCTTACTCTTGGTAACATCCTGGTGCTTGATAGACAATTCAAGAAATACGAACTTCAAGGTGAATCGCGTATCTCTGTTTAGCGTTTGCAACAGAAGGAACAATGCCCACCAAATATACAAAGACTTGTAAACTCTGCCCTCCTGTTAATCTGCAGTCGGAACAACTGGACTTTCATTGACAATGATAATGTAGGGCGCGTCTGTCTCTCAAAAATGGTGTCCATTTGAATATGCTATGTTATGACATTTTTCATTAAAAAATCTGTAAGAGCGTAAGAATGCCCTTTACTTGTGCGTGGCACCGCCACACCTCAGGTCAACAATTCTGGCAATAAAGTATCAAACACAAATACCACAAATAATTCTGTGGGAAAAGTTAACAAGCGAAAAGTCAGTGCTTCGATGTTTCCAAGAACAGATTTAAACATACTAAGTTGGAATATTAATTGCGTGGCCAGTAAGTTTTTTGATTCACTAGACACACAAAATTCAACTTCAGACAGTTCTGAGAAACTTGTGCAATTTTAAAGAGAATAGGTTCTTGTATGTATGCAGGAAACATTTTTTTTGCAGACAACGAGATGATGTATCACAAATTGGATCCCGTGGAAAGAAAATATGATGTGTTTCATTCTCTTCGCACCAGAAAGCACAAAAAAGCCAAACGAGGAGTATTATTGGTTAACAACAAACATAAGGACTTTTCATGGGTTTAATTATGTAAGGAGTACTTCGGTTTTGAACACGATATATACCTGGGCTTTGTGTATTTGCCCCCAGATAAGAGCAAACGAGATCGATATGAAGCAATTTTAGAAAAAGCACTTACGGAAAACAGTAGCTTGGGTAAGGTCTTACATACGGGCGACATAAATGCCAGCAAAATGATTTTCGCCAGGATTTCGTACAAGGTGACCATTGTGAGTATATCCCTGTACCTGAAGCGCATGATATAGATTATTGTGGAAAAAGATACGATTGTTAATCCTGCTGGGGAAAGATTGTTACAACGATGTAAAAGCTCCGCACTTAGAATCCTGAACGGACGTTATGCAGAAGACCAACCTTGTAAATTTACCGGTCATAGATGTAGCGGTACTAGTGTTTGTACAGTATTTTATAGCTCATCATTCTCTCCGGTCGTATATTCGAAGTTTCAAAGTCACTGCCAGTGAATTCCAAGAGCTATACAGTGATCATGTGCCATTGACTGCATCACTTTTGTGTCGCTATGACCCAAACAGCACAAAGATCAAGGAGAGACTCAATAAAGGGCTACTTATCATTGTATGGGATGAAGATGCGCCCGCCCCTGAAATATATGTCAGTACTTCAGTCTGACTCTTTACGCTCGCGCCTGAACGACCAGAAGCTTGCGCTCTAAATGGCAGCACAGACACTGCGGCTCGAGAACTAAATGGTATTATGTTAGATGCGGCCAAGGCCAGTCTTGCAGCGACTCAGTCAGCAAAGCAAAGCAAAGCAAAGCAAAGCAAAGCAAAGAAAAGAAAATAAAAGGAGAGGAAAGGACAGGAGAGGAAAGGAAAGGAAAGGGAAGGGAAGGGAAGGGAAAGGAAGGAAAGGAAAGGAAAGGAAAGGAAGGGAAAGGAAAGGAAAGGAAAGGAAAGGAAATTATCTTAATGTATTTTTTCTTCTTGTTTTTGCAGACAAAATGCACAACTTATTAATTGTGGGATAATTTATCTGGTAATTTTCCCCGTATTTATGAACATAATATGTGTGAAAAAATTCTCTAAAGCCTTACATGTATGAATGCAAAAATTTGTCTTATCTTAATTGATAACATGGCGATATTTTTTTAATTCATCTTTTTCCTAATTTTCATCAGATTTTTGTACAATTTTTATAGGGAAGATAGCCAAGTCAGTACAATGATGACTAAAATGTTGTGATTTCGTCACCATGTGAAGGCAAGATACTCGAAACTCCCCAGATAAACCATTTTGCATGCACAAATTCAGAATTATTCGGGGGGGGGGCAGGAGATAATGCAGCATATATTAGGGAAGGGCGGCTTAAAAGTTTGGGTTTTTTTGTTCCATTAATTTTACGGTTGGTCCTTTTTAGTAGGGTCTGTCAGGTTAGCGGAACCACACATTTATTTTTCTTCGGCCTTGGGTAACTTGGACATTTGTTGAAACATGTTGAAAATGCATGTTTACATATTTCCTCTTTAGACGTAGTTTAATGTGTTACCTGGGCACAGCCGGAGGCACTGACTTGTTTAAGTAAAAAAAAAAAAAAAAAAAAGGGTTAAGCGGCTATTGCGGTGTGGGTCTGACAATGGTCAGTCTCTTGACGTTGCAAGCTCCAAAACTGCAAACTGGTCAAAGGATAGGAGAAATATGAAAGACGAGGCTTCAGGTCTGGAAGCTTTATGACAAGGCTAGCGTAGTTACTGTGTACAGCGGCCCCCTATTACAAGGCTACCCCAAATGTGCCAGAATCGTGGCCTTAATAAGAAGGGTGACTTCTCTTGAGGGAGTGATATATGAAAATGCCGTACGCAGCTTTTGAGTTTCGAGCCGAGTGAGAAAACGTTACACAGCAGGAGTGTGACAGGCCGATACTGAGAATTGGAAAAAAAATGTTAAAACTCATGATCAGGCATCCGGAGTGGCTTTGGAGAAGATTTTTAAAGATTTTGGTAGAAAAAAATAGACAAGGAATTTATACAACATGGTTGGTAGAGACTCTCCCAAGGTACAACTGCACCACATTTGAAGTGAATCTGGTTGAGGTTTTTGGTGAAAAAATTGAAAATTCGAATTTGCATTACAATACCCATTGACTTCATCCTAATCAATAAAAATGCATGCATACAAAGACAGGCACCAATATTGAAAAAGTTGTTAAAAATTAGGAATCTAGAATATCACCACCTAGTGAACAAGACTGTTTAACCCTCCGACAAGCTACAACTTCCATCAAATATCAAAAGAATCTGAGTGACGGTTTTCTCAACCATATGAGTTAATAACAAAGTCATATTCACAAGCATGTCATACTGGCAATATAATTTTGGATGCGTACCTTTTATCACCTAAATTATTTATTTCAAGACATTTTTAATATTTAAAAAAGAATTCTTAACCTCTGTGTTCTCCATGCTCAATATATATTCCTGAAATTCCCATTTAGTTTGTCAGTGTTACTTTGTCTGATGCACTTAATCAGTAATGGAGTAAATAAACTACCGAGCCGGCAGCACACCAGAGTTGTGATCGGCCGTTTGTGCATCCCAATGGAGGTACTCAGTAAATTGAGAATTGAGAAATATATTGTTTTCAAGATACTTTGACATATATTAGGATATAGATACAGTCATGCATTGATCCGTTTGAAAACAATTAATTTGTCACTCCCTGAAAAAGTTTCGGCTAAGTTTCCGAGAACTTGATCGGGTGCTGACTGCAATTTTTCACATTTAAAAGAAATGTTGTCCAAATAATGGCACTGGAAATAGCTACAATGAAAATATAGAAGATATCATTACGCTGGTCTACCTCCAGCAACGCAGATTTGGCATCCACGTTAAACACTGTGCAGGCTACCTGGAAGAGGGAGCCACCGCATTGCTACACCGTCTGAAAGACCCCCGATGTCACCATTATGGTGCTAAGTACCAGAAACGCAAGTCCCTGTCGACTGTAGGGTCTCATTTAGAACTTTGACGGATAGACAGATTGATCGGTTTTACTCTGCACCTTAAACATGCATATAGTAGAACAATGTAAAATAAGATTTGTGTAAAGGCGCACAAATGACCAACAAAGTCAACATGTATGATTTTTATTGAGGTCCGTCAGACCACATACCCACAAACTATACTTACCGGTATCATGCAAATACAACCAATGTCATATTTATCATGCGCGACAATATATCTCTAGACAATTAATCGTTAATAAGTCCAATATGGGTTCAATAAGCATAAAAACTGGCTGACTTTCCAAAATAAATAGGACGTTTGTGTACAAGTTGATAGCAATGAATATAATAAAACGTAAAATGTGTTCAAATATAAAGAATTCTAGTGGCTGAGGGACTGCCCAGCACCTGCAGACCCCGCCAAGGGAGATTCCAAATGAAATTATAAGAGCAGTTCGATGAAATAATCAATAAATGTGCTGCATTTAAGTGGACCCCCCCCCCCCCCCCGCCAGGTGGTTGTAGTACGCTTTAATCTGATGTTGAAATGCTAGTTTCTGACTGCACGACACAAATGACTGTGATAGAGCATTCTAGTCTCATATTATGGCGTGGTGGAAAAAATTCCGAAAATATTGCACTTTTTCACAGCAATAATACACATATTTACATGTAACACAAACCATACATTTATATGGAAATCGAACATCTGTCTATAACAGTTTTGCAGATATTTGACATTGAAACTATTTGCTTTAAACACATTTTATTCAAATGAAAGCGATTAGGGAACACGGAAACCCTATATTAACCCCTATCGACGAAACAAGGACAACGTATAAATAACACGTACAAGTTGACACCAAAACACACATAAGAGATACCATACGACACAAGGGCTGATAGTGGGGGTAATGCTAACCCATGATAAAACTGGAACAACTTCAGACGCTGAAGAAACTGTCCGGTTCTAATGTGTACAGCTAGCACTATGTACTTAGGCCTACAATCTCTCTGTTTTATCAATAAATTGCTGGATGGCTGCAAGAAAAATCTAGTTACCGATTGGATCACAGGCGCTCGTAACGTTCAGTCAGTCAAGCTTCCGAGCTAATATACGCGGGGTGGGAGGGGGGGAGCAGGGGAGGAGGAGTGAGTGAAGAGGGTGGACTTGGAACATCTATGCGTTCAATAACCCACATAGGGCCATATCTGCAATAAAATATTGTGTATTCATCTGTGCAGTCAATTATTTGTGCTAATAAGATCGTGGCGGATGGGCCTAAAACCACAACGTCGTCACATGGAGCTCCTACATACATGTAGGAGCTCCATGTGACGACCAGGTGTGAGCTTCGTTTCAAACCTTTCTACATGTATATTGGAGCTCCATGTGACGACGTTGTGGTTTTAGGCCCATCCGCCATCATCTTATTAGCACAAATAATTTGCTGCACAGATGAATACACAATATTTTATTGCAGATATGGCCCTATGTTGGTAATTGAACGCATAGATGTTCCAGGTCCACCCTCTTCACTCACTCCTCCTCCTCCTCCTCCCCCCCCCCACCCCTTCCCGCGTATATTAGCACGGAAGCTTGACTGACTGAACGTTACGAGCGCCTGTGGATTGGATGGCCTGCAATGCTGAACACGCTGATAAATGTTGAATCATGGAGCAGTAAAACTAGTTTCTGTCCTCCATGGTTGAATCAAGTCGATTGATTTATGTGAGAAAATAAGAACTATTCCTGTAACTCTTATGGACATGTGGCCCTTGTAAAAATGTAAGCTTACCTTAATGTCTGTAAAAAATTTTAAACGCTATAAAGTGATCTAGTTATGGAATTTTAGGGTTAACTTTCACGTGCATTCCTGTGGGATGTTTGTTTATACAAGGTAATAGCAAGTCGCAAATCGCCAAATGCCCATACTTTACTACTTTATTTCGGCCCGTGTTTGGGACGGCATGTCTTCTAACTTGCTGAATCCATTATAGTATTGAATGTTTCGTTTATGGTGCGAGTGTTTCCTATAAGGGTTCGAAGCATCTGCAAAGCTGAAAGCTACGATGCATTTCTGAGATAAAGTTGACGATGAATTCGCTAACACGCACAATTAGCTGACGGCTGAGGCGGTGGCAAGTAGGTCACGCAACAGTGTTGGTAACAGGTCTTCAGGGATTATTGCTTGCAGAGAGGGGCAGCACAATGCTTGTTACTTCTGCTCCCAGCTTCTACTCTGTTATTCAAATGAAAATCATTTTTGATATTGATCAATCAAAATGAATAACAAAAATAAGGAAATGCCGTGTATGTCGTTCTTCTAGGAAAAGCCATCAAGTGTTACGGCTGTCGTGACAACACAATCACTTTGCCATTTATCAATGTAGCGAGACCTACGGAACTAGATGGATCGAGACTTTGTAAACATAAGCGCACCTCTTGAGATTTTGCTCACAAGTACCCATACAGGTTTCTTTTTACCTGACCTTTAGACTTAAGATGCCAGTGCAACTCATTAATTTTTTCACATTGAATTTAATCGTACAATCGATCATAACGGACGCCAACACAGGCTACAGCCACAAGGTCTGTTCAATGTGTTCAAGTTGAAGTTGTACCACTACCACCAGGCCTGCTACAAGCAAATGCCTCTCCCAAAACGCACCAAATTACTGCTAATGGTACTTTATTTCAGGCAGAATAAGTTCATAGATAAAATCCATTGCTATTCATGATCACTCTATTGAAACAAAAAGGTATTAGGCCTACATGTCATATTTATGATTGTTTCAACGTCTTTTCTGCATTCCCATTCACGGGTTACGGGCAGACTTGCATCGAACGGACTTTCAAAGTGAGCGCGAAGCCTTGGCGCATCTGTACGTGCAATGGCCCACATGGGGCCTTATCTGCACAAAAAAGTAATGTGCATTCATCTCTGAAGTCAAGGGGGGGGGGGGGGGGGTAAAGGGTCTACCCGCCTTGGTGAAGTCAATCATTCGTGCTATCAGAAGGTGCCCAAATCTTTGTAGAGATGTCAGCTTCATAACAGGGACTGGTCAGAAACGCAGAGCAATTCAAATTGAACCTATATTTACAGCACTGGGTCCAAATAGTGCAGCTGCACTACCTGGATTACATGCATTCACTGGTGCAGATATTACAGGTAGATTTGCCGGGAAAGGCAAACGTATATGTTCGAAAATATTCGAGAAGCTAGATGATGAAACAGTGCAGGCCTTTGCAGATCTTGGTACTACAATGCGACCATCTGACGTTACTGTCTCTGCTCTTGAAAAGTATGTTTGTAAATTGTACCTACCATCAACAAATATTTCTCATTTATCTGACTTAAGATGGTGGCTGTTCAAGAAAAAGCAGGCTCAAGCCAAAGCCTTCCTTCTACACCGTACACGTGCTGCATTGGAACCAGCTATCCAGAGAGCACATTATCAGGCAATGATATGGCACAATGACATCATACCCAACCCAGAGGCATGGTTACCACAGGATTATGGCTGGGATTTCAATGATGGACGTTTCAAAGCTGTCATGACCTCTTTGCTTCCAGCTCCAGAGGCTGTGCTTCAGCTTGTTTGGTGTACCTGTTGCAAAACTCGATGCAACACTAGGAGCTGTAGGTGCAAAGATCGTGGACTTAACTGCACAAAACTCTGTAATTGTTCTGGTGAAGTAGATTCATGTGAGAATGTTAGTAAAACAACTGAGATTATAGATGAAGACAGTGATGAGGAGGACGAAGATATCCTCTTGTAGCTTAACATTACATGATTAGTGCCTATCCCTATTTCTGAACTGCTTATGAAGAAGTTGACTTGACTTGGCTTGACTTCTTTATATATGTATCTCCTGTTACATTTACCAAAAATGCTGGCTGAAAAAATAATAAAGAAATTCTTTTTGTTGGAACCATTTTGAACTCATGGTGTCTACATCTGTGTACAGAATTAAACTGTTGATCATTTCAAAGCTCCATTGGTCAATGTATTTTATTCTGAATTTATCTTCTGACTAAATTCACCAAAGGTTCTATTATGTGCATATGGCAGCCATTTTGAAGTTCTGTATATTATTCTGCAATACATTAAACATTAGCACCAAACTTGTTTTATAGAGGTCCTGAGTAGGATCATTCAACATGCAAAACTTCTGAACAAACAGAAAGTGGAACATACAAAGGCTCCGTGATTTTTGATGGACATAATGTACAGAGATACATGAATGGAAGCCATATTGAATTGTAAATAAGACTATTTGGAATCATGGACATTTCTATAATCAGAAATGCGCTAGATGCAAAGCTTGCATCATTCTTTGAAGTTAGAATAAAAAATATGATGTTCATTGCCTTCTCTCAGCATTGTGTCTATATATTTGGCGGCCATCTTGAATATTAATTACTGACCTGCATAAATTAGAAGTCATGTGACAACATTTATCTATTCACCAGGGGTAGAGTATTGATATTTGGTCAATTCGTGGTGAATTCATATTGATTGTGGGTGTTTTGATCATACTCTCTGTACTTCTAATGTGCAATTCTGGCGGCCATTTTGAATTTTTAATTAGAGGTCATCTGCATAATATTTAAGATTGGCAATAAGCTTTTTCTGGTTGATACTAATTTGAAGAATGATACAAAGCTTGTATCATTCTTTGAAGTTAGTATCAAAATAAGATGTTCATTGCCTTCTCTCATCATTGCGTCTATATATTTGGCGGCCATCTTGAATATTAATTACTGACTTTCTGCATAAATTAGAAGTCATGTGACAACATTTATCTATTCACCAGGGGTAGAGTATTGATATTTGGTCAATTCGTGGTGAATTCATATTGATTTTGGGTGGTTTGATCCTACTCTCTGTACTTCTAATGTGCAATTCTGGCGGCCATTTTGAATTTTTAATTAGAGGTCATCTGCATAATATTTAATATTGGCAACAAGCTTTTCCTGGTTGTTCATGGCCCTGAGATGATATCTAAGCAAGTGGGAATATTTAATCATCAAATTCCCACGGAATGGCTGATGCCCCCTGACTATAAGTCAGTTTGCCTAAGAAAGAAATTTCAATGAAGTGCATGGCAGAGCCAGAAAACAGAAAAGTAAACGCGCAATGTTAGTCTTGAGTAGATATTTCCTTGCTGCAATATGCATAAACATGTAGAACTAACTACTGGCAGCGTGCTGGTAGAGCGTGTGTTTGAAACAAAAGGTAGTGAGTTCAAATCTAGTGGTCGTCCTTTTTTCCGTTTTAGGGCCTATATTAATTATCTTTAATGTCAGGGTGATTGATATATATATATATATATATATATATATATATATATATATATATATATATATATATATATAGATATATATATTGGGCAGCTGATTTTAACTTAAGCCAAAATTTTAACATCAATTTCAATATCACGAGAGGGGTTCACATAGGTGTTGCCTGCTCCCCAATCGATTTTTTTGTCAAGAAATAAAATAAGATTCAACCTACATCAAGAAACTTAACGTGTAACCATAATTTTGCATATATAATTTTGGGGTATTCACAAGTCTGACTTGGGTTTTTTAATCCCTCGTCACAGTTTAACTAAGTTTATTTATCTGTTATTGGTTACCCATTATACAAAATTTAGTGTGTCATGGCAGTGTCTTTCTTTCTTTCTTTCTTTCTTTCTTTCTTTCTTTATTTCTTTCTTTCTTTCTCTTTTTTTCTTTCTTTCCTTCTTTTCTTTCTTTCTTTCCTCATTTATTTATTTATTTATTTATTTATTTATTTATTTATTTATTTATTTATTTATTCATTTATTTATTTATTTATTTATTTGATTAATTTTTTTTGTTTGTTTGTTCGTTCGCCCATTCATTTATTTATTTTGTTTGTTTGTACTGAATGTCGGTTCCCCAATTTTTGTTTTATTACAATTAAAAGACAGTGCTGCTATCGACTGGTACGCACATATTTTGGCGAATGACAGGCCTTCAATTTTTTCCATTATTGCAGCTCTATGTTAAACAAAACTTCATTTTGCGTTCAATTACTTCGTGATATGTGATGCTTGGGAGCAGAACTACCAGAAGTTTCGCTTATTTCTCAATCCATTTTCTTGCATTTTCAAACAAAAGCATGGTTAAAATAATGTTAAGTGTCCAATGAAAATCATCCCTTGTATAATGACATGGTTTCCTATTATCATTATTATCGCACCGAGGCAAGCGAGATACTTACACAGTCTTGAATTCAACACAGAAAGACTCTTAAAAGCCAGGTATGGTTGATATGTGTATTACAAAAATTGCAAAACTGACTGCCTAGGAATGTGGCGGCTTGTACAGCGTGTCTGACAGCGTTAGTGAACACGTTAATTGGACCCTGACTGGTCCTAATTCTTGCTGTAATTTCAGGATGAGATGCCCAAAATATTCGATTTGGCGATAACAACGCCCCACAAGAACTATTTAGCTTTAGGTTTAACCATGGAAATTTTTCCAAATAAAAACTACCAAAGTTACTAAAAAAATTATCACTTTTTTAAATCATTAATTTTTTTGTTTTTTGTGTTGTTTTTGTTTTTAGAATATATCAAAATAAATTAACAATGCTGCAGTGATTAATATGCCAAGATCAACACGTGTGCAAGATTTGATTTTTTAGTCGACAAGTAAATTATTTTGAAAAGAAAAATCTTAAAAAGGTCTGGTATTAGTAGTTATTATGAAGAAAAAAAATAGATCTGGTTCAACTCAAAGCTACCTTATTTTTGGGAACAGTTCTTAGGGTCAATTGCAGTATTTGAAGCATCTCTTAACTGAACTTTCAGTGAGAACTTTGACCTGTAGGATCCGATTAGGCCTTTACTAGCGTCAGACACTCTATACATATCTGGATATTTAAGGATAAGATCGTTTACACCAGGTGGGGCACCATAACCTCTCCAGTCACTAAAATTCAAAGCTGCTTTTTTCATAATGGAAAAAGGTATTGCAGCCCAATATTTCACAAATTTCCCACTTTTTCATTCCTCTTATATCTAACATTTTATTCTACGTGTATGCTATGTTATGTTTATGTATGTACTTCAATACGTTTTATCCATTTGGGGGGTCAACAGAAATATAAATGTGGGTCATATCAAGTTGATCGTAAGATGAATTAAAGCGTACTCGGTATAATACTACATATTCCAATAAGACTGATAACGTTTCAATATAAGCTCAAAGCTACAGGTATGAACACGTTATGGCACATTTATACATGTTTATATTTCTAACATTGACTACTTTGTTCCATTCAAAGACATTAAACCCGTCCATACAGCAGAGCATCTGTTGTTTCTACTATGGGTCACAGCTTGGATGTGGACAGTTTCTTTCTTTCTTTCTTCCTTTCTTTCTTTCTTTCTTTCTTTCTTTCTTTCTTTCTTTCTTTCTTTCTTTCTTTCTTTCTTGCTTGCTTTGTTTCTTGCTTGCTTTCTTGCTTGCTTGCTTTCTTTCTTGCTTGCTTTGTTGCTTTCTTTCTTGCTTTCTGTCTTGTTTTCTTTCTTTCTTTAAATTTACATCGTTGAGCTGCGCCATAAGACTTGTATTATTAAAGTATATTAAATTATAATTAAGTGAGACACATGGATTCGAACCCGTCGCCTTTCGCATGTCAGCTATCCACGCTAACCATTGTGCCACACAGGTTCTTGACACTTTCGGTTAGTTGGCAGACAATTGGACGTGGTGCTATAATCGCTGCTGTACCAAAGAACTAAGAAGATCATGTAATTACTATGAAAATTCAGTTAATATTGATGACAACATACTCATCCGTTTTTCAAC
Source organism: Hermodice carunculata (assembly GCA_964020975.1). Taxonomy (NCBI): domain Eukaryota; kingdom Metazoa; phylum Annelida; class Polychaeta; order Eunicida; family Amphinomidae; genus Hermodice; species Hermodice carunculata. Next base: position 19,574,374 of record OZ026612.1, on the reverse strand, counting down.
ACTTCAAGTTTTTTATGATTTAAAGAGAATATGCGATGCAAGTCTTATAATAATGCTCATACTACTACTACTACTACTACTACTACTACTACTACTACTACCACTACTAATGATAATAATAAAAATGATGAATATATGATGAAAATACTAATTTATTGCACACCCATTCTTTTGGGAAAATTAAATAAAGCAAATAGATCTAAAAATATTATGAGGATGACCGTCATTTTGTTGAAGATACGTTATCCATTGTATAATAATAGTTTCCTGTGTGATGGTAGTAAATAAATAAAATTAATAGATATATTATTATAATTAATTAATTATTTAATTCATTAAGAAAATAAATAAATAAATAAATAAATAAATAAATAAATAAATAAATAAATAAATAAATAAATAAATAAATAAATAAACAAATAAATAAATAAATAAATAAATAAATAAAAAATAAATAAATAAATAAATAAATAATGGAAGCCAATAAAAAGATAATAAATTCTAACGCATGCTGATTCGAACGCGCAAACCATACTTTTAACGTAAACCGTCCTAGCCATTATGCCACATAGCTGACTGGCTCTTGACAATAAATTTGAGTGAGTATTCGTAACGCGTGTGTGTTGTTTGCCACGCACATGAGTAGGATGTATTCATATTTAAATGCGATGCTACTCTAACACCTATTGAGCAAAAGAGGGAGCGACCTGCATCAGGGCAGATACATGTATTTAGCATGGTCAAAAGTACTTTCTCAATAAAATAAACAACACGAACACAGAATAAACTTAACAAAATGTTTTAACATATATTTGAAACATAAAGGATGCCTAACTTAATTAGAAATGAGCTCTCTTTTGGTTGAAAAGGTGTTATCGATGGATGTTTATATAATATATAATACAAATCTGCCCTGATCATGGTGGAAGCATCAGTCTGTGGCCCCGGCAACACAGGGAGTGAGCAGGATCGCAGTTAAATATGAATGTCTCCTATTCCCTTTTCAAATACAGCAGTCATAAAGAATTTCTTTTTCATTTATTATTACTCATCGATTTAATCATCAGTGACAATACTTTATCTTCGTAGGTCTATAACCATTGAATGGTTACAGCTTTTTTTCCTTTTTTTCTAAAATCGACAATAGCAAATTACATGTCGCCTGCAATGCATGGTCCTGCCCTTATTGAACTCACTGCTTTCGTCTTTCAACCAATCTCGGGGCTTTTCACACTTTTTCGCTCTTCGGGAAAATTTTGAAGCATCCCTATTAGTATCAGCATTTAGCACGAATGCTTGACTGACTGAACGTTACGAGCGCCTGTAAACCAGCCATACCGATCTTTAACAAATGAGAATCCAGACGACTGTAGCCTAAACGCGGTCTCGTATGCTTCACAGCAGTGCAACGCTTGCCAAAGTACGGAAGTCCTGAGTAATGGAGGCTAGGGCTGCTTTGGCGTAAATTTAAAGATTACACAGGTGAGAGGATTCCACATTCGGACAGTAGGAGAAAAAAACGACATGTCAAATAAGGATGTTCTTGCTCAGAAACCTAGGTTTGGTACAATGTCGATGACGGGTGTTATGGTTCACAGCTAAGGGTAGAGCTTGAGGCAAGAAACCTCACAAATAAGTTGGAACAGCGTTGTTAATAATTTTGAACATAATTGTGAGTTTTAACTTTTGCAGTTTGTTCCACATGTGTTTCCCATCCAATTTCCTCATAGAGTTTTGAAATAGAAGAATCTTTTATCGCACCAGTGATTGTAGGCATGCAGGATACAGCTACCCGATTTTTTTCAGCATGTTGGAAACAGTCTTTTACAATATGTTTATCCACAGCATGCATTCCCCTTTATCACTGACGAAGCCGGGGTACCCCAGGGATCGGTTCTTGGTCTTCTCATCTTTCTTGTTTATGTAAATGATATCACCGATATCGTAAGGTTTAACATAAAGTTGTTCGCCGATGACGTATCTTTGTTTATTACCATCGACGACCCCGTCAGCTCTGCCAACGCTATCAACAGTGACTTGAAATCTATAGAGACCTGGTCTCGTCAATGCTTAGTCACTTTCAATAGTACCCAAACCAAACCCATGCTTTTCACTAAAAAGAAGAGTCAAGATAAAAACCACCCATTGTTTTCGTCGGTTACTGTTTAGAAAATATATCAGAACATAAACATCTTGGTGTAATTTTCAGTTCTGACTTGTCATGGTCAAACCACATAAATTCCCTTGTATGCAAAGCCAGCAAACTAATTGGAATACCAAAACTACTATAATATAGACTCAATAGGCGTTCCTTGGAAATTATATACTTCACATATGTAAGACCATCACTGGAGCATGGGAACGTAGTTTGGGGTGGATGTACTTAGGCGGATGCTTCATCGTTTGAAAGTGTTCAACTGGTTGCAGCCCGAGTAATAACCGGGGCAACCTGACGCACTAGTCATATATATTACAAAGTGAGACGGGATGGGAGTCTTTGGCTAAACGTCGAGATAAACACAGGATAACATTGCTATATAAAATAACACGGGCTAACACCCGATTACCTTCATAACTTAATTCCAGGAAACGTGTCTTCTAGAAATACATACAATGTAAGATCAAAAAATGATATAAGCCAGATATACGCAAGAACTAGTATTTATAGCAATTCTTTTATACCAGCAACCATTTGTTAGTGGAATTTGTTACCCAATTCAGTTCGAAATTCTGAGGATCTTGATACATTTCAGCGCAAATTGGACAATGATGAACCAAAGGTTAACGATTTATTCTACATTGCCAACCGGAAAGTAAACATTCTACATTCCCGAATTAGAATGGGCTGCAGTCAGTTGAACCACGACATGTATAAAATTGGCATCGTAAGTTCTCCCAGTTGTGCTTGTGGAGCTACAGTAGAAAATTCCTACCACTTTTTCTTTGAATGTCCTCGGTTCATTACCGAACGTGACACTCTTCAAATGTTTATTATAACCAAGGCTCCGTTTACATTAAAAACAGTACTAAATGGAAGTTTAAAATGTTCAAAGGCCGCTCATATAGCTGTCTTTGAATCTGAACATACGTACATTATCCGCACTGGCAGATTCAACTGAAGCCCGCACTGGATTCACTTTGTACTTTGTATATACAGTTAATATTACAAATTTTGTTGTATAGATATGGATAGGCCTCCCATTTAAGTGGCCACGTGCGGGCAAACATCATTACTTTTCTAAAAGCCTATTTCAAAGACTGTTTGTATTATTCAACCCTTACAGTCAATGCAAACTACTCATTACTCGGACCACTATCTGCGACGTCTGGTGGTGTCATTATCTTGCATCCTGTTATGTGTCCGTTAATGTACTGTCCTGTGGTTTGTGCCATTACCTTTTACACCATACTCTGTATTTTATTCCCTTTTTTTTCGCAAGAGAAATTTGTATAGGCTATGCCTGTTTTCCAATTGCCTTAATAAAATATGTTTAAACCAACGTGAGTGCCGGAGGCCTCCGGATTATTAGTAATTTCAAGAAAACACGTATCGTCGGCAAAGAGTTGGATATCGCAGGTAACATCCTCAACTATGTCATTTATGTAAACTAGGAACAAAAGAGGCCCAAGAATGGAGTTCCGTGGAACGCCAGCCTCAATGGGTTCAAAGGGTTCGGACGAATCCCCCATTTTCAGCAAAAGGTCCAACTTGGACCAATGAATGAATGAATGAATGAAAGAAAGAAAGAAAGAAAGAAAGAAAGAAAGAAAGAAAGAAAGAAAGAAAGAAAGAAAGAAAGAAAGAAAAAGAAAGAAAGAAAGAAAAAAAGGAAGAAAGAAAGAAAGAAAGAAAGAAAGAAAGAAAGAAAGAAAGAAAGAAAGAAAGAAAGAAAGAAAGAACATTAATGAAAACACAGCTTTACTTAACCAACATGACAAGATACTCCTTATACTGCCGTGATTGATGTGGTTGTGCCGAACACAGCAAAAGATCTTTGTATGGAATCATTATGACATGGTCCAATTTTGTTTTGGTGGCCAGACTGTAAGTTACGGCCCAATAAATTTAGCCTCAGTGCATGAAGTGGACATCCAGTTATGTTTATCGGCAAAATGCATAGAATAGCAGCCTTTATAGGTAACTTCAAATCTTAGGTGGTGTATCTGTAGCTTCATAGAATTTTTGGCCTCGATATAAAGTGTAGAATGTCCAGCGTCGGAAAATTGTTTTAGATCTCCATCTAGCAAAAGAGTGTCGAATTTCAGTGTGAGAATAAATTCTCTTAGCCCTCTAGTTTTCACTCATAGAAGTTGCTAGATGTGCAGTTCACAGCATGACTGAGCGATATTCAAATCCAAATTTATTTTCAAAAGGTCCACAGTTTACAATTTGACAAATGGAGGAACTAAATTTAACATCATTTCGTTTTTAACAATTCAAAGACTGTAAATACCTAAATTCCTATAGAACTGGAAAGACCTGAAATATCTGTGATTCAAATCTGAGAAAGATTAGGATTCTACTTGAGAATATCAATTTCTAAAAAGGGAAAACAAAATTTCGGTGAAAGGATTACCTTTACAGCGCACATCAAAAGGCCTATCAGTATCCTGTCATGATCAGTGACGCCACTGATTCAATTAAAAGACAAATCTGACATTGGACAATTTTAAATAGCCATAATTGTTGACCATAAAAATGACATTTCTTCTAGATATTGCATTTAATAGTTTTGAAGAACATATCCACTTGGTGTATACCTTGAAGTTTGGCTCTTATGGATTGCAATGAAATTTCATTTATTTCACATGATGAGGATGGTGACTCAGTCACGTTTTATTGTCTCTCATAATGATCCATTTTTATATCCCCCCCCCCCCCCACTTCGAAGAAGGAGGGGCATATAGCTTTGCTTATGTCGGTCGGTTGGTTGGTCGATCAGTCAGTCAGTTCAGAGACTTTGGTTTCCGCACCACAGCCAGGTTTCATTGTCTCTTATAATTATCCATTTTTATACCCACCCCGAAGAAGGAGAGGCATACAGCTTTAGTCATGTCGATCGGTCAGTCAGTGCAGAGACTTTGGTTTCCGCACCATAGCTCAAGACGTTTTTAAAATATATGGGGCTTTGATAGTATCCAGGTATATTCTCCAGGATAAGGGCTAGGTGAAGTAAGAAGGTGGTTGATCTTGACCTTATTTTCAAGGTCAAGGAGGTACTGTAGTATGAACAGGTTCCTCAATTAAGGCTGGGTCAGCTTAGAAGACCGATAACCTTGACCAAATCCCCAACGTCACCAGGTCGGTCATTGGCCGGTAGAGATACTGCTGTTTCTGAACCATCAAGTAAGAAATTTTTAGATAGAACTTCCATAGTGCCCAGGTCTATACTCCTGTATAAGGGCTAGGTGAAGTATGAAGGTGGTTGACCTTGACCTTGACCTTGTTACCAAAGTCATGGAGGTACTGCAGTAAGTTTTGGTTGCCGCACGATAACTGGAAAAGTTTTTTATGATAGGACCTGTATATTGCACAGGGTAATAGTCCTTGTCCAGGGCTAGGTCAAGTTTGAAGAAGGATGACCTTAACCTAAATTCAAGGGTCAGAAGGGCAATTTAGTGAACTTGGATTCTGCATTGTAGCTCAAATTTAAGTTATGACTTCAATGTTGGACATGGTAATAATCCTCAATTAAGGCTTGGTCAGCTTAGAAGATGGATGACCTTGACCAAATTCCCAAAGTCACCACCCAGAGTCCTATTAGTGAATTGGTTTTCTGTATGTTTAACTAAAGATGTTTTTCTCGTAGGGCCTTCTTATTACACAGGAATATAGCCTTCTGTAAGAGCTACATCAAGTTCTGAAATGGGTGACATTGAGTCAATTCCCAAGGTCACAGAGCCACATTACTGAATTGGTATCTGCTAAATAACTGCAGAGTTTTGAGCCAGAGCTCTTATTTTGTACATGTTGATTGTCTTCTATTAGGGCTAGATCAGCTTCAAAGAAGGTTGACCTTGATTTAATTTCGAAGGTCACAAGGCCATTTTTTGGCGAATTTGGTTTCTACATCCACTTTCAAAGGTCAAGAGTGCCCCATTTTGTGCTATCAACAGGGTAATGAGGGTGAACATAACGGTAGGGCAGCATCTATGTTTTACAAACATGTCTTGTTTCAGTACAGTACCAAGAATGCAAACCAATAGTGACTTGTAACATTTAAATTGATTTAACTTTACTGTGTGGTCATTTTTAATGATACCCCCACATTGAAAGAACTCTCGCAGAAAGTAATTTTGATTAGCTCTGCATCTCCAGAACAGGAATGTCATCAGTTTGTTGTCAGTTTGTGCCCATTATATATTTAACATTTATCTACTTATGCCTATTTTTTTGAGTCCTGTTAGATAATGCTTACCGTGCACATGTCTATGCATAGTGTACTGTTTCAAAACAGGAATGTGCTGAATGAATAATGACATGAACTGCTTTGGCCAAAACTGTTTTAATACCTTCTGATAACGTAGATATTATTTTTACTATTTTCATGTCGTAATGCAAAGCGAAATCTACTGAAATAGAAGGAAATGCCTGCATGCCCAACTTCGTAAAAACAGGTAGATTGTATATTTTGACGAAAAGAAATATAAAATAATACACCGCTGAATATTATTGCATAGTATCACATGGTTATACTTTCAAAATGACTTTCCTCTTCTATCTAGTAGTAACGCAGGGACCAAAGGGACCAGACAGCACAAATTAAAACTTCTGCAACCAGTGGTCTGTTAGAAATTTTTTTTCGCCCATAAAATGCACGATTCTGCACTTTATCTCAAAATTTTCCTCGGCGGGAGGGAGCATGCCCCCGGATCCCCTTAACAAGGTGGCGCAGCCTTTGGCTGCTTGCAGGTCCATTCTTTACATGATTTGAACCACCAATCGGAAATCCTGCCTACGCCTCTAAACCACACAAGTGTTCATTCTGCCTGCACACGTTTGCATTTCGAAAAAAAAAAAAATATGTAGGACCCGTCGGCCGCTTTCAGTTTGGGTGAGGGGGAGAATGTTTTGTTTGTCCCAGAATTTATCCGGGAGGACCTGAAAGATACCTTAACTCAAGCTTTATTCCGTATGGGGGCCAGGCCAAAAAGTGACACTCTACAAGTTACATCTACCAGGGAGCTCCCTATTTTTGCAGCGACGCGCTTTGACAAGCCGGTGAGTGCATCACAATTGGAAGAAAAATTCAAACATGCGGTCCCGAAAAACACACAAAATACCAATGAATGGGGCGTTGTTGTGTATCTGCAGTGGGCGAAAAGGAATAATCTATTGTCCGAGGCAAGACAGTTGGATTGTTATCACATATCTGAAGATATCACAAAAATATCCATTGACGAAATTGCGCGTTAGCTTTGTTTCTTTGTACAAAGCAAAAAGAAAGGATGAAAAGTCGTACCCATTCATTTCGAGGGAACAAAATAAAATAAAAATCTTTCCATGCCCCCTCGGGGGCTCTGTACGTACCCTCCAGATTCACTTGATCAAATAGTGTGTGCACTACAGCGTCATCTGCATGCGAATGGCAGACCCACCAACATTGCACTAACCATATTTTCACTTATTTGTGCATCTTTGTCTCTCTTATTGTCTGTGTATTTTCTTGTTACATGTCATGTTGCCTTGTTACCCTCAACGACATTCACAAAACAGCGGACTCTTCTCAGTCCACCCAAAGCTTACACGCAAATGACACATTGGAAACATTTATATGGTGTTGTGTGCTTCTTTACACCTTCCGTTGACTCCGCTGTTATGGGTGGGCAAAATATTATATTTCTGACAAGTACTTGTATTTTTGCCGTTCTTAGGTTACCTTGGTTCATAAGCAATGGGCATCGGCATTGATCAATACCGAATGACCATTGGTCTTTTCTCGAACAATTATATCTCTCTTATGGTACACTTCCATTCATGTCCACGCGTCGACAACCAAATAATATGCTCCTACTCCTCATCGGCTTTTCTACATGCAAACACACTCTTCTGGGGTTTTTTTCCTGTGTAAAACACATCACATTGTTCCTTTACACGTTTTTCCTGTCTTCAATCGACGTTCACGCGAATCCCGGTCCCACCCTGAACTCAAACAACCACCTGAAGTTCTTTCATTCTAACGTTCGCAGCATACGCAGTACCGGTAAACTTGACGAGATCCATCTCCTGGCCCAATCAGATGACTTTAATATTATTGCATTATCTGAAACCTGGCTAGATGAATATTTCCCGATCAGCTCCTTTTTATCGACGACTTCCAACCTCCGTATCGTACAGACCGCACAACGGGAAGAGGCGGCCGGGTTCTGACATTTATTCACTCTTCTCTACCGTACGTAAGACGCCCGCATCTTGAAAGCAAAGATTGCGAATACGTCCGGGTTGAAATAATGACCCAGCTCGGGAAGGTATTATTTGGAATCTACTATTGTCCACCTGGCCAGTCCGCCGAAATCCGTGATGCATCTTCCATCTCCTCTGCCATTGAATGCAACCCTCACATCTTAATAGTAACTGGCGATTTCAACGACAGGGGCTCTGATTGGAACTCCTAACATGAGGGCAGCGATTTAGGTTTATCTCTGGTCAACCTTGTGAATCAGTACAATCTCTTTCAACTTATAGATGAACCCACCAGGATAAGTGAATACTCGAATAATTTATCAGACCTTATCATAACTGATTCTCCAGGTCTTGTTCTGGACTCTGGAACCCTTGCCCTAATCTCAAATTCTGATCACTGTGTAATCTTTTGTTCTTTCTCCCTTTCCCTTCACAAGAACAAGCCTTTCAAAAGATCAGTATGGGACTTCAAATAGACCAATTTTTGTGACCTCAATGCTGCCTTTTCTACGCCCCCCTGGAACATTGCTCATGATGTCTTTGATTCTATTGACGATGCTGTATCATACTGGTCTAATCTCTTTCCATAAACATGTTGGCAGGAAGTATACACCACGATCTGTGCCATGGAGAGTGATTAATATAGGCTTGGCCTGCTTCGCAATCCATGTAAAAGATATGGGTCTATACTTTTTTCTATCTACTGCAAAGAACTTTATTCCCTATATGGAAGTTACCATTCGCCCTAAAGACAAACCTTGGGTGACTGCAGACATTAAAAAACATATTCGACGTCGTAATCATGCATGGAAACGCTTCAAGAGAGCATCTAACCAACCCCGCTCCCATATTCACGACCTTCACCTTAAGATTGACAGGCTATACCAATTCTACAAAAAATATCGTAACAAGGTTGTCACCATAACAAGGAAATCTGTCTCCTCTTACTTTTCTAATCTGCAGCTTCGACTTGATGAAAAAGATCGACATAAATCCCAAACAATTGTGGAACTTGCCCAAGTCTGTCCTGGGATGCAAAATGCACCAAGATATACCACTAATCATTGACGATAACAAGATCATATCATGTATCACGGAAAAATGTGTATTTTTAACTCATACTTTGCCGGCCAGTGTGAAACGTTTCCTGATGTTGATGCCCCACCCCTGCCTGATTTCACGTTCCGAACTGAAGCACGCTTACACAATATTACTGTCAATGAAGACAGTGTTAATAAAGTTTTATCTTCCCTGAGACTATCCTCTGCATCAGGCCCAGACAATGTAGTGAATATCCTACTTACGAACACAGCTTATTCGATCTGTTAACCACTTACAAAAATCTTTCAACTTTCTCTCAGTCTTTCAATTTTTCCCGATGTTTGGAAGAGATCCAACATATGTCCTGTCTTCAAAAAGGCCAACAGACAGATTAAAAACAACCATCGTCCTATTTCATTGCTCTGTAATGTTTCAAAAATGTTTGAACGACTGGTCTTTAATGCGCTTCATGAATACTTGACACTAAATAACCACCTCAGTTCCAAAAATTCTGGCTGTAACGCCAATGACTCTGCTGTCAACCAGCTTGTGTACATCCTTCACAATATCTACAACGGTCTAGAACAGTCCAAAGAAGCCAGAATGGTGTTTCTAGAGGTGTCCAAGGCATTTGATAAGGTTTGGCATCCTAGCCTCCTTTTTAAACTTCGACAACTCGGCATCTCTGATAATCTTGTAGCCTGGATTGATAGTTATCTCTCAAACCGATTCCAACGAGTAATTATTCATGGCCAATCTTCATCATGACTACGTATCGAAGCTGGTGTGCTCCAGGGTTCCATTTTGGGCCCACTTTCTTTCTGGTCAATATTAATGACTTAGTTGACAATATTACATGTGATGTCAGACTTTTTGCAGATGACACCAATCTACTGGAAGTTGTTAATAGCCCCATCGAAGCTTCTAATCACCTGAACATTCATCTCTCCAATATACATAACTTGGGAAAGATTTGGCGTGTTATTTGTAACGCTTGAAAGTCTCTTTCTGTGATATTTTCAACTAAACTTGTTAAACCACACCATCAACCCGTTCGTCTCGGAGACTCTGAAATACCTGAGGCTCACTCACACACGCATCTTGGTATTACTCTCAGTAGCAATTTATCCTGGCACGCTCACATTACTCGCATTACCACCAAAGCTAGCCAGCGAATTGCCCTTCTGCGTAGATTTAAATATAAACTTTAAAGCAAAGCTCTGATCAAACTCTATTTAACTATGATTCGACCAATTCTTGAATATGGTTGTGTGCTCTTTGACAACTGTGGTCATGGCCTTTCTGATCTTATTGAATCCATACAGTTTGAAGCTGCTAAAATATGCACAGGTGCATTAAGACACATCACATGCCAATCTCGTACGTGAACTTGGTTGGACAACACTCGCCAGCAGAAGGAAGTGCTTTAAGTTACTTCTTCTTTACAAAATGTATCACAACTTAACACTCTTCTATCTTTCTCAACTAATTCCCCCAACTATCACTGCTCGAAACCTTCGCCACGCTAGCTCCATACGTCCCATTAATTGAAAAACTAATCGCTGAGACAAATCCTTACTTCCTGACACTATTTAGTTGTGGAACAATCTTCCTTCTGACACAAGAGACTCAATTTCCCTCCAAATATTTAAATCAAAACTGAAAGCAACTTTACTAGAAGTGGACTATGTTCCTGTTCACTGTACCCAAGGACACAGATTTGCCAACATTTGTCATACCCAGCTTCGTCTTGGATTATCGAGACTTAACTTTAATCTCTTTAAAGTCAACATCATCCCACAACCTACATCTTCCTGTTCCTACCCCACTGAAGACATGCAACATTTTCTGTTCTTTTGTCCAAAGTATTCAACATACAGCACTTAACTTCTCAACTCCGTCATCTCCATTATTGCTCCTGGCGTCCACCCGAATCTGATTATACACATAGCGAGTGACAGACTAGCTCATATCCTTTTCTTTGGCAGCGACGAATTGTCCATTCCCCTCAACATACAAATTTGTGATGCTTTCCACGGATACATTGTAGACACAAAACGCTTCATATTTTAGCTCTGTTATGCACAAGCACTCATGTCAATTGAGTTAGTCGCCGACTTACACAAATTTATTTCTCAAGTGTCCTGTATGATAATTTTTTTTTTACCGCTGATCTGTATTATTGTGAACAGTGTATATATATATATATACATGTGTGTGCATTCTACCTGTAGTGAACTATCTTTCTTTGCTTTGCATATTGGTGACTTTTTTATTTTGATTCCTGCATGTGGGGTAAAAATCTGACACATGTGTACAGCTTCCTTGTTAATTACGTAACTTTGTTCATGTTTTGTCCTGTGTGTTTTGTAATATACTTCTTGTGTGTCGCTGCATGTTCTGGAGAACCCCCGATTAGTGACATCTCGATGTACTATAGGGCGATCCAGTTGAAATAAATATATTTATAACTAAAAAGACCTGAAGTCAACTTTTTTTTAACCCAAACGAGCTTTCTTTACGCCTTATGTTACTTGTCAAGATGCAAGTTTTGACTGTAGTATTGAGTATTTGTGTTTGATGTTTTGTTTATTCGTGCTTGTATTGTGTCTCTGTGTGTGGAGCAAAATGTTACAAATGTAATTGTGAGGCAGCTGATAAAGTTCATTTCATTTCATTTCACGGTGCCTGTCCCCATATAAACGCCCACGTGACAGTGAATGGATTGGTGCACCGTGCACCGAGATTGATTGATTCATTGTTTTGGCCAGTCTTTCCGGATACCTGCGTTCAGATTTGGTTCAGCGCTCAATTGTGTCTTCCAGCTGTTCGCTTTGGTGGGCGAGGCTTTCGACTGCCAATGAGCTCGCACGCAAAACGTGCTGCAGCTCCAACACTGAACACTTTTAAGGTTGCCGAGAACAATAGAAAAGAAAAGAGGGTCTTGTGCTTTTTAAAGCTGGATTAGAAAAGCCGCGTGACATTTGCAGACGGTCACAGTTCACTACAAAGCGTTCACAACTTGGCGTTAACTCCTAACAATCAGAGTCCGTCTACTACAAGTGGGACAGATACAATGATTAATTTGAAAGTGAAGGAAACATATCTCATGACGTGACCACTGGTACAGAGCATGTGGCAGCGTAGAACCACATTTGCCTGGACACATGTAAGTGCTTAATTTTCTTCCGCTGGGTACGTAATATTCATTTTGTTTTCCTTACAACATAACATTACATGGGTGCATGTCTTTGACAGTGAGATGAGAGTTTGAATGCCCCTGTTTCATTACATTTTAAACTTGAATCGTTGGGTATGAATATGTTTTCCTTTTGTTTTGAACTGTAACCCCGGGGGAAGGTCATAAAAACCGCTGTCTGTTGTTTAGGAGGTGCATTCGAGTGTTAGGGCTTCTGAAGTCAGAGATATGATCTCATTCCTGAAAAAAGCTCATGAAAGTTGCAAAACAGTGCACAATTTGCCTCACAGGTCGTTATTTTTTGCCGCACCTCTCAAACGCTGGGCATATATAAAATTTTGAGTGATATTGGGTGATCTTATGTGAATTACGGCAGCAGTGGCAGATGACACAGAGAGTAGCCCTGTGACCACTTGACTCATTCTGACAGCATGGATACAATAGCATGACCAGTGGGTGAAGTGGGGGGGGGGGGGGGGTCACACTCATTGTAATGGGACATAATGCTGTTCTTGACACTTTGTCTCAAGTCTGTTATCAGTATGTACTAAACTGAATAGTTTATGTCAAAATATGTGCAAACCTTGTAGTTTAACATAAATATTACAGACCATTGATTCTTTAAAATGTGTTAAGTTTTCATCCCCACACCCCCTCCCACCACAAAAAAAATCCACTTTCCAACACAACACTTTTATGACATGTATACAAATTGCATAAAACAAAAAAAAAACTCTAAAATGCTTGTGATTGGGGGTAGAAAGGTGAACATGTTGACAGGGAACTAACATACTTAATTCATCGATTAAATGCAGAAGACAACAAGCACTTTTGTACAAAAATATTTGGATTGCATAAAAAATGGCATATTTTGCATAATGAGGAAAAATTCCAAAGGGCCTAATCCATATCAGTTAAACTACTATTAAACTTGTATAGATCAGTGAATAGAAAAGAATATTTACAAATAACCATGCTTTACTTCATTTGGCAATCGCGCACCTGTTAAATACATGACTCTTTATTTAGGTCCGAATTCTTAGACTGGCTGTTACTTTCAACAAGGTGGACAATGATGGCGTGTATGTAATGTTTTCAACTATGCCACCAGCTTCCATGAATCGGTCTTCCACTTTAATTGTATGTGTCACAGCTTTCTGCCAGTCTGCCTGAGTAACCTGACCAAATGCCTCTTGGACTAGAGTTATTACATCAGTTAATTTAAAAGTAACATTTTTGTCTGCTACCTAATATTTCACTGATGCCCAGATCAACTCAATTATATTCAATTTCAACTCACAATGTCGAACAGGGGTGCACAAAACTTTGAGACCGTATTTCTGTGACATTGCATTGGTAATATATGATTGCGGGATTGTGTTTTTTAATCAGCATATGTAATTCTGGCTTGGAAAATTTCTCCTCAAAAGGAATCTTCCTCATTTTCAGCCACTCTTGCATTTCGGCTTTGCGGTTACTCCTAGTTGGACACTTTGATTTATCTGTTTTGGTGTTATGAGAACTAGCATTATCAATGACTATGACACTTCGTCTGTCCAAAGAAGGTAATAACCTTTCCTCCCACCACTTCTGGAATACACCAGCGTTCATTTCAGAATGGTGGTCTGGATTTTTGAGATTTTTATTTCAAACAAACAATGAGTCACAGCTATCAATAAATCCTGTTTCTGCACTACCACAATGTAGAGCGATAAGGCGACCAGGAATATTTTAGAGTTTTATATCCTTGTGTTACAGGGTCTGCTTCTGTTAGCACAGGATACCAGCTGTGAGATCCACAATGATTTTTGTTAACCCACATTTCTTCAACATGAAAAACCTGGTATCCATCCCTGCGGTAGGCCTACTGTTTAATTGGTCTCAAAAAAGAGCCCTTGACGCAACGATATCCGGTCTGTGGCCAAATATTTTACGGTTTTCCGCGGTACTTGTCCATTTGAAACCCTGTTCCTTCACTAGTGCTAGTAGTGGTGCGGCAAAAAAATAGGTAACCATGGGACAAGTTTTGCATGGGGTGGTGCACTTTTGTCAGCTTTTTGTCCGGAGTGAGATGATATCTCTGACTTGGGGAAAATCGGCGCTTTAGGAAGAAGTAAGAGCGTTAACTTAGTGACATGTTTTGGGGAAGGAAAAGGAAAGGCGGTAGCCTTTATCAGGGCTCATAGGCCTATGACTGTGCACAGGACATGGGGAATGCAGGCCTGAGCCTTAGAGGCCTGGAAAGGGTCAGAGAAAAAGAGCACTGTTTTTGTCACTTCTATCAGATATTATATTGGACAGCGGCAAATAAGCGGGCTGCCACAGAATTTAGCTGTCACGAAACGTGGAGTTGGCCAAGGTGTGTAAAATTTCAGGAGCCATGTGTTTATGAAACCTAACACAAGACAGGTTGATGCTCATTCACTGTTTTGCGGTCGTATTACATGTATTAAAATAGGCCTACAGGGAACCTTTTGTTTGGTCATGAAGTTCTGTGAGGAACTTTTCATGCAGCGTAAAGATGTATTTTAATGTATTGTGACTCTAATTTGCGGTGCGCGGGATGTAAGAGAAGTCTGGTTGTTTCCGCTTTAGCATGGTGTATCTCCTTTTCAACTGACTCTTATTTAATTTTTTTTATGTTAAATTTCATTAGGGACTTTGTGTTAGAAGCCATACAGGACGTTTGTAAAACCCAGCACTTATTCTTCAACGCAGAACTACATTTTATCAAAATGAACGACCGACCCCACCCGTCACATTACGTGATATCACATAACTACGTTGCTGGACTCGTATTTTTCATAATCACTGAACAGTTAATCATAACTTATCACAGACGGATCGGGCGGGGGGGGGGGGGGTGGTCGATCGAACCCCCCTCTGCGATGTAAAAATAAAAAATGCCCCCCCCCAAAAAAAAGGAAAATAAAATAAAATATTGGAGGATTAAATTAAACAGCTGGACCTATTTCCGCGTCTTTCAAATTGAATTTACTGTCTGGAGATAGGCCTATATCTAAACATCTATCATCTTTATACTGTCCATAATTTTCATATATAATCGTTACCTTCCAATATTCATTCTGTGCTTTTTGATATTAAAATGCTATATATTACATCAAAGGCTTGGTCTATGCAATATTGTAACTCATGCTACTGATTTTGTCATTATTGTTATGACTTTTGTCCATTTTATTTCGAAGCCAGCGACAGATTTCTCAGATCGTTTATAATCAGTCAAGCACCATTATAATACAACAGGCCAGTCATTTCGCCTCGTAACGTATCCGTATAGTTTCGTTTGGTAAAACTTCAGAGCTGTCTTTCTCTTCATCTTTTTAGTTTATGAAAGCAAAATTTTTTGGAATTATCTAGTCTTAATCTATTATTTTGGGGCACATGTCAAAGAACTATTGTGCTCACTGTTTAATCTAGTGAAACATAGGGAGCTGCTTTGAAGTGGCTTTCTTTTTTATTTTTTATAAATAACAATAGCACCCTATGAAAAAACAGGGAAAATAAGGTCCATGTCTTCGAAATACAGGTACTATGAACTTACCAGTGTCCTCAGTTTGCTGTTAGTTGCATCAGGTGTAAAATTATGAGACTACAAAGTTAAAATTTGCTTACCTGCATATCCAAAAATTTAAGTTTCCAAATTGACTTATATTCCAATATGGGCCTAGAAGGGACAATTTGGAGGACCATTTTTAGGTTTATGGTGTTTAGAACAAAAGAGCATCACTTTCAGAACTTAAGACTGGATTTTACTGAGAAAAAATAAATTTAAATACGTGTCCTCCCATATCTAAGTCTTTTACGTTTTCATATTTACTCAGTTAGCACGACGTTTTGTTAATCTGTAATATGTGCACCTTTGCATAGAGCGAGACTATGCAATTTCAACACTGTATAGTTTCATCAAGCTACACCAAAATGTTAGCCTAAAGGCAGCAGAAAAAAACGTAGATGTAGGCATACACATGTGTATCTCGATACGTTTAGTTATTTCAGATCTTGAATTTTGACTTTTAGAAGTCTAACTGGAAGCATATTCAGTACTGGTAAAATTATTAGATATTTGTAGTGCCTTCCCGGTTTGGTTGTATCGGCTTTACGTGGTTTGGCTTTCAATTCATAATTTAATGCTAGAGGCAGTACAAGGAATCATACGGATACAATAAACTTTTGTTGTGTCTTAACAGTTGTAACCACTGGCATCTCAAGTTTAAAAAACGGAGCTAGCCTGAATGTACACTTAGGCCTACACTGTATAGATTTGAATGTTGTGAACGCAAAAAACAAACAAACAAACAAACAAACAAACAAAATATGCGACGAACCAACTGAGTGGGATCAGACTAGGGCCAGTAGAAAGTTTGAAGCACTGGCCGTGCCATCCTGTTTAAAGTTTGGCACTTGTCTAACCCCGTTTGCAATACCCGGAAGGAAATATAAAAGCTACCGTAAAAGCCCAGTTTAGCGAATTTTGTGTGTTTCAGATATCAAACTGTCCATGTGAAAATAGTCTCAAATACCAGGGAAATGCGTCTGGGAGTATCGACTTTTCAAATATTTCCCGGGGAGGTCCCCCAAACCCCCCGCTGTGAGCTTTGTGCCTTCGGCACACGCCATTCGAACCCCCTTTTTAGAAAGTCTGGATCCGCCCCCTGCTTGTGGTATGGTATGACAGGATTTTCTTTCTGGGATGACCAAACTCTTGTGTTGCTTATAGCTAATCTGCAGCACAGGGCAATTTGCCTGCTTGCCAGACAGAGGTAGCAGACGACAATTTGCAATTATGCAGATCGAAAAACGTCGTCGAAAGGTTTCGGAAAAAGTAAATGGCTTCGCTTGATTAGTTTTTGCCGATCTTATTTTCACTTACAAATGTTAAGCATTTAAAAGGCGTACGTTAAGGGAACACAAAATGCAAGGACGATTCAATTTTAAAGTACTGATTATTGTCGATCGAGTTAATACAAGATATAAATCAAATGTATTTAGCTATTTTATTGATATTTTAAAGAAATACACAAGTGAAATAATTGCTAATTATTGATACGTATTTTGCAGCATTCCAAGACAGCAAGGCATATGATCCATATAGCATCAAACACGATCTGATTTACCCGGACTGTGACCTGGGACCCTGCCCCCTCCTGGGATATAATCATGGGAAGTCTCATTTAAGATAGATAATTCTTTTTTGTCAGAATTACATTTGTAAATACTTTTGCACTGCATCGTCATTTCAGTGTCAGTAACACTTTTTATGTCCTTTATCAGAAAAATTCCTGTGTTGGTTTATTCTTGGATTCTGGTAAGTTCAGATGTTTCTGTTTTCAACTTTTTGGCTTTTTTTGGGGGGGGGGGGGTTGGCCCCAACATATTCTATCCCATCATAACTTCATCCTGTCAAGTTTGTAGATATTGCCAAAATTTGGCCAGTATTGCTTTTAGTCATAATTTCTTTCTACATTTGATGACATCCAAACTTTATCTACATTTAATGTACGAACCGTTCGGGTAACCTTATTCCAAAAACGCCCGTAGTAGTTCAGTGTACTCGTTGCACTATTGCCCATATAGGTTTCTTCTCAGGTTGAAGTAGTTCAAGATGTTTCTGTTCTTATTATTTCATATTTTCGAGTGCTCCATCGTTTAATTCTTCCTCTGAATCGTATCCCAATAATGCTGTACATATGCATTACAAAATTCATGCTTTCATGTTTGTATAAATGCCAACAGTTGTCAGAATGGTCTTAGTTTTTTAATTCTTACTATATTAAGATAAATATTTACAGTTTCTATGACAGTTGAGCTTTATCTAAATTCAAAGGTAAGAACTTTTTCGATAATCTTATGGCAGAAACGGCCATAGTTGATGCATGGGCACATTTAACAACTGCCAAAGGAGGTTTCTTCTTAGGTTGAAGTAATTTAAGATGCTTCTTTGTTCATCTTTCACAATATCTTTCACAATCTCCTGCCTCATCTTTAGTTTTCTTTTCCAGAATCATGTTCCAGTTATAATATTTATGTGTCTCACGAACTTCACTGTGTAGATTATGTAGCTCCTAACAAAATTTCCACCGTATCGCCTTTAAGTCTTTAATTATTTCTATATTAGCATTAATGTTTAAAGTAAATTGTATAATTCGCGAACACCATCTCATTTAAATGGAAGAACATTTTAGAAAACTTTATTCCAAAAATGCTTATAGTAACTAAATGAACACATTTACTACTGTCCATGGAGATTTATTCTCAGATTGAAGTAATATGAGAGATCTCCACACGTTGATATTTTTCCCGTCACTATATTTTTGCCACCACCGCATCCGCTGCCCCATCTTTAATTCTTTCTCTCCACCATATTCCGATCATACTGTATAGCGGCATCACAGACTTCATCCTTTCAAGTTTCTAGATATTGCCCAAACTATGGTCATTTTTGCCTTTAGTCTTTCATTATCTCTGTATTAGCACCAATGGTTACAGTTTGTATGAATATTTTATCTTTATATTCATGGAAAAGTGAGTATATTTCAGATAATTTATTCCAAATTGCCCATGGTAGTGAACGTTTTAGAAAACCTTATTCCAAAAAATGCTTATAGTAGCTAAATGGACACATATTACTACTGGTCATGTAGATTTCTTCTCAGATTCACGTAATTTGAGATGTTTCTGTTCAAATTTTTTTTCAGAGTATTTTATGGTTCTATCGTCTCCAAGCTCATCTTTAGCTTTTTCCCTGAAGCACATATCAATGAGGCTGCATATGTGCATTACCAACTTCATCCTATCATATTTGTACACATTGCCAAAATTGGTCAGTATTGCCTTTATTCATTTTACCTTTGAATATTATCATAAATATTTACATTTTCTATGACACTTGAATTTTCTCGTAAATTTTATTGAAATGCACAAATTTAGCTCCTGGCCAATCATGTAGGTTTCTTCTCAGATTCAGGTTATTTGAGATGTTTCTGTTAATATTTTTTTTTATCAGAATTTTTTAGGATTCCATCACCTGCTGCCTCATCTGTAGCTTTTTCCCTGAACCATATAACAATAGTGCTGTATATCTCCATTACAAACTTCATGCTACCATGTTTGTACACATTGCCAAAATTGGTCAGTATTGCCTTTGTCCTTTTTATATTTCTATATTAGCATAAATATTTACATTTTGTATGACAGTCGAACTTTCTTTAAATTCAACTGCAACAGCTTTTCAGATGCGCTTATTGCACAGTATTGCCTTTTAGTCTTTAATTTTTTCTGTATTAGCACTAATGTTTAAAGTAAATTGTATAATTCCCGAGCATCTTCTCATTTAAGTGGAAGGACGTTTCAGATAACCTAATTCCAAAAACGCTTATACTAGCTAAATGGACACATTTAACTACTGCCCATGTAGGTTTTTTCTCAGATTGAAGTAATTTCAGATGTGTCCATCCTTTAATATTTTTTTCCTGTCACAGCATTTTTGCCACCACAGCATCCGCTGCCTCATCTTTAATTCTTTCCCTCCACCATATTCTTATGATACTGTGTATAGGTATCATGGACTTTATCCTTGCAAATTTGTAAATATTGCCCAAACTATGGTCAGTTTTGTCTTTAATCTTTAACTCTTTCTGTATTAGTATAAATGTTTAGAGTTTGTCTTGCTTTTAAATTTTATCTACATTGAAAAGTAAATATGTTTTAGATGACTTGTTCCAAAATTGCCCGTAATAGTGAATGGAAAAATTTAACAACTGGCCATGTAGGTTTCTTCTCAGATTCCCGTAATTTGAGATGTTTCTGTTAAAATTTTTTAAAGTTTTTTTTTATGACTCCATCATGTGCTGGCTCAACTTCAGTTTTTTCCCTGAACCATATTCCAATGGTGCTGTTTATATGAATTACCCACTTCATCCTATCACATTTGTACACATTGCCAAAATTGGTTAGTATTGCCTTTATTCATTTTTCCTTTGTATATTAGCATAAATATTTACATTTTCTATAACAGTTGAATTTTCTCGTAAATTCTATTGTACCAACTTTTCTGATGCATTTATTGCACAGTATTGCCTGAATGTCTTTAATTCTTTCTCCATTAGCATTAATGATTAAAGTACATTGTATAATTCCTGAGCATCATCTCATTTCAGTGGAAGGACCTTTCAGATAACCTTATTTCAAAAATGCCTAAAGTAGTTAAATGGACACATTGACCTACCGCCCATGTAGGTTTCTTCTCGGATTGAAGTAATTTGAGATGCCCACATCCATTAATATTTATCCGCTCACAGTACCTTTGCCACCACAGCATCCACTGCCTCATCTTTAATTCTTTCTATCTACCAGCTTCCAGTAATAATGTATATAGGTACCACAGACTTCATCCTTTTATGTTTGTGGATACTGCCGAAACTATGGTCAGTTTTCCCTTTAGCCTTTTATTCTTTCTGTATTAGGATAAATGTTTACAGTTTGTCTCATTTTTAAATTTAATCTATATTGAAAAGTGAATATGTTTTTGATAACTTATTCCAAAATTGCACATAGTAGTGAAATGGTCTAATTTAACATCTCGCCATGTAGGTTTCTTCTCAAATTCAAGTAATTTGAGATGTTTCTGTCAAAATTTTTTAAAGAGTTTTTTATGACTCCATCGCCTGCTGGCTCAATTTCAGTTTTTTACCTGAACCGTATTCCAGTAAAGCAGTAAACAACGTTACCAACTTCATCGTATCATGTTTTGGCAGATATTGCCGAAAAGCTTTCAGTATTCTCTTTAGTCTTCTTCTAGAAATGCCCATAATAGTGAAATGCACAAATTTAACTCCTTGCCATGTAGGTTTCTTCTGAGATTTACATAATTTGAGATGTTTCTGTTAATATTTTTTTACAGAATTTTTATGATTCCACCACCTGCAACCTCATTT
The DNA here is from genome assembly GCA_964020975.1 of Hermodice carunculata. Lineage (NCBI taxonomy): Eukaryota > Metazoa > Annelida > Polychaeta > Eunicida > Amphinomidae > Hermodice > Hermodice carunculata. The sequence goes on along the minus strand of OZ026612.1, from coordinate 19,552,776 downwards.
TAGCTTTTTCCCTGAACCATATAACAATAGTGATGTATATCTCCATTACAAACTTCATGCTACCATGTTTGTACACATTGCCAAAATTGGTCAGTATTGCCTTTGTCCATTTTATATTTCTATATTAGCATAAATATTTACATTTTGTATGACAGTCGAACTTTCTTTAAATTCAACTGCAACAGCTTTTCAGATGCGCTTATTCCACAGTATTGCCTTCTAGGCTTTAATTTTTTCTGTATTAGCACTAATGTTTAAAGTAAATTGTATAATTCCCGAGCATCTTCTCATTTAAGTGGAAGGACGTTTCAGATAACCTTATTCCAAAAACGCTTATACTAGCTAAATGGACACATTTAACTACTGCCCATGTAGGTTTTTTCTCAGATTGAAGTAATTTCAGATGTGTCCATCCTTTAATATTTTTTTCCTGTCACAGCATTTTTGCCACCACAGCATCCGCTGCCTCATCTTTAATTCTTTCCCTCCACCATATTCTTATGATACTGTGTATAGGTATCATGGACTTTATCCTTGCAAATTTGTAAATATTGCCCAAACTATGGTCAGTTTTGTCTTTAATCTTTAACTCTTTCTGTATTAGTATAAATGTTTAGAGTTTGTCTTGCTTTTAAATTTTATCTACATTGAAAAGTAAATATGTTTTAGATGACTTGTTCCAAAATTGCCCGTAATAGTGAATGGAAAAATTAAATACTGGCCATGTAGGTTTCTTCTCAGATTCCCGTAATTTGAGATGTTTCTGTTAAAATTTTTTAAAGTTTTTTTTTATGACTCCATCATGTGCTGGCTCAACTTCAGTTTTTTCCCTGAACCATATTCCAATGGTGCTGTTTATATGAATTACCCACTTTATCCTATCACATTTGTACACATTGCCAAAATTGGTCAGTATTGCCTTTATTCATTTTTCCTTTGTATATTAGCATAAATATTTACATTTTCTATAACAGTTGAATTTTCTCGTAAATTCTATTGTACCAACTTTTCTGATGCATTTATTGCACAGTATTGCCTGAATGTCTTTAATTCTTTCTCCATTAGCATTAATGATTAAAGTACATTGTATAATTCCTGAGCATCATCTCATTTCAGTGGAAGGACCTTTCAGATAACCTTATTTCAAAAATGCCTAAAGTAGTTAAATGGACACATTGACCTACCGCCCATGTAGGTTTCTTCTCGGATTGAAGTAATTTGAGATGCCCACATCCATTAATATTTATCCGCTCACAGTACCTTTGCCACCACAGCATCCACTGCCTCATCTTTAATTCTTTCTATCTACCAGCTTCCAGTAATAATGTATATAGGTACCACAGACTTCATCCTTTTATGTTTGTGGATACTGCCGAAACTATGGTCAGTTTTCCCTTTAGCCGTTTATTCTTTCTGTATTAGGATAAATGTTTACAGTTTGTCTCATTTTTAAATTTAATCTATATTGAAAAGTGAATATGTTTTTGATAACTTATTCCAAAATTGCCCATAGTAGTGAAATGGTCTAATTTAACATCTCGCCATGTAAGTTTCTTCTCAAATTCAAGTAATTTGAGATGTTTCTGTCAAAATTTTTTAAAGAGTTTTTTATGACTCCATCGCCTGCTGGCTCAATTTCAGTTTTTTACCTGAACCGTATTCCAGTAAAGCAGTAAACAACGTTACCAACTTCATCGTATCATGTTTTGGCAGATATTGCCGAAAAGCTTTCAGTATTCTCTTTAGTCTTCTTCTAGAAATGCCCATAATAGTGAAATGCACAAATTTAACTCCTTGCCATGTAGGTTTCTTCTGAGATATACATAATTTGAGATGTTTCTGTTAATATTTTTTTACAGAATTTTTATGATTCCACCACCTGCACCCTCATTTTAGCTTTTTCCCTGAACCATATAAGAATGATGCAGTATATCTCCATTACAAACTTCATGCTACCAGATTTGTACATATTGCCAAGATTAGTCAGTATTGCCTTTATCCTTTATATATTTTTATATAAGCGTCAATATTTACATTTTGTATGACAGTTGAACTTTCTCTAAATTCAACTGCAACAACTTTTTAGATGCGCTTATTGCACAGTATTGCCTTTAAGTCTTTACTTCTTTCTCCAGTAGCACGAATGTTTAATGTAAATTGTATAATTCCCGAGCATCTTCTCATATATGTGGAAGGACGTTTCAGATAACCTTATTCCAAAAACGCTTATACTAGCTAAATGGACACATTTAACTACTGCCCATGTAGGTTTTTTCACAGATTGAAGTGATTTCAGATGTGTCCATCCTTTAATATTTTTTTTCCTGTCACAGCATTTTTGCCACCACAGCATCCGCTGCCTCATCTTTTATTCTTTCCCTCCACCATATTCTTATGATACTGTGTATAGGTATCATGGACTTGATCCTTGCAAATTTGTAAATATTGCCCAAACTATGGTCAGTTTTGTCTTTAATCTTTAACTCTATCTGTATTAGTATAAATGTTTAGAGTTTGTCTTGCTTTTAAATTTTATCTACATTGAAAAGTAAATATGTTTTGGATGACTTGTTTCCAAATTGCCCGAAGTAGTGAATGGAAAAATTTAACTACTGGCCATGTAGGTTTCTTCTCAGATTCCCGTAATTTGAGATGTTTCTGTTAAAATTTTTTAAAGTTTTTTTTTATGACTCCATCATGTGCTGGCTCAACTTCAGTTTTTTCCCTGAACCATATTCCAATGGTGCTGTTTATATGAATGACCCACTTCATCCTATCACATTTGTACACATTGCCAAAATTGGTTAGTATTGCCTTTATTCATTTTTCCTTTGTATATTAGCATAAATATTTACATTTTCTATAACAGTTGAATTTTCTCGTAAATTCTATTGTACCAACTTTTCTGATGCATTTATTGCACAGTATTGCCTGAATGTCTTTAATTCTTTCTCCATTAGCATTAATGATTAAAGTACATTGTATAATTCCTGAGCATCATCTCATTTCAGTGGAAGGACCTTTCAGATAACCTTATTTCAAAAATGCCTAAAGTAGTTAAATGGACACATTGACCTACCGCCCATGTAGGTTTCTTCTCGGATTGAAGTAATTTGAGATGCCCACATCCATTAATATTTATCCGCTCACAGTACCTATGCCACCACAGCATCCACTGCCTCATCTTTAATTCTTTCTATCTACCAGCTTCCAGTAATAATGTATATAGGTACCACAGACTTCATCCTTTTATGTTTGTGGATACTGCCGAAACTATGGTCAGTTTTCCCTTTAGCCTTTTATTCTTTCTGTATTAGGATAAATGTTTACAGTTTGTCTCATTTTTAAATTTAATCTATATTTAAAAGTGAATATGTTTTTGATAACTTATTCCAAAATTGCACATAGTAGTGAAATGGTCTAATTTAACATCTCGCCATGTAGGTTTCTTCTCAAATTCAAGTAATTTGAGATGTTTCTGTCAAAATTTTTTAAAGAGTTTTTTATGACTCCATCGCCTGCTGGCTCAATTTCAGTTTTTTACCTGAACCGTATTCCAGTAAAGCAGTAAACAACGTTACCAACTTCATCGTATCATGTTTTGGCAGATATTGCCGAAAAGCTTTCAGTATTCTCTTTAGTCTTCTTCTAGAAATGCCCATAATAGTGAAATGCACAAATTTAACTCCTTGCCATGTAGGTTTCTTCTGAGATTTACATAATTTGAGATGTTTCTGTTAATATTTTTTTACAGAATTTTTATGATTCCACCACCTGCAACCTCATTTTAGCTTTTTCCCTGAACCATATAACAATAGTGATGTATATCTCCATTACAAACTTCATGCTACCATGTTTGTACACATTGCCAAAATTGGTCAGTATTGCCTTTGTCCTTTTTATATTTCTATATTAGCATAAATATTTACATTTTGTATGACAGTCGAACTTTCTCTAAATTCAACTGCAACAGCTTTTCAGATGCGCTTATTGCACAGTATTGCCTTCTAGTCTTTAATTTTTTCTGTATTAGCACTAATGTTTAAAGTAAATTGTATAATTCCCGAGCATCTTCTCATTTCAGTGGAAGGACGTTTCAGATAACCTTATTCCAAAAACGCTTATACTAGCTAAATGGACACATTTAACTACTGCCCATGTAGGTTTTTTCTCAGATTGAAGTAATTTCAGATGTGTCCATCCTTTAATATTTTTTTCCTGTCACAGCATTTTTGCCACCACAGCATCCGCTGCCTCATCTTTAATTCTTTCCCTCCACCATATTCTTATGATACTGTGTATAGGTATCATGGACTTTATCCTTGCAAATTTGTAAATATTGCCCAAACTATGGTCAGTTTTGTCTTTAATCTTTAACTCTTTCTGTATTAGTATAAATGTTTAGAGTTTGTCTTGCTTTTAAATTTTATCTACATTGAAAAGTAAATATGTTTTAAATGACTTGTTCCAAAATTGCCCGTAATAGTGAATGGAAAAATTTAACTACTGGCCATGTAGGTTTCTTCTCAGATTCCCGTAATTTGAGATGTTTCTGTTAAAATTTTTTAAAGTTTTTTTTTATGACTCCATCATGTGCTGGCTCAACTTCAGTTTTTTCCCTGAACCATATTCCAATGGTGCTGTTTATATGAATTACCCACTTCATCCTATCACATTTGTACACATTGCCAAAATTGGTCAGTATTGCCTTTATTCATTTTTCCTTTGTATATTAGCATAAATATTTACATTTTCTATAACAGTTGAATTTTCTCGTAAATTCTATTGTACCAACTTTTCTGATGCATTTATTGCACAGTATTGCCTGAATGTCTTTAATTCTTTCTCCATTAGCATTAATGATTAAAGTACATTGTATAATTCCTGAGCATCATCTCATTTCAGTGGAAGGACCTTTCAGATAACCTTATTTCAAAAATGCCTAAAGTAGTTAAATGGACACATTGACCTACCGCCCATGTAGGTTTCTTCTCGGATTGAAGTAATTTGAGATGCCCACATCCATTAATATTTATCCGCTCACAGTACCTTTGCCACCACAGCATCCACTGCCTCATATTTAATTCTTTCTATCTACCAGCTTCCAGTAATAATGTATATAGGTACCACAGACTTCATCCTTTTATGTTTGTGGATACTGCCGAAACTATGGTCAGTTTTCCCTTTAGCCTTTTATTCTTTCTGTATTAGGATAAATGTTTACAGTTTGTCTCATTTTTAAATTTAATCTATATTGAAAAGTGAATATGTTTTTGATAACTTATTCCAAAATTGCCCATAGTAGTGAAATGGTCTAATTTAACATCTTGCCATGTAGGTTTCTTCTCAAATTCAAATAATTTGAGATGTTTCTGTCAAAATTTTTTAAAGAGTTTTTTATGACTCCATCGCCTGCTGGCTCAATTTCAGTTTTTTACCTGAACCGTATTCCAGTAAAGCAGTAAACAACGTTACCAACTTCATCGTATCATGTTTTGGCAGATATTGCCGAAAAGCTTTCAGTATTCCCTTTAGTCTTCTTCTAGAAATGCCCATAATAGTGAAATGCACAAATTTAACTCCTTGCCATGTAGGTTTCTTCTGAGATTTACATAATTTGAGATGTTTCTGTTAATATTTTTTTACAGAATTTTTATGATTCCACCACCTGCACCCTCATTTTAGCTTTTTCCCTGAACCATATAAGAATGATGCAGTATATCTCCATTACAAACTTCATGCTACCAGATTTGTACATATTGCCAAGATTAGTCAGTATTGCCTTTATCCTTTATATATTTTTATATAAGCGTCAATATTTACATTTTGTATGACAGTTGAACTTTCTCTAAATTCAACTGCAACAACTTTTTAGATGCGCTTATTGCACAGTATTGCCTTTAAGTCTTTACTTCTTTCTCCAGTAGCACGAATGTTTAATGTAAATTGTATAATTCCCGAGCATCTTCTCATATATGTGGAAGGACGTTTCAGATAACCTTATTCCAAAAACGCTTATACTAGCTAAATGGACACATTTAACTACTGCCCATGTAGGTTTTTTCTCAGATTGAAGTGATTTCAGATGTGTCCATCCTTTAATATTTTTTTTCCTGTCACAGCATTTTTGCCACCACAGCATCCGCTGCCTCATCTTTTATTCTTTCCCTCCACCATATTCTTATGATACTGTGTATAGGTATCATGGACTTGATCCTTGCAAATTTGTAAATATTGCCCAAACTATGGTCAGTTTTGTCTTTAATCTTTAACTCTATCTGTATTAGTATAAATGTTTAGAGTTTGTCTTGCTTTTAAATTTTATCTACATTGAAAAGTAAATATGTTTTGGATGACTTGTTTCCAAATTGCCCGAAGTAGTGAATGGAAAAATTTAACTACTGGCCATGTAGGTTTCTTCTCAGATTCCCGTAATTTGAGATGTTTCTGTTAAAATTTTTTAAAGGATTTTTTATGACGCCATCATGTGCTGGCTCAACTTTAGTTTTTTCCCTGAACCATATTCCAACGGTGCTGTTTATATGAATTACCCACTTCATCCTATTATATTTGTACACATTGCCAAAATTGGTCAGTATTGCGTTTATTCGTTTTACCTTTGTATATTAGCATAAATATTTACATTTTCTATAACAGTTGAATTTTCTCGTAAATTCTATTGTACCAACTTTTCTGATGCATTTATTGCACAGTATTGCCTGAATGTCTTTAATTCTTTCTACATTAGCATTAATGATTAAAGTACATTGTATAACTCCTGAGCATCATCTCATTTCAGTGGAAGGACCTTTCAGATAACCTTATTTCAAAAATGCCTAAAGTAGTTAAATGGACACATTGACCTACCGCCCATGTAGGTTTCTTCTCGGATTGAAGTAATTTGAGATGCCCACATCCATTAATATTTTTCCGCTCACAGTACTTTTGCCACCACAGCATCCACTGCCTCATCTTTAATTCTTTATATCTACCAGCTTCCAGTAATAATGTATATAGGTACCACAGACTTCGTCCTTTTATGTTTGTGGATACTGCCGAAACTATGGTCAGTTTTCCCTTTAGCCTTTTATTCTTTCTGTATTAGGATAAATGTTTACAGTTTGTCTCATTTTTAAATTTAATCTATATTGAAAAGTGAATATGTTTTTGATAACTTATTCCAAAATTGCCCATAGTAGTAAAATGGTCTAATTTAACATCTTGCCATGTAGGTTTCTTCTCAAATTCAAGTAATTTGAGATGTTTCTGTTAAAATTTTTAAAGAGTTTTTTATGACTCCATCATATGCTGGCTCAACTTTAGTTTTTTCCCTGAACCATATTCCAATGGTGCTGTTTATATGCATTACCAACTTCATCCTATCATATTTGTGCACATTGCCAAAGTTGGTCAGTATTGCCTTCATCTTTTTACCTTTGTATATTAGCATAAATATTTACATTTTGTATGACAGTTGAACTTTCTCTAAATTCAATTCGAACATCTTTTTAGATGCGCTAATTGCTCAGTCATTTGAGATGTTTCTGTCAAACTTTTTTTAAAGAGTTTTTTTTTATAGCTCCATCGTCTGCTGGCTCAATTTCAGGTTTTTCCCAGAACCATATTCCAGTAAAGCAGTAAACAACATTACCAACTTCATTGTATCATGTTTTGGCAGATATCGCCAAAAAGCTTTCAGTATTCTCTTAAGTCTTCTTCTAGAAACGCCATAGTAGTGAAATGCACAAATTTAACTCCTGGCCATGTGGGTTTCTTCTCAGATTCACGTAATTTGAGATGTTTCTGTTAATATTTTTTTCAGAATTTTTTATGAATCCATCACCTGCTGCCTGATCTTTAGCTTTTTCCCTGAACTATATAAGAATGGGGCTGTATGTCTGCATTACAAACTTCATGCTGCCATGTTTGCACATATTGCTAAAATTGGACAGTATTGCTTTTATCGTTTTTATTTTTCTATATTACTATAAATATTTACATTTTGTATGACAGTTGAACTTTCTCTATATTCAACTGTAATAGCTTTTCAGATGCACTTATTGCACAGTATTGCCTTTAAGTCTTCAATTCTTTCTATATTAGCATTAATGTTTAAAGTAATTTGCATTATTCCCGAGCATGGTCTCATCTAAGTGGCAGGATGTTTCAGATAACCTTATTCCAAAAAACACTTATGCTAGCTAAATGGACACATTTAACTACTGCCCATGTAGGTTTTTTTTCTCAGATTGAAGTAATTTCAGATGTGTCCATCCTTTAATATTTTTTTCCTGTCACAGCGTTTTTGCCGCCACAACATCTGCTGCCTCATCTTTAATTCTTTCCCTCCACCATATTCTTATGATACTGTGTATAGGTATCATGGACTTGATCCTTGCAAATTTGTAGATATTGCCCAAACTATGGTCAGTTTTGTCTTTAATCTTTAACTCTATCTGTATTAGTATAAATGTTTACAGTTTGTCTTGCTTTTAAATTTTATCTACATTGAAAAGTAAATATGTTTTGGATGACTTGTTCCAAAATTGCCCGTAGTAGTGAATGGAAATATTTAACTACTGGCCATGTAGGTTTCTTCTCAGATTCCCGTAATTTGAGATGTTTCTGTTAAAATTTTTTAAAGGATTTTTTATGACTCCATCATGTGCTGGCTCAACTTCAGTTTTTTCCCTGAACCATATTCCAATGGTGCTGTTTATATGAATTACCCACTTCATCCTATTATATTTGTACACATTGCCAAAATTGGTCAGTATTGCCTTTATTCATTTTACCTTTGTATATTAGCATAAATATTTACATTTTCTATGACAGTTGAATTTTCTCGTAAATTCTACTGTACCAACTTTTCTGATGCATTTATTGCACAGTATTGCCTGAAAGTCTTTAATTCTTTCTACATTAGCATTAATGATTAAAGTACATTGTATAATTCCTGGGCATCATCTCATTTCAGTGGAAGGACCTTTCAGATAATTTTATTTCAAAAATGCCTAAAGTAGTTAAATGGACACATTTACCTACCGCCCATGTAGGTTTCTTCTCGGATTGAAGTAATTTGAGATGCCCACATCCATTAATATTTATCCGCTCACAGTAGTTTTGCTACCACAGCATCTGCTGTGTCATCTCTAATTCTTTCTCTCCACCAAATTCTGATGATACTGTATATAGGTATCACGGACTTCATCTTTACAAATTTGTAGATATTGCCCAAACTATGGTCAGTTTTGCCTTCAGTCTTTGATCTCTCTGTATTAGTATAAATGTTTACAGTTTGTCCGATTATTTTCATTTTGTCTGCAATTAAAAGTAAATATGCTTTAGATTTTTTATACTAAAAATTCTTCATAGTAGTGAAATGGACAATTTTAAATACTGGGCATGTAAGTTTCTCATCAGATTCTTGTAATTTGAAATGTTTCTGTTCATATGTTTTCCGGAATTGTCTTCATGATTACATCGTCTTCTGGCTCAACTTAACTTTTTTCTCGAACAATATTTCAGTTATGCCGTAAATATACTTTACCAACTTCATCCTATCATGTTTTGGTAAATGTCGCCAAAAAGCTGTCAGTATTCTCTTTAGTCTTATTCCAGAAATGCCCATAGTAGTGAAAGGCACAAATTTAACTCCTGGCCATGTAGGTTTCTTCTCAGATTCACGTCATTGAGATGTTTCTGTTAATATTTTTTCAGAATTTTCTTTGATTCCATCACTTGCTACCTCATGTTTAGTTTTTTCCCTGAACCATATAACAATGATGCTGTATATCTCCATTACAAACTTCATGCTATCATGTTTGTACATATTGCCAAAATTGGTCAGTATTGCTTTTATCCTTTTTATATCTATATTAGCATGAATATTTACATTCACTCTATGACAGTTGAACTTTCTCTAAATTCAACTGCAACAACTTTTCAAATGCATTTATTGCACAGTATTGCCTTTAAGTCTTCAATTCTTTCTATATTTGCACTAATGTTTAAAGTAATTTGTATAATTCCCGAGCATCATTTCATTTAAGTGGAAGGACGTTTCAGATAACCTTATTCCAAAAAACGCTTACACTAGCTAAATGGACACATTTAATTACTGCCCATGTTGGTTTCTTCTTAAATTGAAGTGACTGGACATGTTTCCATACGTTAATATTGTTTCCCCTCACAATATTTTTGTCCCCACAGTATGCAATTCCTCATTTTTAATTCTTTCTCTCTCTACATATTCCGATTATACTGTATATAGTTATCGCGGACTTCATCCTTTCAAGATTGTAGATATTTACCAGACTAGGATTAGGTATGCCTTTCTTCTTTAATTCTTTCTGTGTTAGTATCAATGTTCACAGTTTGTATCTGTTGTTTTTTTTTTTTTTTTTTTTTTTTTTTTTGTTGTTGTTGTTTTTTTTCATTTACCTGCATGGAAAAGGAAGTATATTTCAGATAACTTATTCCAAAATTGCCCATAGTAGTGAAATGGACAAATGTAACTACTGTCCATGTAGTTTCCTTCTCAGATTCACGCAATTTAAGATGTGTCTGTTTATATATATTTCATAATTTGTATGGCTGCATCGCCCCCTGCCTCGTCTTCAGTTTTTTTCCCTGGGCCCTATTCCAATGATGCTGTATACAGGCATTGTTTCTGTCCATACATTTTTTTTCAGAGTTTTTTTGGCTGCAGCGTCTGCTGCTTAGTGTTTTGTTTTTTCCCGGAACCATATTCCAATGATAGTGTATAAAGGCATTGTAAACTTCATCCTATCATGTTTGTAGAGATTGCCAAAATATGTCAGAATTGTCTTAATTCTTTTTATCTTTCTATATAAGCAGAAGTAGACATTGCCCAAAATTTGATCAGTATTGCCTTTAGTCTTTATGTCTGTCTATATCAGCATAAATGCTTACAGCTTGTATGATCCCTGAACTTTATCTAAATTGAAATGTAAGTACGTTTGAGATAACTTATTTTAAAATGCCCATAGTATTGAAATGGACACAATCAACTACTGCTCATGAAGGTTTCTTCTCCGGTTGAAGTAATTTGAGACTTTTTGTGCACTTTTTTTTTCACAGTATTTTTGTGGCTCCATCATGTGCTGCTGTATGTTTAACTCTGAACCATTTTCCAGTGGTGTTCTGTATATGCATTATGCAATTAATGCTTGTAGATATGTCCAAAAATGTGGTTAGTATTGCCATTAGTTTTTCATTGTATCTTTATTAGCATAGAGATTAACAGTTTCATGACCTGTGAACTTTATCTAAATTCAAATGTAAGCACTTTTCAGACAACCTTATTTCAAAAATTCCAATAGTAATTAAATTGACACATCTAGCCACTGCCCATGTAGGTTTCATCTCAGATTGAAGTAATGTGAGATCTGTTTATTATATTTTTACAATTTTTTCCACCACAGCATCTGCTATTCTTTCTCTCATCCATATCCCAATGATGCTGTTTATGTGCATTGTGCAACGTCATGCTTGTAGATATTGCATAAAAATTGGTCAGTATTGCCTTTAGTTTTTCATTCTTTCTATACTAGCATAAATATTTACAGTTTTATGATAGTTGAACTTTATCTAAGTTCAAATGTAAACACTTTCCAGACCAGAACCATGACCTGGGGGCATAAATGTCTTGCCAGCATGATTCAAGCCACTCCAAAGTTGTTTTACAATGCTAATTCAAGCATGATGTAACGAATGACAGTGATGGTACAAATCTGTAGTGACCATCACTATCAATCATTTACCCAAGTATGAAAGCCCTACCCAGTGTAGTTAGTGAAATATTGCCACTCGGATGTTTTCATTCAAAGCTCATTTAATTATGATGTAACCAATGAAGTATGACCGTGATGGTACAAATCTGTAGTGATCATCACCATCAATAATTTACCAAACTATTAAAGCCCTACCCACACCCAATGTAGTTTGTGAAATAATGCCGTACCGAAGTTTTTCTACTGTGCATATTTAAGCTTGATATAACCAATGAAGTATGACAGTGATGGAACGAATCCGTAGTGACCATCACTATAAATCATTCACCCAAGTATGAAAGCCTTACCCAGTGTAGTTAGTGAAATAATGCCACTCGGAAGTTTTTTTTATTGACGGAATGACGTAACCAGTGAAGTATGACAGTGATGGTACATGTACAGATTTGCAGTGTGACCATCACTAGCAATCATTTACCCAAGTATGAAGTCCCTACCTAGTGTAGTCAGTAAAATAATGTCACTCCAAAGTTTTTTATTGACAAATGAAAGGACTGCCGGACGGAAGGAGAGACCGACAGACTTCGGGAAAGTGAGTGATTAGTCTTGCCGACAGCTTATGCTGGCGAGACAATAACGTTATTGCAAAACCACACAGTAGTGCAAGAAAAGTATTTAATTACTGCCGTTGTAGCTTTTAGGAGGGTGAAGCATCTGTCGTCCGTCTGTCGTCCGTTCACAATTCACATTTTCCACTTCTCAATAACCGTCAGCCAGATCCACTTGAAACTTGGTGGAGATGTGCTTTGGGTGGATCTCTACCAAGTTTGTTCAAATGGTCAAGGTCCAGTGATTTTTGGATTTTTCATGATTTTTTTGGCTCATTTTTGCGGGAAATCTTAAAAAAATCTTCTTCTCTGAAACCGTTCACCCAATTGCTTTGATATCACACAGAAACATTCCCTGGAATTTTTATTCTCTAATTTGTTCACCATGTGGCGCTGCAATTTTTTTCTATTTTTTTTAATGAAGATTTGTGTGCTATAGCTATTTTCGACTTCTTCTCCAGAACCGTCACTCAAATTAAGCTGAAACATGGTGGATATGTTCCATGTAGAAGGGTCAAACAAAGTTGTTCACTATGTGGGAATGCTGCGATTTTCATGATTTTTAACGATTTTTTTCAATTCGGGTACTTATCGGTCAATGCAGCTTTCCTATTGACTACTATAGATAGCGGATCTCAATCCTTAGCTGGGTCATCCTGACAAGACTTCTCATAAGCTTTTGTTATTAACGAATGTACAGTACTGATGTTAATTTTCTTGTATTTTGATTCCTCATTGTCAAATAAAACGTTTCTGAGTTCTGAGTTCTTTCTGAGTTCTACTATGCACGTCAATGACCATTCTAGTGCTAATTCACATTTTCGACTTCTTCTCCAAAACCGTCATCCAGATTAACTTCAAACGTGGTGGCAATGTACCTTGGGTGGGTTTCTACCAGTTTGTTCAAATGATCATGCGCCGGTGATTTTTGGATTTTTAATGATTTTTTTTCTTTTTTGGGACAAATCTTAAAAAATGTACTTCTCCGAAACCGCTAACCCAATTGCTTTGATATCGCAGGAAGACACCTAGGGACTCTTTGTTAGCTCAGCTGACTTGTCAGTCAGCTGAGCCTATCTTATGGTCCTCCCCCGTCCGTCGTCCGTCTGTCTGTCGTCCGTCAACAATTCACATTTTCGACTTCTTCTCCGAAATCGTCAGCCACATTCACTCCAAACTTGGTGGGTATGTGCCTTGGGTAGGTGTCTACCTAGTTTTTTCAAATGGTCACGGTCCAGTGATTTTTGGATTTTTAATGAATTTCTTTGTTCTTTTTTGGGCAAATCTTAAAAAATCTTCTTCTTTGTAACCGCTTACCCAATTACTTTGATATCACACAGAAATACTCCCTGGGACACTTAGTTCTTAATTTGTTCACCAGGCGGCGCTGCAATTTCTAATTTTTTATGAATTTTTGTGTGTTATGGCTATTTTCGACTTCTTCTCTGAAACCGTCACTCAAATTAAGCTGAAACATGGTGGATATGTTCCTTGTAGAAGGGTCAAACAAAATTCTTCACTATGTGGGAATGCTGCGGATTCCTAATTTTTAACGATTTTTTCAATTCGGGTACTTATCGGTCAATGCAGCTTTCCTATTGATTACTGTGAAAGTCAATGAGCATTCTAATGCTAATTCACATTTTCGACTTCTTCTCCAAAACCGTCATCCAGATTAACTTCAAACTTGGTGGGGATGTACCTTGGGTTGGTGCTTACCAGGTTGTTCACATATTTACGGTCCAGTGATTTTTGGAATTTTTAATGATTTTTTTTTTTTTTTTTTTCTGGGCAAATCTTAAAAAATCTTCTTCTCTGGAACTGCTAACCCAATTACTTTCATATTACACAGGATCACTCCCTGGGACACTTAGTTTTTAATATGTTCACCAGGTGGCGCTGCATTGTTTTTCTATTTTTTTATGAATTTTTGTGTGTTATGGCTATTTTCGACTTCTTCTTCAGAACCGTCACTCAGATTAAGCTGAAACATGGTGGATATGTTCCTTGTGGAAGTGTCAAACAAAGTTGTTCACTATGTGGGAATGCTGAGTATTCCTGAGTTTTAAGCATTTTTTTCAATTTGGGTGCTTATCGGTCAATGCAGCTTTCCTATTGATTACTATGGAAGTCAATGAGCATTCTAATGCCAATTCACACTTTCGACTTCTTTTCCAAAACCGTCATCCAGATTAACTTCAAACTTGGTGGGATGTACTTTGGGTGGGTGTCTACCAAGTTTGTTCCAATGATTATGTTCTAATGAATTTTGGATTTTTTATGGGTTTTTTTTTTTTTTCAAAAATTTTTTACAAAAGTTTTAATATGGGAATTTCTTGTAATGGTTATAACTTGAATAATTTTGGCCAGATTTACTTCAAACTTGATGGAGATGTGCCTTGGGTATATATATCTACCAAGTGTGTTTAAATAGTCACGCTCTATTAATTTTTTTTTTTTTTTTTTTTAGATTTTTTTATGAATTTTTTTGTTCTTTTTTGGGGCAAATTCTAAAAAGTCTTCTCCTCTGAAACCGCTCACCCAGTTGCTTTGATATCGTACATAGACACTCCCGGCGACACCTAAGTGGCACTGTTTTGGATTCCTGATTTTAAGGATATTCAATTGGGGTACTTATCGGTCAATGCAGCTTTCCTATTGATTACTATGTAAGTCAAGGGACATTCTAATGCTAATTCACAGGACAACTGACAAGAAATTCACTGTTTACTTGATAACTTGAGATCTGTTTTGAGTTAGTACCGTGATGCTGCCCGTTAATTATCCTCTATGAAGGTCATGCTAAGACAGTACATAGATGACCTTGACCTCGTTTCTGGGGTCACAGTGCAACATACACGAATTTTACTCTTCACTATAACTTGAGAACTACTTGAACCTTGATGTTGCACATGTAAGTGTTCTTGTATAAAGGTCAGACTGACTCAGAACATGGTGTAACAAAATGTAAAAACACTTCATATAACGCTATTTCAAAAATGCTTATAATAGCTAAATGGACACATTTAACTACTGCCCATATAGGTTACTTCTCAGATTGACATAATTTGGGATATTCTGTCCATATTGCTCACAATATTTTTTCGGCCCCATCATCTACTGTCCCGGCAGTGCTGCCACTTTATATTTCTTTAAAGTATGATGCTTTATTTTCACTGTTTAACTTTTTTATACTTCTTCACCCCGAAATACTTTTCAATACTTTTTTTCGACAACTTTTGATTCGAATTCAGTTTGATATTAAAGGTAGTGTTTTAAGCATTCTAACAGCCTTTCTTAATCTCTGGTTAACACAAATGTTGAACCACGTTGCCACACAGTGACAGCCATGGGTCCATTTTTTCGTGTCAGTCATTATGAGGATCTGGACCATGGTACAGAGATACCTGATGTATAGACAAGGTCCTGATTTCCATCAGACCTTGCCGAAAATGCACTCTAAGTCGTATGACACAGCATGCAAGTATACTCTTTGTTCATTACGAGCAAGTATGGGTGATTTTTAGCTCAGCTGCCTTGTCAGGCAGCTGAGCTTATGTGTTGGTTAAGCATCCTTGGTCTTTTCTGTCGACGTCCACAATTCACATTTTCAGCTTCTCCATATTCAATGACCACATTTACCTCAAAGTTGGTGGTAATGTACCTTGGCTGGGTTCCTACCATTTCTGTTCAAATGCTGATGATCCATTAAAATCTGGATTTTATGAGCTTTTTTGGTTCTTTTTGGAAGCAAATCTTTAAAAAAAATTCTGCTCCAAAACTGCTTGGCCAATTGCTTCGAAATTGCTCAGGGAAACTAATGGGGACCCTTAAACCTCAATTTGTTGTCAGGTGGCGCTGTGATTTTTCAATTTTTTTATGTGAAAAGTGTTGTTTTTGCTATTTTGACTTCTCGAAAACCTTCACTCAGATTATGCTGGAACTTGGTGGAAATATTTCTTTTAAAAGGGCCAAACAAAGTTGTTCAAATGGTGGAGATGCTATTGTAAAAACCTTTTAAAACTGCTTAATAATTTTCCTTTGATTTATAAATTTTACGGTTTTTTGCGGCGTCCAAGAACAAGTATAAAATCTTATTCGTTGTGACAGTTTCAACTAACTGTGTATCCTTGGGCCATCTGTGTGCATCTTGAGTTGCATCAGGCCAAGTCACCTCTCATTTAATTATGATGGGATCTCGGGTAAGAGCACAGTGTCATCATTTGAACGATTAATGATAGTCTTGTATATCTTAGAGTCTGGCACAGTTATATAGACCAGAAAATAGGACAATCTAAATGAAGCAGCAATAAAAAGGTACAAGGAGACACTCAGGGTTAACATGCCAATGAACATCTCCAAATTATGTTTAAATCATGTTCGTAGTAAACATGTGCGAAGCATACAAAGTTTTTTATATATACAATTTATATAGATTATGAAGTAGTGGCAGTAAAAATCCGCCTTGTTTTAATTATATAGTCAAAAGAGGCTGTCTGTGAGTTTCGTCATCCACGGAATATTGCGCCTTGGGGACGAACAGGAGTTGTAATCGATAGAGTTCTATGGAGTGTGGAATTAATAGATTTGTCAAGTTGGCAAAGCGACAGTCTTCATGTGAGAACTTTACGATATGAATCCCTGATTTGTTTATGATTTTTGAAATTCGGGTACTTATCGGTTAATGCATACAGTGCTATTGATTACTATGTAAGTGAATAAGCATTGCTATGGTAATTTACATTTTCGACTTTTTCTCCAAAACCGCTTACCAGGTTCATTTCAAACTTGCAGGGGATGTATTCTAGGTGGGTTTCTGCTGAGTTTCTTCAAATGGTTGTGCTCCAGTGATTTTTGGATTTTTTTATGATTCTTTTTGGTTCATTTTTCGGCCAAATTTTAAACAAATCCTCTTCTCCAAAACCACTGGGCCAAATGATTTCAAATTGCGTAGGAAGACTTGAAGGCATGGCAGCGGGAGTCACAGAGTACATGGGTCTCAAGATCACAGGGTCACTTAGATGTATTCAACTCTTTAGATGATAACTTGAGAACTATTTCAGCCTGCCCTTTTTATGTGTTACAGGGTTATGGCATACCTTCTTTATGGGCCACACTCAGACAATACATGGGCGACCTTAAGTTCACTCCCAAGGTCATTGGACAACTGACATCAAAGTTACAGTTCACTCGCTAATTAAGATCTATTTTAGTTAAGACCTTGGTGTGGCACATATTAAGGTTTCTCCATAAAGGTCACGCTCACAGTTACCAGATTGACCTTGAATTCATTTCTGAGGTCACAGTGTAACAAATATAAATTTTGCTCTTCAACACTATAACTTGAGAACTACTTGAACTGGGACCTTGATGTTGCACATGTTAGTGTTCTTCCATAAAGGTCAGACTTACTCAGCACATGAGTAACCTTCATCCTATTCTAAGCTCACAGAGCCACAAGTGTGATGAATCTCTAGGTCTGTTGAGCATGGGCTGTTCACACAGCCCTCTTGTTAAAGTAAAATTTTGATGCAATACCAGTGAGCTGCTTCAGATTTATACTTTTTTCTTACTTTTTGTTTGAAATTTATACTTTTTAAAAGTTAAATTGGATACTTTTCTTGTAATAAGGCAGTGGTAGCAATGCCCATGT
This sequence comes from Hermodice carunculata, assembly GCA_964020975.1. Classification (NCBI taxonomy): domain Eukaryota; kingdom Metazoa; phylum Annelida; class Polychaeta; order Eunicida; family Amphinomidae; genus Hermodice; species Hermodice carunculata. Next base: position 19,534,762 of record OZ026612.1, on the reverse strand, counting down.
TTAATTCTTTCTCTGAACCATATCCAAATGATGCTCTGCATATGCACGTCACGATTGTAGATATTGCCAAAAGTTGGTCGGTGTTGCCTTACGTGTCTCTAATAATAGTCTATATTAGCATCACTGTTTCCAGTTTCTACAACATTGAATTTTATCCCAATTCAAATTCAAACCCTTTTTAGATCACCTTATAACAAAACCATGCACAGTAATGAAATGGAAACATTCAACTACTGTCCATGTTGGTTCTTCCCAGATTGGAGCAGTTTGAGATGTTTCTGACCATATTTTTTTACAATATATTTTTGTTAAAACCATCATCTGCCCCCTTCCCTTTTCTGTTTTTTTTTTCAGAATAATATTCGTATAATTATGTATATATGTATTACCAACGTCATGCTATCAAGTTTGTAGATATTAACAAAATTTCCCTTTAGTTTTTAATTGTTTTTATATTAGCATCAATGTTAAAGTTTGTATGATTCTTCAAATTTCTCTGGATTTAACTGTAAAAACAATGAACCTTATTTACAAAGTGCCTATAGTAGTTAAATACACATTAAACTACTGCCCATTTAAGTTTATTATCAGATTGAAGTAATCTGAGATGTTTCTGTTCATATTTTTTCACATTATTTTTCCCAACACAGCATCTGCTGCCTCATCTTTAATATTTTCTCTCAACCATAGTCGAATGATACCTTACTCATGTATCACGAACTTCATCTTACCACGTTTGTGGGTATTGCTCAAAATATGTTAAGTACCGCCTCTATTTTTTAATTCTTTCTATACTAGCATAAAAGCTTACAACAAATATCAATTTACTTATTTCTTTAAATTTGTTGTCGCAATTTTACTACGTCTCTGTCGCATTTTTTGCGACATTGTCATGGTTGGACAGCTCCAGATGCTTGGTGCCTTCTTTCCATGTCAAGGCTACATCACCGCATGGCATCTTGCCTTGTGCAATTTTCAATCGTGATTCTGGATGCAACATTCAAGTCAGGTTTATGTAACGCAATCAACATGCAAAGTAAATGGCAGCAAATATATATATATGTTCGAGATTAAACTAGAGATAATTCGAAATGATAATTCCAATGCAATAAATCAGGATGATCAAACTTAAACATTTAAAATCCCCTACCATTGGGGCTACCTCTGGAGCAACGAGATATTAATTCTGTGAAATGTTCAACAAAATCTTTTTGGGAAGAAATACCGTCAGAGCTGTACGTACCTTTAATTGTTGTAGACTTGCCTGCTTAGCCAACTTAATTGGTTGTTGAGTTTTGCTGATCCATCGACGTTAGGCCATTGTCATCATCCTTCAAAGTAAGGCACCTGAAAGTCTAACCTAGCTGCAAAAGGTGTGCAGGTTAAAGTACAAAAAACAACATACTTTTTTCATTGACATGTAACTTAAGAAAATGTGTACGTGTGAGACCCATCTATCATGTTAATTGGGATTTCCGTCCAATTTAATAAACTATTCTATTTTTTCATTCTAGCATGTTTACAAATGTTTTTACTGTTTTAAACGTATGAAATAAAAGACAAAAGTTGCTGTGCTTTCCGTGTAGAGTACGTAAATCCACAGTGGAATGAATATTCAGTAGGCGAAAAGCAGACCTTGAATAGATAACAGAATAAACGTACAAAGAATTCTATGGATAAATGAACGAAATGGAAGCAAAATACCTAAAAGGAAATTGAATAATTGAATCGGTTAAGAATGAATAGAAAGGAAAAATGGTGACTATAATTGAGATGTTAAAGTCGTGGTCAATTGTAGTTGTATATACGGTCTCCTCTATATACCCAGACAAAACTGTTGCGTTTGTTTTATCTCTTCAAAAATTAATAAATATCACCTATTGTTTTGGGGGTGGGTGAATGGAGTCAATATAACACAAAAGCCCAGGTACTCAGCCATGCACAAGTTTGATGGCATCGTACATTTTGAAGGTCATTGTATGTCAAAGTAAAACACATTGCCACTCCAACCTGGAAATCTGGCTGTGTCAAAGCCTGCTTCCCAATACAACATTTAGATATTAACCAGATTCATATAACTTGATGGAAGATGTGATTTATATTGGATCAATACTTTAAAATATAACATAACAGGCCGCACATCCAAGCAGGTAAACTTGTAACTATGAGTGCAGAAAGTTGTAAGTATGGGTGCTGTAATTCCCTGACCAAAAGAGCAACTTTTGTTCAATATTCGTCTCTTTATTCCCAGCAGAGATGGGTATTGCCATCAAAATTTGAAATGCTGTAATATGTAAAATGTATTAAAAGTATACAGTTCAATAATACGTGAAGATTTCTTGTTGTCAATAATGGAGGTACATACCCATGATGATGATTTATATTAATAATTAAAGTCTTAAAATTCTAGATTTACTTAAAACTGTCGCTTTTATTCGTAAGTAAAATGTTGGTTGTTTTTAAGTATTGCTCCAAATAAAGTGTAAACGTTACGTATCTTAAGATCTTAAGGCATAAATGTAAAATTTCTTTGACGATTCAATGGTGCGCTATGATTTAGGAACAGTGGCTCGCAGTAAAGCAACCAGTTTGTTCTAGAATGAAGTTACACCAAGTTTAAGAGCACCGGCCTCGGGTGTTTGCCATGTTTGGGGTTCATGGCAGGAGGAAGTGGTGCAGCCGCCCAAATGTCCAAATCCCTCTGACTTCCCCCACTTCACACCTTTTTTACCAATATTTTCAGATCAATGGTTAATTCTGTGTGGTACAAGCCGGACTCTTTAATTGTTTCCCGTTAATTTTGAGCTCTCTACAGAGTACAATGCAGTCAGTCCCATTGCAATAGCACATTGATTCTGTCTCGGCCGGTTACGTGCGGAAGTGTGGTCCACATTCTGGGCCCTGCTGTTCGGTGCAGTGTCATGTCAGGCCTTGCTCAGCAGACCTGGATGGACGACTAAATGGTCATGTGACATTGATTATAATATCCATGGTCACATTTCTAAAAGACCATCACTACTGTTTTTCGTTTGAAAGTCTTTAATTACACAGTTCTGGAGTCATTTTTTTTAAAATAATCATTAACAGAGTTGCCAAGGTATATAAGCTAATATGCCAGTTATACATTTCTAGGTCATTGAAAGTAAAACTAACCAAACCAAAAGAACCCCTGGGGGCTCCAATTATTTGGGAGTGGGGAGGGGGTCCAAAATTTTACGCTGTGTTGCATTTTACATCATCTTATAGGATGCATAAAATTACATGTATCATCTTAAGATATGTGGGGGGAGTAGGCATGAATGGACAATGCGTGGGGTGGGTGGGTGGGTGTTGATGGTCATTAAATGAACAACATGAAAATGCTATGCATCACGGAGAAACGAAGTGAATGTATGACCTTAACAAATTTGGTCATGGTACCTGTTGAACCAATGGATAAATAAATGAAATAAACTAAAATATCAATAAAATTGAATGAATGGGTGAAATAAGAAAAAAATGTAACTGTAATATCAAGTTAAAAAAGTAGTTCTCAATGGCGCTTGTGTATAAGGTCTCCTCAAATGCCTAACGGGACTTTCTGTGTGTTTTTCTCTTTGATATACATTGCTCATATCTTACGAAATTATAACCAATACCAGACCTTTTTGCAGGGGGTGGGAGGTGGGAGATGCAGCTTATATATAGCACACAGGTCCATGTATTCATCATGTACAAGCTTGATAGTATCATACATTTTAAAGATCATAGTACATGAATGTACAACATATTATCCCTCCAACATGAAAATATGGCTGCCAAAGCCCGTTTCCCACTAATTGCTTGAGATATGTACCCGATTCATATAACTTGATGCGAGATGTGATTAAGATTGGATTAATACTTTAGAGCATGTCTGATGCGGCCGCCTATACAAGCAGGTAAACTTGTATGTATGAGTGCAGAAATTTGTGTAAGCATGGGTGCTGTAATTCCCTGGTCAAAATAGCAACTTTTTTCAAAATTCAAAATTGATCTCTTTATTCCCAGCAGAGATGGGTATTGCCATCAAAATTTTAAATGATGTAATATGTAAAATGCATTAAAAGTAAGTTCAGTAATACGTGTAGATACAATTTTGTATTGTCAATAATGGGGGTACATACCCATGATGATAATTTATATTTAATATTAAAGTAGAGATTTATTTAAAACTGCCCGTTTTATTCGTAGGTAAAATGTTGGTTGTTTTTGAGTATTGCTCCAAATAAAGTGTAAACGTTACGTATCTTAAGATCTTAAGGCATAAACGTAAAATTTCTTTTACGATTCAATGGTGCGCTATGATTTAGGAACAGTGGCTCGCAGTAAACGACCAGTTTGTTCCAGAATGAAGTTGCATCAAGTTGAAGAGCACCGGCCTCGGTTGTTTGCCATGTTTGGGGTTCATGGCAGGAGGAAGTGGTGCAGCCGCCCAAATGTCCAAATCCCTCTGACTTCCCCCACTTCACACCTTTTTTACCAATATTTTCAGATCAATGGTTAATTCTGTGTGGTATAAGACGAACTCTTTAATTTCCCGTTAATTTTGAGAGCTCTACTGAGTGCAATGCAGTCAGTCTCATTGCAAGAGCACATTGATTCTGTCTCGGCAGGCAACCTGCCGAATCGTGGTCCACATTCTGGGCCCTGCTGTTCGGTGCAGTTTCATGTCAGGCCTTGCTCAGCAGACCCGAATGGACGACCAAATGGTCATGTGACCGTGATTATAATATCCATGGTCACATTTCTATAAGACCATCACTACTGTTTTTCGTTTGAAAGTCTCCAATTACACAGTTCTGGAGTCATTATTTTTTAGATAAATAGTAACAGAGTTGCCATGGTATAAGCCAATATGCCAGTTATACCTTTCTATGTCATAGAAAGTAAAATAAGTAAAACCAAAAGAACCCCTGGGGGCTCCCATTATTTGTGAGTGGGGAGGGGATCCAAGATGTTATGCTGTGTCGCATATTACATCACCATAAAATTACATGTATCATCTTAAGATGTTCGGGGGGGGGGGGGAAGGCATGAATGGACAATGCTGGGGGGGGGGGGGTTGCCGACGGTCATTAAATTTACAACATGAAAATGCTACGCACCATTGACTTCCTTCATCTGGGAATTCTGATCACGGAGAAAGGAAGTGAAGGTATGACCTTGAAAAAATCGGTCATGGTACCTTTTTGCAGGGGGGTGGGGGGGGGTGGAGGGTTTCACCTTGTATATAACACGTAGGTCCATGTATTCATCATGTACAAGCTTGATAGTATCATACATTTTAAACATCTTTGTACATGAACGTACAACATATTATCCCTCCAACATGAAAATATGGCTGCCAAAGCCCGTTACCCACTAAAGGCTTGAGATATGATTTAGATTGGATCAATTTAGGAACAGCGGCTCGCTGTAGAGCAACCCGATGCTGTTCCAGTCCGAAGTTAAATCAAGTTTACGGGTACTGGCCGAGGGTTGTTCGCCATGTCTGGGGTTCTTGGCAGGAAGAAGTTTGGTGCAGATGCCTTACTCTCCAACTTCCTTTGACGTCCCCCATTTCACACTTTTTTATCATTATCTTCAGATCAATAGTAAATTTTGTACGACATAAGACGGACTCTTGTTACCCGTTAATTATGAGGTCTCGACGGAGTGTGGTGCACTTACTCTCATTGCAATTGCGCAACTGAATCGGTCTTGGCAGACAACGTGCGCGACCGTGGTCTACAGTAATTTTGGCCGATGCTGTTCCGTGCAGTGCCATGTCAGGCCGAGCTCAGCTGACCTGGATGAACGATTGAATGGTCCTGTGACCATAATTAACTTCATAAGAGTAATATCCGTGGCCACATTTCTATAAGACCATCGCAACTGGTTTTAACTTTAAATTTAAGTCTTAAATTCACAGATCTAGAGTCTTTATTTTTGACATAAGAAGTAACCGAGTTGCCAAGATATGAGCCAATATGTCAGTTTGAGCTTTCAAGGTCCTTAAAAGTTAACAAAACCAAAAGAACCGGGGGGGGGGGTCTAGAATATTGGGGTGTAGCGTAATTAACTGATATCACCTCCATGTGGGGTTCGTAAAATTACATACATCATCTTAAGACGGTAGGGCGCATGGTTGCAGTTTGCAACAGTGAAGGGATAAGAAATCCAACTGTCCTGCACGGATAATATCAAAGTTGTGAGATTCTCTAGCCTGCATGGATATGACCAATTTTTCAAGGTCACGTACGCATTTCATCTAAAACCAACGCGAACGCGATAACTCCACAAGGATTTGGCTTAGGAGGTTGAAACTTTGCGTAATTATGTACCATAATACAAGCTAGATATAGATTGTAGATGGGCGACCTTGACGTATTTTCAAGGTCACATGACCACTTTTTCAAAATCATTGGAGACGCGCTTGAGAAGGATTTGACCTAGGAAGTTGAGATATGTGTGATTATGTTGCTATATAAGACTTTTATACGACCATGCTTTGTGACTGCAGATGATTGAACTTGATCTATTTTTCAAGGTCACAAGCACTTCCTTGGGCAATGCTTGCTATGTTGCCATTGGTGATGGGGCTAATCTGACGGCGCCACAGTCAGTTGAGCTCCACGGGTGCATACTTTGGAATGTTCGCTGGTACAATATTCCGAGGCAAAGTTACCTTTCAGTTCTCCTCTCCACCAAATTAATTCCACAAAGAAATAATAAAAAGTGACTTTTCGTCGATATTTTGGGCTCAAGCGACGACCGTTAAAATAAATCCGCCGTTAACCCTATGGTCGACCGCTTTTCTTTGTTGTTTAAATTTTATATTCATACGCGCGGCATGACTGTGGCAAAGTCCGATGCAATCCAGTGAAATAAAATAGTACAAGTCATATAATCGTCTTTTATTCTCTCTTAATGGACCGCAGGGGATAAATACAAAATAGCCCTCGTCGTTAATCTTGTCTAAACTAAACCCCCTCGTCGTTTGCCTCCCTGCCTGGCTGATCACCCGCGCGCTTAGCTGATCAGGCGCGCAGGCAGGAAAACAACTCGTGGAATTTGGTTTGACAGAATAACGACTCGGGTAATTTTGTCTATGTATAAGAGCTACGTTGGGATTATATGAAGATTATGGATGGATGACTTAAGCTATTTTTTAAGATCACACGGTCATTTTCTTGAAAGGAGGAACTTAATGAGAGGTTGAAATTTTGTGGAGTGACAACTGATAAGGGCGCAAGGGGGAACATTTGATTTTTTATGTTGGGAAATCAGCCTGTTCTAGTTTAGATATAGTTTACACTTTTGTTATGGCCAAATCTCTTTTAGTTTAATTAGCCTATTTCGAATTTTATTTATTATTATTATTATTATCATCATCATCATCATCATCATCATCATCATCATCATCATCATCATCATCATCATCATCATCATCATCATCATCATCATCATCATTATCATCATCATCATCATCATCATCATCATCATCGTTGTTGTTATTGTTATTCCTATTATAGATACAGACTTATCTGGGCAATAAAATGGTAGCAGAATCCCCATTCTTTTCATGAAACCCCGTGAAAAATACACTTTATATGATGTTGGGCATATAATATCACCCAATTATCAATGCAAGGAACAGTGACAAAACAAATAAGGGATACAAGCACAATCCATTAGCTCTGCTCGTGGACCCCGTACCCCCAACCCTCTCGTTTTTCTCTTCCAACACGTGAAGAAATTCACATGCTCTGTAATAAACCACTATCCTCTCTCATGGAGGGCCGGTCGCAATACCAGAGTGTTGCACTACGTCAACTTGGACTTTTGACATAATAGCACATTGCTAAGAACGTGTTTTTTTTACGGTAACGTGATGCGTTTCTGGCTGCTGGTTTTCAATTCCTGATGAGCCCAAAATAGTGGCGAAACGCGTCGAACTTTGACTTACCTGGAAAGAATGTTTCAGTTGACTCCCTGCTATTTTACACTATTTCCAATTTTAGTCCGGCATTTAAAAAGTCCATGCCTATAAATGTCAGACCACCTACAGGAACAAGAACATGATAGATCAGATGACGATTTAGTGTTAAATGTAGTTGAAGGCAAAGATATTGATGAATGGGATGGGTATGGGGATCACCTGGTCACTTTTGTACCAGCATTTCATATTGTCACCTAGACTTGCACAAGTCCCTGGTGCATGTCCCTATTTTCCCATCCCACGGTCCCACCCAGAAGTGCGATACATTTTCCCCTATTCGAAGTTAACAGTATAATATTATCCCAACTACATGGTGTTATTAAGTAGGTCCTACTGTGTTTTTTTTTTAACTGGTCGACACTGTCGCCGTGCCGGTTTCAACAGCAGCACTAGCAGCAATTGAGTCCTAGTCAGTTCTAATCCCATTATCATCGCGATAAGGCTGAAGGCAAAGTGGTCTTCAAAGGAATGCATGGCTAGTCACTGGCCACTCAAGCGAGACAAAGCTGACCGTCTCCCTCCGGCTGCCGACACCAGGGACTTGTCAAACTTGCACAAGCCCACTCTGGACTACCATCATTTCGGTGGGAGTGACGTCACAACATCCGGGGTTTCGCGGGATCCGAGAAGTCAAATCAGAGGTCAGACCAAGTTCAAGACGCCCAGAATATTTGAGTGGTCTCATTGTGTTGTGCTAATTTACCCCCCCCCCCCCGCACTCTGGGCAGTTTGGAGATCTGGCAAAGCCAGCCACTGGGCATTTTTGGTTTTGTTGCGCAACATGCGACATGCTGGCGTAAAAGTGCCACAACTTTTTTATTGTTGCAATAGGCCTAATGCAAAATGATCCACGTCTTGATTTAAGTTTTGTTGAGTAAGACCTCTACATTTCTATGTGGTTCTTTTGTCAATTTAAACAAAAAAAAACTCGTGCCCTGCAACCTAACAAAGGGAATGTATCGATCTCAATCACGATTTGATCAAAGCGGTCAAACCTGTGTGAATTATGAATACAATTGCATGGGTGCCGGTCCGCACATTTTTCTTGGTTAGCGTAACGAACGATGGTTCCTCTTTATTTTTTTTCTAAAGATCGTTTGTGTGTTATAATTGTCAATAAACTACAGTGGTAGAGCTTGTTGCTGCAGTAAATAGTCGCAGTTACTGAAAAACTGTCAACATGATCAACACAAGCGGCAGCGGTATTTTCACCCGAGCCATGCGGCTGGCGTATTTTACTCTCTTTCCGTGAAAAAAAAGATGGACCCTTTGCTCTATTGAGTATTGTACGCAAAGACTGGTACAGTGGTAGTATGTTATCATTCTGGCCAATTTACAACGTTAAATTTTGTTTCTTGCTTTAATAAATTGTCCGTAATCGTCACTTGTGTTCACACAAAGTGACAAATGTCGCCCATCTTTCATTTTCAAGCCAGACTTCACAACATGAGGCAGCGAGTACTACCGAACGAAACAGCGGTAGATAAACTTTTTGATTGGACAGCGAACCCCATGTGATCGATTCTGGGGGCTGTAGTTTCCGACTAAAATAACGACGCATCTGTTTGAAATAGAAGCAGTTTTGAGGGATTTCCCCTAAAATACTTTTGTTTCAGTCAATGGGAGAGCTTGTTGTTAAAATAGACAAGGTTCTGAGCATTCTAACGATATAAACAACATAGCGCGTAGACGAAGAAAAGATCGAGATCGAGATCGAGACGATGAAATCACCCTATTTTTGCGCAGTTTTGCAAAGCTCCATCATTCAAATTGTCAC
>OZ026612.1:19217483-19519983 GCA_964020975.1 Hermodice carunculata | reverse complement strand
GCTGAATCCAGATGAATAGTAACCTGTTCACAATAGGTCTTGTGCACTCCCCTTTATGTTCATGTGGCGCGAGTATATAAAATAGTTATCACTTTTTCTTTCAGTGTGATACATATATTACGTAAGAATGATCTACAAACAAATATAATAGGCCTTGGAAATTTCAACTTAAGGACTTGACTTTTGGAAGTAATGGTGAAGGAATTACAAAGAATAGTAACGAAAATATTTTCCAGTTTGTACATGAGTACATAAAAAGTTCTGGAAGGTTTAAAGTATGAAGAATATTCATTTTTTTGACCAGTAATCACACTTTTACTTTTGTTAAGGACAGTTAATATATGTAAGCCCACAAACCGATGCAATTCATTCATATTTTATTTCTTAATTTGAAGTGCTGTGTACGTCAATATTTATGTGTAATAGTATTCGCCATTTCAATGTTGTATTGTCATATTTGTACAAGAGGCATTAATATAGGCTTGTGAATCTGTGGCCAATTGTTTTTAATAAAATGTTTAAACCAAAGAAAATGAGCAATTGCTCAAGAGGAAAAACAAGTTTGTGTTGTGCCATGAACGAAAATAAAGTTATAAATAAAAAATCATTGCCCCCACCCACTCCCTCCCCCCCCCCCCACTGGTATCAGATGCCCATTAGCCCGAATGCCTTACCGTCGTGTTCGTCCGTAAAGTTGGTCACCTTATTGATTTTGCAACAGGGGACAGCCCTTGTGATTTGCCCACCTGGCAAGTTGGATGGTGGGAAAATTTAGGCGTGAGTGACAGAGGGTCCCCCGACTGAACTCCGGGCCGCAGCCTTGTGGTCCGATCGACCCGACCCTACTGATCGGACCAACTTTGTGTCAAAAAAAAAGAAAAAGAAAAAAAAAAAAAAAGAAAAAAAAAAGGAAAAGAAAAAAATAAGAGCTGGCTGCCTTGTTCAGCAATGACTTAAGTTAGAACACGCGTAGAAGGTACTGCGTCATGCGATATCACTTCTGTGACTAAACCCTAAATGTTACGATTTTCTGGGTACCTTTTTCTTTAATACACATTGGTTATTTCCTTCGAAATTTTAATAGATATCAGACTTCTTTTTGGAGGGGGTGTAGCCTAAAAATGTAACACGTAGGGTCATGTGTTGGACCACGTACAAGCGTGAAAGTACAACATGTTGCCACTTCAACGTGAAAATATGGCTGCCAAAGCCCGCTTTTTGATAAAAGATTGAGATATTTACACGGTTCATATAACTTGATGGTTTGATGGCAGATGTGATTCGATTGGATTAATAGTTTACAGCATTTCACGTGCGGCCACGTATCAAGGCAGGTATATCATGTAAGTATGGGTGTAGACACCGGTAAGTATCGGTGCAGAAATTCGTGGGTCATAATAAGAAATTGTTTGAGCTCAAAATAACCTCACTATTTCTAGCAGAGATGGGTATTTCAATCAAAATTCAACTGATATCAATACGCAAAAATGCATTAAAAGTAAAAAAACATTCAGTAGTACATGGATACATACAATTTTGTGGTACCAGTACTGAAGGTACGTATCCATTCTGCGCAATTATTGACAAAAAATACTCTGCTTACAAAACTGGCGGAGAAAAAAGTTTGTTCACAGAACTCGGCTCTTTAAATGTAATTTGACAACTATGAAAAAAAGTAACATTAAACTCCACCAGAAGAAACTGACAGCCATACAAACTGGCATACTCAAAATATTAATAAAAGGAAATTAAATTTAAACATGCAAGTGTATTTCTATGCAGCACATCTTGCAATGGGTGTTAAGAAATTATATAACAAAATGCCGAGCTGCTTGTACTGGAAAAAAAACTATACAAGTGTTACATAGAAAATGAGCAAGCAAGAAAGAAAAACTGTAGATCATCCCAACCTAATATTCAATCAATCATAAGAATCTTGGAAAATGTTACTGTACATAAGCACTTGAGTGTTTGGTTTTCTGCAGAATTTTCGTGATCAACTCCTGTGAACCACATGGTTTCCAAAGCTGATAAGTTAGTTGGAAACCTAAAACGTTTACAGTACGTATTTACACGGAAAACGTTGGAATCGCTCTATATTTCGTTTTTATTTCCTTGTCTTGAATATGCAAGTGTGGTCTGGGATAGATGCACACAACATAACCAAGACAAAGATCGACAGCAAACTATACAACTGGCTGCAGCCCGGGTAGTGACTGAGGCGCTCGCCTAAACAACTATTGAACAGACCTATATTGAAACAGGTTGGGAAAAATTGGCAGGACGTGGGAGAAAGCACAAATTGGTACTGTTGGTCAAGATTATAAACGCACTTGGTCCTGGGTATCTTTATAAATTATTACATGGAATAGTTTCGTTCAAAATTAACTATGTACGGGTCACAGACCCTAAACGAAACACTGTCTGCAACCCCTTTCTTCCCTCTACCAGTTGTGAATGGAACTTGCTACCTAGAATTATTAGAAATATTGATCATCCGGACGATTTTAAGAGGGAACTTCAAAACAAAACCTAAATGTAACGATCTTCATTATATTGGTGAAAGGAAAAGTGCAGTTGTTCATGCCAGAATGAGGGTGGGCTGAATCCAGATGAATAGTAACCTGTTCACAATAGGTCTTGTGCACTCCCCTTTATGTTCATGTGGCGCGAGTATATAAAATAGTTATCACTTTTTCTTTCAGTGTGATACATATATTACGTAAGAATGATCTACAAACAAATATAATAGGCCTTGGAAATTTCAACTTAAGGACTTGACTTTTTGGAAGTAATGGTGAAGGAATTACAAAGAATAGGAACGAAAATATTTTCCAGTTTGTACATGAGTACATAAAAAGTTCTGGAAGGTTTAAAGTATGAAGAATATTCATTTTTTTGACCAGTAATCACACTTTTACTTTTGTTAAGGACAGTTAATATATGTAAGCCCACAAACCGATGCAATTCATTCATATTTTATTTCTTAATTTGAAGTGCTGTGTACGTCAATATTTATGTGTAATAGTATTCGCCATTTCAATGTTGTATTGTCATATTTGTACAAGAGGCATTAATATAGGCTTGTGAATCTGTGGCCAATTGTTTTTAATAAAATGTTTAAACCAAAGAAAATGAGCAATTGCTCAAGAGGAAAAACAAGTTTGAGTTGTGCCATGAACGAAAATAAAGTTATAAATAAAAAATCATTGCCCCCACCCACTCCCTCCCCCCCCCCACTGGTATCAGATGCCCATTAGCCCGAATGCCTTACCGTCGTGTTCGTCCGTAAAGTTGGTCACCTTATTGATTTTGCAACAGGGGACAGCCCTTGTGATTTGCCCACCTGGCAAGTTGGATGGTGGGAAAATTTAGGCGTGAGTGACAGAGGGTCCCCCGACTGAACTCCGGGCCGCAGCCTTGTGGTCCGATCGACCCGACCCTACTGATCGGACCAACTTTGTGTCAAAAAAAAGAAAAAGAAAAAAAAAAAAAGAAAAAAAAAGGAAAAGAAAAAAATAAGAGCTGGCTGCCTTGTTCAGCAATGACTTAAGTTAGAACACGCGTAGAAGGTACTGCGTCATGCGATATCACTTCTGTGACTAAACCCTAAATGTTACGACATAGCGGGACAGCACACCTTCGTGCACGCTGTCGGCATTGCGATTGGCGTTCGGCGGTCGTGAGAGGCTTGGATGGATCACTCCTCCAATATTGCCACTGGTAACTGAGCAATGTATTGGCATGACCTATGCACGGAAATGAAGTTAACTTGCTTATGCATCCACAAGTCCATTACAAGCATATTTAGTTTGAATATTTAGTCCTAGTGTGTGTAGCAGTATTATTATATACGATTTTTTATGGTGATTTACCTTTAATGTGTCTTTATTTCACAAAGACCAGAAAATCCTGAACCAAGCGCAGATTCATATGCATCCATAAGTCAATGACAAACATATTTATTTTGAATATTTACAGTCTTGGATTGTGTATCATAATTATTTTATATAATAAATATTTCCTGGTGCTTTACCGTTAATGTATACATCTTCATTTCACAAGAACAAAAATACTAAAACTAGTGCAGTGATTTCATCGAGCAGCACAAAGAGGCATGATTTCTCTTGCATTGATATCTGTAATGTCATGTAGAATCTCAAAAACCCAGTTTTTATGTAGCTGTATGATATTTAAAGCCGTAAGACGCAAGATTTCTCTCTCCTTTGCTACTTCCAATGTCATGCAGGATCTGAAAAAGTTTGTATCAATAGTTATGAAAAATACATGGGCAGTGTATTTTCATTTTTGCCCAACGTGAATAAAACTCATAATAAATTTACAGTATTTAACTTATCACTGTGTTTGTTTGGTTAATTGTTGCACACGAGGGGACCCAGTGGTCCCACTACTAAATGAAACACTCTAAGAGTCAGTTTTGCAGGCAAGGATGGATGCTCTTTTTCCCAAGGCATGATAAACTGGACATACTTTTAAGAGATTTTAGAAACAACATTTGCTGATGCCATTTTAAAGTTTGGCAAAGGAAAATGTTTAATTAGTCTATATAACTGAATGAGTCTTTGAGAAATAAACTTGGGTCCCCATAATGCAAAAAATGCTGCATCATCTAGCGTCGCTACCCCCCGGACCACCGCCGGGACGCTGCCCCTGGCCCCTGGTGGGGGCCTGTGCGGCCCCTACATCCCCGGCACATTTTGGCCTGATCAACATTTAAATGAAGGCTACAGCCCTATGATGAATGGTGATTATTAAAAATCCATTAGAACTAGCTCAAAACGGCCTGTCCTAACTTTAAGTCATAGTTGCATAAACGCTGGCGATTATTACTCGTATTGGTAAACATTCATAAGTATCAGGAATAAAAATGATGGCCTTGAAAGTTTATTCCATCAAACACTTTATAACCGCTATATTGAATTTAAATTCCTGGGATAAAGTTGGCAAGGTATCAGCGTGAATTTGGCGTGGATGTCAAGGTTAGAACTGCCATGGGCGTAACCATTACGAAGTTATTTTGGAATACATCCGTCAACTTTTTTTTCAAAATAAATGGGTCTAATGTATAGCTTTGGCTGACCTGTCTTAAAAATTAGAGGTAAAAACCCTGGCAGAAAGCGTTTTTATTAAATTTTCATAAAGGCTTATCTGATTACAGGCTATAGCCATAAATACCGACAGTGAAGAACTCCTGCGTATGCAAGGGTATGGTTTGGGGCCAAATTTTATTGCATTGTGAATATATGATAACTAATATCAAGTTGAAAGTACTAGTATGCAGATTTCTTGAGATGATGGAACCGGTGTAATTGAATCCCTTTCCAAAGGGAGCTACCAAAACGTGTCCAATTAACGTTAAAGTGTTAATCACATATTTCCTGGGTGTCTTTTTTTTTGTAAAAGACACAGTTTTCACCCAAGAAAGGAGTCGGCTCAGGTTCCATACTGGGTAATTTCAGCAATTGCAGGGTTGAGGGAGAGAGAGAGAGAGAGAGAGAGAGAGAGAGAGAGAGAGAGAGAGAGAGAGAGAGAGAGAGAGAGAGAGAGAGAGAGAGAGAGAGAGAGAGAGAGAGAGAGAGAGAGAGAGAGAGAGAGAGAGAGAGAGAGAGAGAGAGAGAGAGAGAGAGAGAGAGAGAGAGAGAGAGAGAGAGAGAGAGGAGAGAGAGAGAGAGAGAGAGAGAGAGAGAGAGAGAGAGAGAGAGAGAGTTTATATTCTGTACTGGTTAAAACGTTTGTGAAAAAGAAGTGCTGATAAAATTATTGCAATGGTATGGTGCACTTCAAAATTCTGGCAATAGGCTATGTTCAATGAATATTTTAAAATCTAAATTAAATTTAAGTGCTCTTAAGAGGCTTACTTTCAAAACTGATTGATTGTGTTTCACAATGACATATTTTTACTAATCATCTTATGTTTGGTGACTTCCTTTATAAATTGTTTGTTTACAGAGATGAGACAACACCGTTCAAGCAACAGAAGTAGACATAAAACAATGAGACATCAAAACTCAATAATGGAATTCTATTGCATTTATTGGAATGGACGTATTATGAAGGCCTTGCATGAGAGATTTATTTGCGACGCATGCGGATCATGAATGACTTTTTTTAGATAATTCATTGTCTCTTATTTGTCGCTATTCATAAGGCATAGGCTTACATTTTAGAAGGAGTAGCCTAGTATGGCCCCCAGCATCTTGGTACCATTTTGCTTGCATTTAATTTGCTCTATTTAAGCCGTGTTTTTCCCAGTTAGTACTTGCATGTAATACGTGATCTCAAATATATTTAGGCTTGTGTTCTTGCCCCATAATTGGTTTCATAGACCTGTTGATCTGTACACCTAGACCTACAAAACTAGGTTGATACCTATCTGTAGTATTACAGTAGGGAATCAAGTAATCTATTGACATCGGCTTTATACTTAAAAATAACTTGCAAGAAGTAACTACAAAACTTAGCAGCTTCTACAACTATCATAATTCATTGCTAAAACGACAAAAGTCGCCGTATGCCGTTATTTTTAATGTGCATGGTGCATAAACTCTCATTTATCTATTTTTTATTTACAACTTTTTTTTATAATGGCACAATGCAAACCTTTTTTTTTTTGCTACATGGAACAACACAAACTGTTTTCCTCCTGAACAGTTGATATTTTTTTTCCAATGTAGCTGAACATGATCATTTTCTTTAACACATACAGTTTTTCCAGTTTAAGAAGCTCGCCCATTTATACAGAGATTTTTTTTCACATTTTTGCCTCAACAGACAAACTAATTTTTCCATCCGATACTCTGTGAACACCTTTGTAACCAGCCAGTTTTGTAAGTAGTATATTTTTCGTCATTGTTAACTGGACATTTTTTTTGCAACCCCCCCCCCCCCATTTTGGACTAGTGGGTCTTCGAACCAATGGACCCCAGACTAGTGTACCTTCGGACTAATGGATGTTCGGGCCAATGAGCCTTCGGACTATCGTGCCGTCAGCGCTTGAAACAAATTGGTAAGAGAAGCTGTGTAGCACAAGGTATACTAATATATTTAAAATATTAACGAGGCTTTTTATTCAGCAGCCAAAAAGGCAGGGTGCATTCCTAATGGGAATTTTAAAACGAAAGCATATTAGTGCCCCGAGCTCAGTCGCCCTAGGGACAAAAAGACATTTTGGTGGCGCTTTTGGGTCGAAAAATGTCGTCTCACGGTCGGTCGTGTGTGCAATTGATGGAAAGGTATAAAAAATATTGTTCAGGAAAGTATGTAGAAAACGCAAAAAACTATTGTTCTAATGATGGGCTCAAATTACTTATTCAGTTTCGAGAGAGAAATATGTCATCTTTTTGGAATAATATAAGGCGTTATCAAAGGAAAGAGGTTAACTCATGTTTGAATGCCAGGTAGTTTGCTGATTTTTATGCTTCAGTCTGCATGATGCCCAGGTCCTGTCTATCTATGGAACAAACACAAATCGCAGATAACGTAAACAGGAAGTTCAGTCGGTATAAACAGTCAAACTGAAAATGGAGATTTAGCGTCGGAATTAAGAAATCAAGCTGTATGTTTCATTGTCCTGACATAGTTGTCTATTCGCCTTTGTGGTACATCGACGACTTGCAACTGTCTGTGATAGACACCCAGGAACCATCTTTGCCACGAATTTTGATTTTAATGAACACGTTTAGAAACGAATGAAAGTTTGTCGCGGGAGTTTTTTTTACACTAGCGAATAACTGGGTTGTGCTGTCTTTCAACCGAGAGCAAGGTGAATTTGTGCAAGGCAGTCTCTGTCGCATCATTGACTTGTGCATGCGAAGCAGTAGCTTTAAGTGAGAACCACGTGGCTAACTTACAATCATGCCAAGGTGCGTTAAAAGCTAAACGTTTTAAGTAAAGACACATTTGTTTTACATGGATTGTGAAAGAAGTCGAGCAATGACTTATCGAGTCACTCTCCATGGCACAGATGTTGTCGTATACTTCCTACCTTGTCTGTGGTGGAGGAAACCGAAGAGCTTTGAGAAAACCACCGTGCACTGTTAAAGTGGTAGGAACTTTCTCCACATGTTTTATGGAATTGGCAAGAAACACCTCTTTCTAAATTGTTACATGCCTTAGGTATTCAACCTATCAAATGTGTTCTTCAGCAGATATCTTTAAATTTTTATAATCAAGCATTTAAGACCCAGACTCCACTGAGGTCCTTAAGTTGCACTACGCTATCAAGATATATTGTGTATAACGAATTAATTCCGGGTAGTATTATTGACGTAGTGATTTCCATAGCTCGAACGCCTGTCAAAACAGCCTTTGAGAAGCAAACTGTAGATTATTGTAGCAAGCCAGCCGATGGTGTGGCAGATTTCTTGAGGTTTCTAACAATACGTCAAAACTGTGTTTAACCCAAGGGCGGATCCAGACTTTTTTTTAGGGGGAGTGGAATTGCGAGTGCCGAAGGCACAGAGCACGGCGAGGGGGGGGGGGGGCGGACGTCGGGGGGACCTGCTGCGAGAATTTTTGAATAATCTACTCTCAGACGCGTTTTCCTGGCATTTAAGAGTATTTTTCACATGGACAATTTAACATCTGAGACACACAAAATTCGCTTAACTGGGTTTTTCCGTTAGCTTTCATACTCCCTTTCAGGATATGGCATACGGGTCAGACAAGTCCCAAACTTTTCACAAGATGGCCGGGCAAGTGCTTCAAAATTTCTATTGACCCTAGTCTGCCCCCAGTTATTCCGGTCAGGAGGTTTATAGTGTGATTGCAATAACATAATGACTGTAATTATTTCGTCAAGTTTGTTCTAGACACATTTTATTTATTATTTTCTTTTCTTTTTTTTATCTTTTTTCTTACTTTCCTTTTTTTTTTTTTTTTTTTTTTTTTGCGTTCACAACATTCAGATGTATACAGTGTAAGCCTACAATTTGGCGCGTTGGTTTTTGAGATGCCAGTGGATACAAATAACATTATAAGACTGAAAAAATAATGTATCCGTATGATTCCTTGTACTGCCTGTAGCATTGAATTGTGTATTGATAGCCAAACCATATGGAGCTGATACAACCGAACCAGGAAGGAACTACAAAGATCCGATAATGTGCTGTTTTTACTCCTAGTTAGACTTCTGAAAGTCAAAATTCGAGTTCCTATGTAACTTACGGTATCGACATTCAAATGTATAGGCCTACATCTACGTTTTTGCTGTTTTTTACAACTTTTGGTGTGGCTTGATGAAAATAAACAGTGTTAAAGCTGCATAGTCTCGATACACATCCAGATCAACGAAATACTATGCTAATTGAATTAATACGCTAACATAAAAGACCTAGATATGGGATGACATGTATTTTAAATTTATCTATATTCAAGTAAATCCAGTCTTGAGTTTAAAAAATCATGCCCTTTTCTTCCAAACACCATGAACCTAAAAAGAGTCCTCCAAATAAAGAGTCCTCCAAATTGTCCCTATTAGGCCCATAATGCGATACAGGTCAACAATTTTGAAAATTAAAGTTTTGGATATGCAATTTGGCAAATTTTAACTGTACAGTCTTATAATTTTACACCTGATGCAGCTAAGAATAAACCCAGGGACACTGTTAAATATCATTGTATTTTGAAGACATGGACCTTGTTTCCCCCGTCTTTTCATAGGGTGCTATACACTAAATAAAAAAGAAGCCGCTTCAAAGCACTCATATATTTCACTATATTTAGTAATTAGCACATTATTTCTTTGGCATGTGCCACCAACTGAGAGATTAAGACTAGAGAATTCCAAAAATTATACTCTCATAAACTAAAAATAAAAAAGATGAAGAGAAAGAAAGGAATGAGGTTGTGCCAAACGACACTACACGGATACGTATCAGGATACGTTAAGAGGCGAAATGACTGGCCTCCTGTAGCATAAACATGCGTCAATGAATTCGCTATCTGACAAATCTGTCGCTGCTTTCAAAATAAAATGGATAAAAGTCATAACCATAATAGCGACATTAGAAGCATGAGTTACAATATTGTGTAGACCAAGCCTTTGATGTAATATATTACATATTAATACAAAAAAGCAAACAGAATGTATATTAAAACGTAACGATTATATATCAAAGTATTAACAATTTATAGATAATAGATGATTAGATATACCTCCAGACAGTAAATTTAATTTGCAAGCGGCGGTAACAGGTGTAGCTGTTTGATTTTATCTTCCAATGTTGTACTTATTTTTTATTCTTAACTTGTTAATTGGGTTTCGGTTAAATCTGAATTTTGACTGTTTCTTGCTTCGTCTGTGACGCGTGGTGAACAGTTTGGCGAACAGGAATTTACAAACTCTTCCATTTTACTGATAATTTGAGAAAATATGCTCAATGTGACTTCACAGCTTTTTCGAAAAATTCTGTCTGCCTTTACGTCTTTCCATGAGCACCCCTGGTTCTAGTATGTGGAAACTCATTTGAGACCTGATATGCGAGCTCAAATAATATTGAAGGCGCCTTCTGTCGATTAACGCAATACGGAGCCCGCATTCTCATTCTAACATTCAAGAGGGAATATAACACAATGCCTTGCATATAAATGTTAATATCTGTTTGACACCCGTGGAGATATCAATGTGGCTGTCTTTTGATGTTTTAGGGTAGTGTGTGCATAGCATTCTGTAGCCGTTATTTTATTTTTAATTAATTCTATTCTATTCTATTCTATTCTATTCTATTCTATTCTATTCTATTCTATTCTATTCTATTCTATTCCATTCTCTATCGTGAGACTCGTGTCATTTTAGTCACTTGTATGTACGATTGCTCTTGTTCAGAACCTCGCTTTCAAATTTGTGCTGTTCATATTGTAACCACCACCGTCATATGTATGCGTGTCGAAGGCTCGTGAGACGGTTACCATGATTACGCAATAAGGGGCCACTTAGCGGGTTGCTAAGCTGTGCCAGGTGACCGTTTGGTTGGCAGCAGGCCGTACCGCAAAGCAGTTCCTGTCGGAAAGCAAGTTACACACGCTGGTGCGTACTTGGGTAAAGGTGGCTATGTATTTTTTTTTCATTTTTAGCTCAGCTGCCTTGTCAGACAGCTGAGCTTTGTGAGGGTCTGTCATCCGTCGTCCGTCCACAATTCACATTTTCGACTTCTCCAAAACCGTCAGCCAGATTCACCTCAAACTTGGTGAGGATGTACCCTGGGTAGGTTTCTACCAAGTTTGTTAAAATGGTCACGCTCCATTGATTTTGGATTTGTTCTGATTATTTTGTTCTTAATTGGTTCACCAGGTGGTGCTATAATTTTTTTCATTTTTTTTTTCATGAATTTTTGTGTGTTTTTGATGGTTGTGACTTATTCTCAGAGCCGTTACTCAGATTACGTAGAAACTTTGTGGATGTGTTCCCTGTGAAAGGGTCAAGCAAAGATGTTCACTAGGTAGCACTGCTGTGGATTCCTGATTTATAACGATTTTTTTTCAATTATAGTACTTATCGGTAAATGCACCTTTTCTATTGCTTAATATGCAAGTCAATGGGCATTCTAATGGTAATTCACATTTTGGACTTCTCTGAAGAAACTGTCTGTCAGCTTCACTTTAAACTTGATGACAGTGTACCTTGGGTGGGTGTTTACCATTTTTGTTCATATGGTCACGATCCAGTGGGTTTTTTTTTTTTTTGGATTTTTATGATTTTTTTCGAAAATCTTTAAAATGGTTTTAATAGGAAAGTTTAAAATGGGAATTTCTTGTAATGGTTATAACTTAAATAATTTTGGCCAGATTTGTGCCAAACTTGGTAGGGATATACCTTTTCTAAGTGTCTACCTATTTTGTGCAAATGGTCATGCTCCAGTGATGTTTGGACCCTGACCTCATTTCCAAATGTCACAGGACAACTGCCACGAAATTTACTGTTCAATTGATAACTTGAGATCTGTTTTGAGTTAGGACCTTGATGTTGCACATGTTAATGTTTCTGTATGAAGGCAGTGCATGAGTGACCTTGACCCCATTTCTGGGCTCACAGTGCAACATGCATGAATTTTACTCATCGCTATAACTTGAGAACCACTTGAACTGGAACCTTAATGTTGTACATGTCAGTGTTCTGTACAGGTCAGACCTACTCAGAACATGGGTGACCTTGATCCTATCCCAAGCTCACAGAGCTGCAAGTGTGATGAATGTCTCGGTCAGTTGAGCATGGGCTGTTCACAGAGCCCTCTTGTTTGTGCTTTATAACTGAGTCAGCACTTTAAAGTTTTGTACAAGTGTAAAAAACAAATGAACGAAACAAAACAAAGAACAATTGAAAATTAGTCAAAATGGGTTGTCCATTGCCTTAAGCTAACTGTACAACTAGGAATGCATTGTCTATCAATATATAGAGAAAAGTGAGTGCAGGCATTGCAATATGTGTTTATTTTGTCATGTATAAAAACAGGTATCCCAGTTAAAGTTTTCAAGTAAATTACGAAAAGTGCTGGCCTGGAATGTTCCCAAGTAAATCGTTCATACGAATATTTAAAGTCCAATGCATGATCACCATTCACAGATCTCAACAGCATA
Source organism: Hermodice carunculata (assembly GCA_964020975.1). Classification (NCBI taxonomy): domain Eukaryota; kingdom Metazoa; phylum Annelida; class Polychaeta; order Eunicida; family Amphinomidae; genus Hermodice; species Hermodice carunculata. The sequence continues at coordinate 19,507,389 of OZ026612.1, read as the reverse complement.
TACAGTTTTGAATTTTTATGAAGAAAAAAATAAACTGTTTTTCTTTCAGACAATTAATAAGCTACTATTAAAAGTTAGAGATTCTATGAACACTGGGACGCAAAGAATGAAAATACACCAGCAATAGGTCATTACCCTCGCATGAGCAAAGCCCATGGCAGAGCATAACCAGAGAAATTATATGAAATCCATTGCATGTATGCTCTTTACAGATCCCAAAATAATATAGTTTTCAAAAGCCGAATTTCTAAGGCAAAAACGGATCATTTACAAGTACCCATAATTAACATACATGCATTATCCACAGACTCAGGCGGCCAGAAAACGAAGAAAGTTCAAAATAAGCATTTTATTCATGAAAATTCAATGTCTTCCTGACTTGTGACATGCACGAAATGGCGGGAAGGCCATTGGTGGTTTAAATCGATGCACTCAAACTTGGAATTGAAACTTTACAAACTGGCATACAACCTGAATGCGTGGGTACTAGGTGCAACATTCCAACAAGCTCCTGTTCTCTTTCAGTGCAAGGTTTTGGACTGAGTCAACAGCTTCCATTGGCAAGGCTTGGGCACAATGCGCCCAAACCAAGCTAAAAAAAACCTGTTGACCCGAACTATTATATTCCTTGGAACTAGAGAGATTATGGTACTTGAATTAAATTTCTTTTCACAAGGAGTATGAATCTAGTATCCTCATTATAATTCAGGCCCTTTCACCTGAAGGCGTTCGATTTTGTGGCAGTTGGCATTGAGAGTTAAATGATGCTTTATTGGAGACAATGCAGTGATCATAATTTTAAACGCGAGGTAAAACAAAAGTAGGTTTGATCGAAAAATATTTAGATCCAGACAGCCTGAGGGTGTGGACTCGTTAATATGAATGGAAACAAGAGTACTTGTACATGTACAAAATGGTTAAAGCTTCATACCATGCGGAGTATATGTTTCGGCATTAAGATCAACTAGCATAAAAAAATGTTTATGCCTGAAGCTTTGGCGTGTCTATATTGCTAGTTTTGAAAGGGAGACAGAGGGGATCAGGAGGCCCATCAATGGCTTCTACCCAGAATCTCTTGTTATTGATTCTTATTTTACACCAAAAAGTTCATGATTTTCAGCTTCCAAGTCATGACTGCGAGAAACAAGACAGTTTTTGGAAAAAAACGAGTGCCACCTTCCCAGTGCGAGATCGATCGCAGCAAATAATATTATGGCAGTTGATTTTCAGATAGAAAAGTTTTGGATAAAGCTGCAATATCAAATTCATAAGTCTGGAAGATTATGCCTGAGTTTGTCTTGTGACACCCATTGAAACCCTGTGTATTGGCTGTATGAGCATAGCACTGTCCTTTATATGCGCCCACAGCACAAACGTATGCATGTACACTGAAGTTGGAATGGCACATCTGTAACATTTTTGTCTCGCCAGCATAAGCTGCTGGCGAGACTAAGCAGTCCCTTTCCGTCCGTCCGTGCGTTAACAAAAAACTTCGGAGTGGCTTGAATTACGCTGGCGAGACATTCATGCCCCCGGGTATGACTCTGGTTTAAGATACTGATCATTATTCCACATTTCAATTTCCGTATTGGCCGAGATAAGCATAGATTACAATCCTAACGTTTGCAGTCACTGCTCACGGAATGCACTTTAAGCACAAACATTTAACTTCAAATTGGGACCGGCACCTCTATCAGTCAACATTTTAAAAGGTAGGGTAACTTAAGGTGAAGTGGGACACCTTTGGGAAAATTAGCCAGCATGTCATTGTTTAAGCGTTAACAAGGACTTTTCTCTCTGATGCAACAAGGCAGATAGGGTAACGTAAGGTGAAGTGGGACACCTTTGGGAAAATTAGCCAGCATGTCATTGTTTAAATGTTACCAAGGACTTTTCTCTCTAATGAAACAAGGCATATAGGGTAACTTAAGGTGAAGTGGGACACCTTTGGGAAAATTAGCTAGCATGTCATAGTTTAAATGTTACCAAGGAATTTTCTCTCTGATGAGACAAGACAAACCTCAACTTTATTTAACACCATCGATACAATCTGTGAATAACTTAAAGTTATTTTTTATATGTGTCATTAAAATTTGTAAAACAGGTGTCCCACTTTAGCTTACACTTTATATAAAGTGGAACATTTTGCTCTGGTAAAGTGGGCCAAACTTACAAAAATGTCTCCATGATCTTGAGAATTAGGCCAAGGACCCTCAAGTTCTATTGCACGCATGTACTTACCACTCCAGTTTCATTAACTTTTCTCAAATCCATCTTGATTTGTTGTGTAAAATTAAACTTCATTAATGGGTACACATGGCTCTCTGACCTTTGAAATTAGGTCAAGGTCAGTCAGATCTTAATTATTCCCAGGTTTATACAGGCAAAGGTGTATTACCTTAAAATGTTTCATCGATATATATAAAAGAGTAGTTTTGAAGGTTCTCAGGAAGTTTATTGTTGAGAAATTTATTTATTTACATATTGGCACAGTTAAGGTATTTCCGTCAAATTATGGTCACCCAACTTCTATTACAGGTGAGTACATAATCATCTACCAAGGTCCATTAGGTTTCTCCGAAGTTATGGCACAAACACATAATATGATGTTAATAGCTGAATGACTTTGAGAATTTGGTCAAGGCTACCTCGTTTCAAAGGCGACAGAGCGTTTACATAATTTTTTTTTGCTAAATTTTATGAAATTCATAAATTAGTTCTTCAGCTACCAGGTCTCTTTTTTTATTTTTGGCAGAAGTAATACAATTTGGGTTTTGAGTGATTGAGCTTATACATTTTGGAAACACTATAGTCTGTAGTTAATGAAAGTACTTCAAAGGTTGAGAGGACTGGTTTAAAACCATTAGAAGATGAATGTCGATGCTTTGGTAGCTCTGGACTCTATTTGCTTTCATTGTTGGGTTTGAAAATTATGAATATGGGTCACATTTTCCCGTACTATTTGATAAATACTTCATTGGCTATGTTGTGCTGTGGGCTGTTTTCTCCGACTTATAGTTAAAATGGAAGTAGATTGTGTTTATAATGTTCCAGATTCATAACTATCACAAAAACAATGTAGGCCTACTTCTTTTGCTGTAAACTCAGCTGACTGGCAAGTCAGGAGAACTAAAAACTAATAGGCGTACCAGGTCTCTTTTTTTATTTTTGACAGAAGTAGTACAATTTGCGTTTTGAGTGGTTGAGCCTATACATTTTGGAAACACTATAGTCCAGTCCACAGTAAATGAAGATTATTTCAAAGGTTGAGAGGACCGGTTTAAAGCCACCAGTTGCCTTTTATGGGTGACTCCCTATCTCAAGTCAGGATTCAAACTTGTTTCTTCACATTGGTATTGAAAGATGAATGTCGATGCTTTGGTAGCTCTGGAATCTCTCTGTTTTCATTGTTGGGTTTGAAATTTTGAATGTGGGTCTTGTTTTTCTGTACTATTTGATAAATACTTCATTGGCTATGTTGTGCTGTGGGCTATGGGCTGTGTTCTCCGACTCATAGGTAAAATGGAGGAAGAGTGTGTTCATAATGTTCCAGATTCATAAATATCAAAAACAATGTACGCCTACTTTCTTCTTTTGCTGTAAACTCAGCTGACTGACAAGTCAGGAGAACTTTAAATTAATAGGCTACCAGGTCTCTCTCTTTTTTTTTTTCAGAAGTAATACAATTTTGGTTTGAGTGGTTGAGCCTATACATTTTGGAAACACTATGGTCTGTAGTTAATGCAGAATATTTCAAAGGTTGAGAGAGAACCGGTTTAAAACCATTAGTTGCCTTTGATGGGGGACTGCATGTCACAAGTCAGGAGTGAAATTGGTTTCTTCATATTGGTATTGGAAGATGAATGTTGATGCTTTGGTTGCTCTGGGATCTTTTTTGCTGTCATTGTTAGGTCTGAAATTTATGAATATGGTTCATGTTTTCTGTACTATTTCTATTTGAAATCAAGCTAGAACCAATGGCATTGTATGTCGTAGGGGAATATAAGGCAAAGGAACTTTTGTTGCACGATATTTTTTTCTGAAGTAAATATGGTTACTATAGCTATTTAAGACGTTATTTAATTCATTATATGATATAAAGCAGGCTGAAAATTTTGAAGAAGAATGCGTGTGTCTCGCTTTACCTGAAATACACTGTCCCACGTTAAAAAGCTTGTTTCGGGTAAAGTGTGGCATGTCATGTCACGTGACAATGGGCAGTGAAGAACCAGGGTGTAAAATGTTGATATTATTAGATGATACTTTCCAACCTAACACACAAAATTAAAGTGATATGAGAAACGTCTCTGTTTGGTTACATAGGATGAAAAGCTTAGGAAAATGTTTATGCTTTTTTAAGCACTTGAATAAAGGACTTATCTTGCCTTTAAGCCTCGTTTTTGCACAACCCCGAAGGGACAGTCAAATAGAATCAGTGGGACGAAAACAAAGTTAAAGCCTCGTTTTCACACCTTGTACTATATTATAATTATCATTATTGAACACTTCAATTCTGTGTAGTGACCAAAATTTGCATAAAGTAAAATTTGATGATTTTTCAATTAGGCCTTCCTGTTTATTTGATGTGCCTATATCCGTAACATATAAATTGAAATTTACAAGTGTAACAATAACATTGAGGCAATTTTTAAAATATTCATCACTTCAATTTCGTGCATTCGTATTAATAAACACGGCATGAATTGACATAATACGATTATAAGTTATTGTTCATCAGATGCACATCACCAACAAACATACCCATGGCGCCAACATGCGTGTCTGAATGTGGGATAGTTTTGAATCCTATGCAATTGAAATTTTGAATTTTTCTGTTGCCCCTTATTTGCATAATTTTCAACATTTTGACTATTCTGAACGATATACAAAACTTCACTGAAGGTGCTTTATTCATACAGAAGTTTCATGATCAAGCGGTGTCTGGGTGTAAGGCGACACAAAAATGTGGAGAGAGAGAGAGACAGACAGACAGACAGACAGACTCCTCACAGTTTTCAAACCAACGTTATGCATCTGTATTCATGCTGGAAGAAGTGAAACAATATACGTTAGCTGTTTTGGGGAAAAAGTATCAGGAACCTTGTGGTTCGAAGATAAAGTTTTCTGCTAACTCAAATGTTTTCTTTCCAACTAAATTTTGTTCATGATTACCAAATTCCAATTACAAATGCTGAGTTTGATGGGTTGACATAGGGCCAAAGTATTCGATTATGTTATATCGTATTTTGGAAGTCCAATAGGAAAAAAAATTCACTAGTATCATTCTCCGCTTTTCGTGAGCATCAAGGAGAGTTAATTCAAGATAAGCAAATGCTGAACTTGAAACATTTGACTGTACAAAAGTTCATTTTCTAGCGTGCGACAGTGGTTGAACTTAGGTTATTGGACCTACGTCGAGCTGTATGTTTGTGACAGCAGTTAATTGATAGTACGTTTGTAGTCGTGGGTTGACCTTTGCGTTTCTGACAGTGGTTTAACTCGGGTTATCAGACATGCATTGACCTGTGTGTTTGTAACAGTAACAGTCACAAACACGACAGAGTCTCGCATAACAATTCCCACCAGATTATATTGTGTTGCGCTTTACATAAAACAAATTCTGCAACCATAAAACGGGCTTTGGATATTTGAACAAATTCTACAATGTCGCCGATGATACTTGGCTCTCCTGTCGGCTATGATATTGTTTGTAGAAATTGTTTTTGTTGCTACCAACTGAAAGATTCTGAATTTTGGCTGTGTGTTTGATGGAGAGATATTTGCACCTCGTGCATCCTGCCCGCGCACACACATTGTGTGGGAATGAAATATCTCTACTGGTCGTCCCACCATGGCAAAGTGGATATCATGGATTACTATGACTGCAGGGCTAGCTCTCTTTTATTGCTGACGCCACGTCCAATCAGTCATGAAAAACCGATCACAAATTTGAACTCTATTTTCCGATAGCCACACAAACTGCAAATGTGTCTGCCCAATCCACAACGATGTCTGTTTGGTGTATCGGAAGACGTTTATTTTTGCGCCGCTTCAGGATTTATCGTATGCCCAAACATGCATTGAACCGTCTCACAAATTTGTCTGATGGATCCATGAAGCTTCCACTAAAACAATTTTATTGACATGTTATTCCTTAATGAGGGTCTCCCGACCTGATTTCTTTGATGTTGTTCTTTTTATGCGCATGAATACTTTGGTCGAATGAAAGTTTTTTTTATATCCCTGAGTCAATTTCCACGTTTCGATGAACCGTTTCGTGGAAATTCTGCATGCCTGCATAGTGTGAAGATATTAGGTATTAAATTTTGTGGGGAATTAACGTCGCGGATCTCTCAATTTAAGTGTTTCCCGGATATTAAATTTCGCACATTTGTCATCACATGTAGGGATATTTAATTACACGTTCCTTGCACACTCGCAAAACACGCAAAAATTCAATCTCACGCGATACGTACATTTAGAGTGATTGAATATCAACTTTATGAATAAAGCTGCGATGAAAATCTTCCCCCAATATACCCCAGTTCTGGGGTCAGCACAGTCGCAGAAGGCTCGTAAATCTTGCCAGCTGCCAATGCATCACTACGTCAGTGATGACAAATCCTTTCCTAACGCAATCCCGTGATATACCTGCCAACCTGGCCTGTTCATACCAGGCTATAATCGCATTTACTCCAATCGAACTCGCTTATGAAGGGATGTATCCGAGTTGTCAGTGAGTTCGGAAAGTACCGGTAATTGTCTTGTTAAAACATTTCCTGAAGCAGCGTGTAGACTGTTTTCTTGTGACCAACAAGACCTATTAACTTACCGTGATGCGCATTGAAAAGGCTATGGTGAAGCCCCTGAATACACGATATACCCCAGTGTTGTCTATCACACAGTTGCGTGATTGGCTCAAACTGCTGGTTAAAGATATTTGACGAAAAGATAAAGTATATAAAACAGCCGGTTTTGCCAAATAATTGCTCCTGAACTCAGAATGACCTTGCACGGCACACAGCAACTGTGAAGTTAAGGCTTAATGGGGGGGGGGGGGTGTATATGAATAATATTGCGGGTTTAATCTGCAGGTAGACAGATCTAAAACATATATTACAAATATATTATGATTATAAATGATGCATGTATCAAGACTGTGAAATGAGACTGGACAATGTGACTATCGAGCTTAGATACTTTCAACACGCCCGATAGAAATGTTCGATTGACATCTTCTGGGTCCACTTTTAATTGTTTAGTGAAACTGTGTGTCACGTGAGAGTATGAGACATGCGTTTATGGTCATAAAGTGCATATCTGTATTTTGGTATCACGAATTATATTTTTTGCAATTAAGCGTTACGAATACAAGAAGCGAGACATGAGTACATGCATCACTTTTTAAGAACGCAACATGATCTAAAATTTCCCGTCTTAAAAATTAAATCTACCGCACGATGAAATAGTAATAGTTGAAGTTTGTGAAAGCTGTATTTTGTGCTGCGTCACTACGCTTTAATGCGGCACGACCGGTTGAAGTATCGCAGATAGTCAAGGGGAACCAATATTACTGCTTGCAATATATATATATATATATATATATATATATATATATATATATATATATATATATATATATATATACATATATACATATATACATATATATATGTACGTATATATATATAATTATATATAGATATATATATATATATATTTAGTTAAAACTTTTTTTATAAACTTACATAACCCATCACATTAATATATATCATATAATCGTCAAGATCTGGGTGCAGACAAGATAGATTACAAATTATCTTTCACCGTGGATATCTTGGCCTCTACATAGTTTTTGAGAGCAAATCCTTTAGCACAGACCGACCGCAGCGGATTGGTAGTTTTTAGCTCTGTTTATTTGTCAGTCGGCAGAGCTTATAGAATCCGTTTGCTTCCGTCGTCCTCTCATCCGTCCTTCCTTCCGTCAGTCCGTCTGTCATTAGACTGTTTACATTTTCATCTTCTCAAAAACTGCTGCATAGAATGTTTTGATTTTGTACATGGATGTTGCCCAGGTGGACTTCTACCCAGTTTGCGAAGTAGATGATGATGCAATAATTGTTTCTATTTTTTTTATTAATTTATAGATTTATTTGTTGAAAAAAAAATCATTTCAATTACTACTTGGCCAATTGATTTGATTTTGCCCATAAAGTGACCTGGGATCAACTTGTTCTTATTTTGGCCACCACATGGTGCTGCGATTTTTCCTATTTTCTTATGAATGTTTGTGTGCGATGGCTACTTTTGACTTCTTCTCCAATGTGGCTTGATAGAATTGCTCAAAATTTTATGAGAATGTAGTTGGCCTTCAGACAATATGAGTTTACGAAAATAATGTGGATATGTTAATTTTTGACAAAGCTACGGGATATCAAACTTTGAGACTAAGTGAGTGCTGCCACTGGATATGTATATATGGCATTACAGTTCATATATTGCACAATGTATTTACATTGTCAACTTCTTCTCAAAAACAGTTGTATGGAATGTTTTAATTTTGCATTTGGATGTCTACAAGTGGATCTCTACCCAGTTTTCAAAGATGATGATGCAATAATTTTTCTATTTTTGATGAATTTTCTAATTTATTTTTTGAAGAAATTAAAAATTCCCTTGTCTGAAGAACTACCTGACCAATTGCACATAGGTCACCTGGGGTCAAGTAGTTCCTTTTTGGCCACCAAGTGGTGCTGCATTTTTTTTAAATTGTTGATGAATTTTTGTGTGTTCAGGCTTTTTTCGACCTCTTCTCCAGAACGGCTTAACAGAATTGCTTAAAGTTTTATCAGAATATAGTTGGACTTTAGACAATAAAAGTGTGCAAAATTAATGCGGATATGTTAACTTTTGCCAAAGTTACGGGATATCAAACTTTGGGACCAAGTAAGTGCCGCCACTGGACATGTATATATGACATTACAGTGCATATATTGCACTATTGTATTTACATTGTCGACTTCTGCTCAAAAACATTTGTATGGAATGTTTTGATTTTGCACATGGATGTTGCACAGGTGGATCTCCACCCTGTTTTCAGAGATGATGATGCAATAATTTTTCTATTTTTGATGAATTTTCTTATTTATTTTTTGAAAAAAAAAAAAATTCCCATATCTCAAGAACTACCTGACCAATTGCTTTCATATTGCACATAGGGTCACCTTGGGTCAAGTAGTTTCTTTTGGGCTGCCAGGTGGCGCTGCATTTTATTTTTTTTATGAATTTTTGTGTGTTAAGGCTATTTTCGACATTTTCTCCAGAACGGCGTAACAGAATTGCTTAAATTTTATCAGAATATAGTTGGATTTTAGGCAATGAAAGTTTGCAAAAATAATGTGGATATGTTAATTTTTGACACAGTTATGGGATATTAAACTTTACAAACGTAAGTGAGTGCTGCCACTGTATAAATACATATGGCAATACAATACAGGTATTGCACTTTTGTAACACAATTTAGCCTTTTTCTCAAATACCGATGCTGGAGTGTTACCACTGTACATGTTTATAGCTTTACAGACTACAGTGCATGTATTGCAATATTGTAAAAGCAGATTCCGGTCAGCAGGGCACAGGATCATCATGATCCTCTTCTTTCAAGTATTTTGAAAGCTGTTTGACCTAGATTTTTTTTTAAAATTTCACATGGTGATCAACTTGTGTGATGGACGGGTTTTTTTTAGGGGGGCGTATTCAGATGAAAAGGACCTAGTTTCCAAGGTCATTGGGTTATTTTAAGGCACTTCGTACCAGTAGAACGTTGACCGTATGCGAGCTAAAATTTTATTAGCCCACATGATGGTGATCTGTAATGTTGACTTTGCATGTTATATTCTTTGAGCAATAGCTGTGTAAGATAGAAACTGCTAATTATGTCTGTGTGCCAACACAGACAGATTGTTTTTCCAGGAATTCTTTATTTCTTTCTTTCTTCTTTCTTTCTTTCTTTCTTTCTTTCTCTTTCTTTCGTTCTTTCGTTCTTTCTTTCTTTCTTTCTTTACAGGCAAATTTGTCCGACATTTCATTTGAAAAGTATTACGTGTAGAAACTCCAAACTTGGCACAATTATACTTCTATACATAAAGTCTGGCCATTTTATAATGAGAAGTCATGCTTTTCAAAATTATGCAAATGAGGGCTTATTAAAGTTTTAAATCTTCAATATCTTATAAACTATCGTAGATGTGGGTCCGAGTGTATAGGATTTCGATCATAGCAAGGTAAAGGTAATCTCAAATGTCAAGGTCATGTCAAGCTCAAAAGTCATGTCAAGGGCAAAGGTCAATTTTAAGCCAAAATGTCATTTTTGAGGTCAAGTTTCATTTCAGGTAGAGGTCATCTCAAGGTCAAAGGTCATTTAAAGGTCAAAGGCCGCTTTCAATGGTGGCTTTCTTCTAGCCATAACTTGGTCAATTTTCATCCAATTTTGAGCACGTTGGGCTCAAATTGTAGCTATTGTAACCCTGTACATTTTTGAAATTTACATTTGACCTCTAAAGGTCAAAGGTAAAGAAGGTAAAGGTCATTTGGACCTTTGAAAGTTTCATCCAGTCATAACTTGGCCAATTTCCATCCAATTCTAATCATGATGGGATGAAACCACCATTATATTTACTGTATATTTTCATAATAGCATAAAGGCGTATAACTTTTGTTGCGTCACTTTTTAAAATAAAGTATGCAGTTGGGGTTGTGCAGATTTCATTGAAAACATTCAAGATAAAAAAGGCGAGTCTATAGATAGAAGCAAAATTTATGCCAGTGTTTACCTATCATAGCCAGGAAACACGCGCTCCGAGCACGGCTTGCCAGCATTATGTCATTGCGTATGAATATGTGATTTGCCCTCTGTTTATAAAACTCATCATGGAAAAAATATCTGTCAAACCATATAACACAAACAGGCTGATAAGTTCATGTAAAAGTCTAGTTGAAACAGTGGGTTAATTACAGGTAAATGGCCCCCGAAGGTGTCAGCACAAGACAACCAAGAACTATTTAGTGCGGTAACCTGCACTTGAGTGGCCGCAAGGGTGTATTGATACCTGATGGACTCAAATTGTAGGTATTGCAACATTGCACATTTTTATAAGAACATGTAACCTCAAAAGGCCAAAGGTCAAGGTCATTTGGCCCTTTGAAAGTTTCATCTTGCCATAACTTGGTCAATTTTCATCCGATTTGGTTCATGTTGGGCTTAAATTGATGGCATTGTAACACTGCACAATTTACATGTGACCTGTGAAGGTCAAAGGTCAAGGTCATTTGGACTTTGAAATTTGCATGCGGCCATAAGCTTAATGTAATATGAAGTACCAAAGGATAAAAGTTGTAGCATTTAATATTTACAATTCTGAAGGCAAAAAAACAGACAGATTTGCTTTGAAGCAAATATCCTTTTATAGTTGGTGATGTTCTTTTACTCGACTCTCAAGGTAGCAGAGCCACCTTGGTGAATTTTATTTAGCCCTTAATAACTTCAGAATAATCTACGCTAAGACTGCGGTTTTGTACCGAACGATGAACCTCGATAGCGGTTTTTGTTGGGATATCATGCTGGAGACCTTAACCAAATTTCTCTGGCCGCAGGGCAACAATATAAAATAATTATTAAGATTTATTTCAGCTACATCTTGGATATTGTATCTGACGATGCGTCCTTTTAAAGGCCATGTTGTGGTTTACATCTGACCGTAACCATATCCTCTATGCCACTTCGTGGCAAGTTTGGGAACCATGAACCAACTATGTACATTCCCATTATATAATATCTGTAAAATGAGGCATATGCAACACGAAGAAATTTCGATTTGAGCCCAGATGGTAAAGGTGTATGTTATTTTAACATACCTACGCACGTATACTCATACAGAATTACAATTCCGACATTCACTTTGGTAATAACCTGTCTGTGCACGCAAGATAAGATAAACACAAACCTACCACAGTCCTCTTGTTTCTTGTACATGATCCATGTAAAGCGATACTATTCCTTAATCTTCCATGGAAAGAACATTATGTCTGCATTCCAAAGCTGCTGTCAACAGTAACATTTGACTTGGGGTTTCATGTGCTCAGAAATATTAGTTCCATGTCCGTATCGTATGTAAAAATCGAGTTGGTCATGAAAGGAGGCAACTTAATCCGACCCTATCGGTTCCTTTTCACAGTATTTCAATACCCACATTATTAGTTTCTGTTTTGTGTGTCTCAACTAGCTTGTGTATAATTGTTGGTGCTTCTTTTCTCCGTGAAAAACTGTTGTGAGGACTTGTATTAAACCATGCCTCTTTTGTCAATGCCAGGCATTTCTTCTGCATTTTTTCCAGTTATATCCCGTGGATGTCTCTTGTAGGACAATTACTTTCGGTGACCAGAATGCTGGACTTCGAAATTGCCATGAAGAACCAGTATTTTCTCTATTTTATTACAGAAAAAAATTAACATAACAGCAAGCACATGATTTCGAACCCGCACTGATTATTTCCACAGGCTGAAGCGACTAGTCTGACCACTGCACCACCTAGCGTCACTTGATCGTTGAGGCACGTTTTGTATCCATTGTTGTGCTCAGTGGAGCGTGCCAAGGAAGACCTGGCACGTGGGTACACAGGCAGGTCAAACATAAGTTGTATACTGTTTCTTGGATTAAGGTGGTTGAAGAGTCTCCAACTAGAAAAATTGTGGCAGGGACAAAAGAGGCATGGTTTAAATTAGGAGATACCACAGGTTACTGGGATGCATTCTAAAACCCTGTATTATAAATCCTTCCCGCTACGCGGTCGGGATTTATAATGTAGGCTTTTAGAATATATCAGATAACCCATGGTATCTCCTATTCATACAACACATGCAGAGTACACGTACTTCGATGGACCAGTGCTCGATCAATTATTAGTGTGTGGCATTGCTATTCAGAACATCAACTTAAGTCAATTAAGTGATACACTTGGTCAGCATGCTGAATGGGTAGTCATTTTTCCTTTAAAAATAATGATAATAATAACGATAAGAAACGTGTTTTGCTGATCATTGAAAGTTGTGTTCACAAAGGTTACCGAAGATTGTGACCAAAACAATACAAAACATACCCAGTTGTATTTTTTTTCACCAAATAAAAGCATAACATGTGCAAACACTGTACGTAAGGTTATCACGTGAACTGGTTGGGACCACTCCCTCCCTTCTACTTCCTATTACTTCGTATCGTACGTTAATGCTGCAGTCAAGTTCCCCCGTGCAACAATCCTATTTGAGCAACAGTTGGGAAACAGGCACCAACTTCTGGCGTAGTCGCACAAACACAGTGTGTTGATGTTATGTTGACGGTTGCACATCCGGGATCAATATGTCCATGAAAGATTTTGCTGCGCATTGCCACACAGTCAGCTTTATTCAAAAAAAAAAAAAGGAAAAAACTTCACCCGTAGCCATGGGCTACCATAAATCATGCAAGCAATAGTATTTCACAATGCTCTATTTTACCAAATCACAATTGGGCCGCCACGAGTGTTCTGTTGTAAGCATTTTGAAATTGCCTTTAGTCTAATTTTCTTCCGGTTTGTAAATAACTTGCATTCGCTGTATGTTCATTACTTCAAATATTCAGTCAGAATTGACAGAGAAAAAGGCATAAAGCTCTGAAATGGTGGTCAATAATTTAATAATCATGAGTTCCCTTATTCAAACTGAAATAGCATCCAGACTTACAGGCTGTGTAATGAGTTTCAGCCATTCGGGTTTGTTAATGTGAATGTAATTGTAAGTACCACTTAATCTCCATGAAGTGAAGGAAGGAAATTTAATTTCAACAGTTTGTATTGTGTTGTTCTAAACCAGATTGTTGTATCTCATGATAGTTATGATTTTAACTATTCACCCGGTTCATGAAAAAACCTGGATATTAAATGTGGTCCCCTTTAAAATTTGTACTTTGTTATATCATTAATTCAAAACAAGAGAGCCATCCTCAGCTGACCTTGACATTTTAACCCATAAAACGTCCTTCTCTGGCCCACGGGTACCCAGACAGGTTCGTTTGCATTTTCAAAGCAATTGCTAAGCTGTTTGGGAAAAGACATACCCCCTGCCAAAAATGAATGAATGAAGAAAGAAAGAAAGAAAGAAAGAAAGAAAGAAAGAAAGAAAGAAAGAAAGAAACACACAAAGAAACAAACAAACAAACAAACTAACAAACAAACAAAAACATAAAATCTAAAAATCACTGAAGTGTGCCCATTTAAACACTCTCAATACAGACCCATCCAGGATGGATACTTGCAACATTTAAAGCAAATCTGGCTTAGAATTTCCAGAAGTCATAAATGTCGATTACCTTGCAATCTTCATGGACGTACATTGCAATCCGTAGGAATAAATGGATCAACCAAGAAAAGCTTGAATTGAAAACATTATTTGCAACTCAGAATCAGCATCGCCACCCAGTGACCAACTTTGATATTTTCACAGGTACAAGTCCATCAACTCTCGGCAAAATCTGAGTCATGGTATTGGAGAAAAAGTAATTAATTTGGAAAACACACACACACACACACACACACACACACACACACACACACACACACACATATATATATATATATATATATATATTGTCGTCGGAAAGTCAAGAATAAACACAAATACCAGTGTCACAGCCATTACAATTTTACATACAAATGAAGCACATGTATGTGAATATCAATTGTTTCCAAAAGTCATCACCACCAAATACCAGTGAAACATATGCATGTGAATATGAAGATGTCCATGCTAAAGCAATACATCCATATCAATTCCAATGCATTGATCATGACACATTGAAACACAATACAATATGCATAAACATGAATTATGTTTCCATATACATGTAATTACAATGCGTCAGAGAAAGTTGAACTCTGACTATCCTCTCACGTACAACCCCTAAAGAAAGCTTTCTCAATAGTTAACACAGGTAAATAAAAATTTCCAACGTTGGCAACTTCCATCAGATATGGGCGCTGTTCAACTTTAATTTATACATACATCAGCACACTTTTTCATTAATATGCTGAATATTATTTTTTTTTTATTTTGGAACAGAATAATCTAAAGTAATAGCCAGGTCGCCATAATACAAGAACTCGCACACACCTGTGCCAATAATCTGTGACACAAAGTTAATCACAGCAGGTTGGAAGATGTTCTGCTGGCTGAGCGAGGTAATAACGTCACAATGGCTTATCTTCTTTGTTTACAAACAAATCTAAGTTTGGGATAATGACTGGCTCACACCCTCAGACTCCCAACAAAAACAGTTCCATGTACACCAAAAATATTTGGCTCAGCATACTCCAAAAAATCACGAAACTTAACTTAGAGGCTAAAGAAAAAATATAAAACAAATCGCAGGAATGATAAGCAAAAGTGAATTTTTGAGACCACAAAAAGTATGAGTAAGTATCATCAAACTTGAGATTTCCACATGTGGCCACAATATGAGCACGTGCGCCTGCTTAATTTGTCTTGCATTCTTGGCGCACCTGCCCTTCATTAGGGAGCAAATAGTTGGGCATTTTATATATATATATATATATATATATATATATATATATATATATATATATATATATATATATATATATATATATATATATATATATATACATATACATACATATACATATACATATCAATCACAGATAAAAGTCGAAAATGACGAAAGTACAAAAATTGGTATAAAAAAAAGAAAACAGTTGAGGAGCACCTATTGAACAAATTATATGGGGGGTCCTCCAAATTCGAAGTAGCTGTCTGCAATTTCGAAGCAGTTGGCCTGGTGGTTTCAGATAATATCTTTTTTTTTAACAAGAGATTCCTGTTTGAAGTGGAGCGGAAAGACGTATATACCTACTTTCCCTATGCTCTTTTTAAACAAATCATGACTTAGGGACAACTTTACTCCTATCTTTATTTTTATTTTATTTTATGTATTTTTTTATTTATTTATTTTTCTTGGTTTAACTTCAAAGTGGAGCTCTTGTCAGGTATCCATCATTAACTGAGTAGCAGTTTTGCATTTTGCCCACTAGATGGTGACACTGCGACATATTAAAGCTTTACGGGGGAAAGTGTCCAAACGTTCTGTCTGGCCAAGTCTGATGCATTACAGCAAGATCCTGTCTTCTAGGACCAAATAAAGTTGTATGAACAAAAAATCTGGTAAATATGAATGAAGTGTGTCTCTGTGTGTCTCCGGGTTTTGTGTGTTTGTGAGTGTGGTATGAAACTGAAAGTGCCAATGGCAATGTCAAAGCTGACATCAGGTCTAATTATTTTTTTTTATATTCGACTAGCATTACGTTTTGGTACAGGCGTATAAAAATACAATGATAAGTTAACCCATTATGGAATTGGTACTGTACTATCTACGCTATGCAAAATTTCATGACGATGCATTGACTACACCAAATGCACAACACACAAACACGCCATCCGTCTTGGATTCAACATTCCATTATGTGTCCAAACTAATCAAAACAGTTTCTATTACCACTTTTCAGCACGTGTCATGAACAAATTAAGCAGAGGTCTTGAATCCAAACAACAGTGATACTATTGTTTGATGGTACAGAGCGAGCGATTTGACTGTGTCATTGTGGTTTATGTCCTGAAATCAGGTCAAATCTCTAGTTATATGCATGCCACATAAAATCTCGCGAATACTAATGAAATGACAAACAAATTCATGAATGAATGATTTTTGAGCCATTAAACTGACATTGAGGCCAATATCTATCATACAGTTATGAGTCCTATAGCTGTTTTTAACTCACTCTCACGGTTTCTGCAAAAAGCAAAGTCGTATCCTCACACGGCATCCGTTTTGCCCAAGGCTGTTTCTACTCCGTTTATATGTCTTTGCATGGACGCAAAAGGGGACACATAACCTTGTCTATGCAGGCAATGAAAAATAAAATTTCTTTCTATTTTTAACATCACATAATTTCAAGCACATCCAAACAATCTCACCGACGTTCACAATGTAAGGATATTTTAAGTTCAAGAATGACAGACATAAGTTTTAAACAAATCTACTAAAGCATTGTGGAGATTCAAATTCAAATATTTACCAAACGCCCCAACACCCGTAAAACATTAGCTATATCTCTAGTACCACCCCTTGAACAACTTAAGGTCTAGGGGTCCCGCGAATTATCCTTATGCTATTTTGAAGCAATTGGCTTGGACAGTTCCGAAGAAGATTTTTTAAGATTTTGCAGAAACAATTGAAAAAGAAAATCTTAAAAAGTCCAAAAATCATTGAAGCACCCCCATTTGAAAAACTTGGTAGAAACCCACCGAAGATACATGCCCACCAAGTTTGAAATGGATCTGGCCTAAGGCTTTTTTGCGAGAAGTCCAAAATAATTAATTGTTGAAGATGGATGACAGACGAAGGACCACAGACAATATAGAGAGTAACCTCGAGTGTCTTCCAAACCGTAACTTCAGATGACTCATTGACTGAAATCAGTTGGGGGTAAAGGTGACATGAAAATGTAGATACGGTTTTTCGAGGTGACAGGCAATAGATCGACAGCTTTACTGAATGTAGATTTTGGCACTTAACATCCAACACCTCTTAGCAAAAGATGCTACATAAGATTTTATCTGTAGAGAGACTAAATTCGAGGGTGCAGAGTAGGTGCAGGTTCGTGCAAATTTGTTTATTGGTCAGAATGCAATTCAGTCAGCAGTGCACTGATATGTTGGAAATCAGCATCCAGCCCACGACAAGGACAGATATTTCTCTTGCAGGGTATGCTGTCCAGAGGGACCAGCCTCATGTAGTTAATGTCTTTGAGTGAGATCATTTTGCAGATCTAAGGACCACTGCATTCCTGGATACATGAACGTCTAGCAACACATATACGTGTAGTTGACCATGCATATAACTGGGAGAATCCTTCTTTTTAGAGCATCACGTGTCAAATCCTTCCAGCTACTTACAAAACCGCAAAATAACTGGACATACGGTCCTGTCAACTACTTCTAAGTGTTGAAATTGAGGCATCAACAAGAACCGTCTTTGGAACTTTTCAACCTCAGCAATATCACTGTTTTCACACACGTGCAATTTTCCCAGGTGATGGGAATTCTATATAATTCAAAAATGATAAGGATCCGTCCATAATTAAGACAGCTTGAGATATTTCACAAGTTTAAGTTATACCTTATACCTTTTGGGTATCTCTGTCTCATGAAAGTTTGCACTTTAAAATGAGTAGGCTAGCTGATTTGCCTCTGAATGCATTTGACTGTAGCCCAGCAAGAGGAGTCTGTTAAAAGTATACACACACACACACACACACACACACACACACACACACACACAAATATGTATACATATTATTATTATTATTATTATTATTATTATTATTATTATTATTATTATTATTATTATTATTATTACATATATATATGTATATATACATATGAAGCAATCATAATTGTTTAACATACGAATTTTATGCTACGAAACGAATGGCATATTAGCTTGAAACACCACTTTTGTACACAGGCGGAAATAGGGATTGTTTGAGGTGTTTCTCTCCCCTTGAAAAAGCATTGCTTTGAAATCAAACTTCATAGGGGATAGCAGCATAAAATATAGCATGATCAAAAACAAAAGTGTTTCCCACCAGATTAAAGAATACATTTGGGCTTGACCACCCCAACCCTAACCCCAATGTGCTTGTGCACTCGTGAAAATATCTACATTCTTTGAGGGTCCGTTTAAACATAAAAAAATGCAATTCTGAACAAAAGATTGGAAACCACATTTGCCATGTCAACAGAACTAGCAGCTGTTTCCATTCTTTGTCTTCATGTGACATTTACGCATCATAAAAAATATACACTAAGTTTAACAATCCGAGTTGACAACTTCTGTGGACTTGCCGCGGGATACAATGCTTGCCCTTTTAGCATCTGCCGCACAGTTGGAATGCCAACACCTGCTCACTCACTAAGTGACCTTTAGCTTAAGCACTGTCTCTTGAATCATACGCTCTCCACGCATGACGAAGAGGCCGCTTCACTGAGGAACTTGCATGGTATCGATTTTATTCGCATGGTCGGAATTAACTCCTTTGCAGATGTGTAGCCATACATACAGGAGTGGGAGACACATGGACCTCCTACCAAGCTGGTGCAGGTATACCACAGTCTACACAGTCCAACGCTGCTTGCTTAGTGCTGTTTTAAATGTTTTACATAATGGAAGATGACGTTTCTCATTCCGTGCCATTTTTTCTCTTATGTTTCGTGGTCACAAATATTTTGGGTGCTCCTTTGATGCTGGTGGACTTTTATATCTGCAGTCCCCGATCTGGGACAACGCCGAATATAGTACCTGTACTGGAAAAAATACAACGACCTGGGCCGTGTCCATTATAGCATGCACGCATACCGGCCTCCATTGAACCAGTCTTTTTAAGGAATGGGATTTGGGGTAGCTGGTATTTGCGTTTCCCATTTTCGGCCAGGTGATTGGTACCGAAGGTTGCTGGTTCGAGACCTGTCCGTTCTGTGTTACAAAACTGATATAGGTTCGGTGCTCCTTTGATGCTGGTGGATTGAGATATCTACAGTCCCCTATCTGGGATAACTCCAAATATAGTCCTTAATTAAAACTTAAGCGTGTGGTCCTCTTCTTTAGTTTTTTTGTTTTTTTTTTCAAGAAATGATATTGTAGGGCCTAGCCTCGAAACCACAGTCTGATACGTTATAGTGTTTTTACGAGAACTCCCCCCCCCCGAACCCACTTGTATACACTTTATGTAAATGGAATCCTATTGACTTGTTAAATCTAAATGGTAACCATGGGCCTGGTACTTACCATTACCGATACCAAGGTCAATATGTGAGTTGGACCCTGAGGACAAAGCCACTGTCACTCGAATGTTTCAAATTCGGATACTGATCGGTTATTGCACACATTTCTATTTATTGCTACAAAGGACAAACTGAACCAGTGCATGTGCGACCTTGACCTCGTTCCCAAGCACACAAGGCCACCTATGGCAAACTTACCGCTAAAAGCAAAACTTGTTTTAGAATTATTTGAGCTTAGCTACACTGTGATGTTACACATGCTGATGGTTGTCTCTGTGGGGCCGATTTACACATCACAGGAGGACTTTTCAACAAATCAAGCTTCAAGGAATTCTCAGCATAATCAGAGGGGTTATTTTGGAGAACCTGAAGATAAAAAACGCGCAAAAAATATCTCAATTTATCAATTAAGGCAGGCCACTTCTGACTGCAAAAGTGAGGGCTCTGCTCACTGCTATTCACCAACTTTTCTAAGGCTGCAAGTCTTGCTGTCAGACTGATGAAGAAAGCAGCTATTATTGGCTCTTGAGGTCCACGGCCAATTGAAACATGCTTTATCTTTTGAAGCAACGCTTGTTTTGGAAGAGATCATGCCAATTGTTTTCCTCTTTTCCCCACACACGGTAGACTGGACGGGAAGTATTGTCATCTTGAACAATACTTGCTTCATGAAACATCATACCAAATTTTCTTTTCTTTTTCCCACACTCGAGACTCCACAGAAAGCAATCTCATCTTGACCAATACTTTTATGAAGCATCATACCAGATTTTCTTTTCTTTTTCCCACACCAGGGAATCTACACGAAGGCAGGGATATATACTTGCAACATTGATCGCCTCACAAGTGCGAGTGATGTCTTTTTACGTGCATGTGACATCTACAGGTGACCTTAGGTCTATATGAACATCATATGTGTAAAGTTTTGTAGGTATGTATGTTTGTATATCCGTGAATGTGTATACATGGCTTATGGAGGATTATCTCTGCTTTTAATATTAAAGTTTTCACTCAATGAAAAGTGACAGGATACAGCATTACTAAGATATAAGTAAATTTTCCAGTTTGACTATTAAAGTCTACTCGAGTTCAAAATTAACGAAACCAAAAGAAACCCCACGCGTACTTGTCTAACAATGACCAAGAATCCACCGTTACCAGGATATATGCAAATATGTCAGTATGACCTTTCAAGATCGCTCAAAGACAAAATTAATGACACCAAAAGAAACCCCATTGATACTTTCTATAAATGCCTAATTGTAACTACCAGCCTAGTTTCCACCGTTACCAAGATATAAACCAATATGTCAGATATGCTGCTATTCCAATGGTGCATGTAACAATGCTAACATGTACATGTGCCCTCACTGGTAATTTGCAAATTTAAAAAAGCGTTAAAATTCAGGAAATGCCACCAGCACCATGTAGGAAACAAACTTATAGGAGATCACGTGAAAATATGTTTCCATCACCTTTGAAGAGTTCAAACCCGTGGTTTGGGAAACCACACCAATATAAGGATGATGACAACAGAAAACATCGAAGCACTGCCTCTGAATCAAATTGAATCTTGGGGTCTTCAGAAGTGTTGCTGCACAGTTTCTAAGAAATTGGCCCAGCGGTCTTGGAGAATTTTCTCTTTTATTTCAGAGTTTGCAAAAAAAAAAAAAAAAAAAGAAAAGAAAAGAAAAGAAAAATCAATGGAGCTTGAACATTTGAATAAACTGGGTGGAGACCTTTGGAAGACACACGACAATGGACGGACGTACGGATGGACGACTGAGCCCCCTTAAAACTAAGCTGCACTCACAAATCAGATGAGCTAAAAGTGAAATGGTCACACTACACAGGTGGTCAAGAAGCATTTATCATAGGTATTAATATCTATCTATATATAAAATATAACGTTTAATAGGTGAAAATGTCTGTTTTCAAAAGAATAGAACTCCTTTTTTATTATGCTCAATATCAAACAATTCGATACAGATATGTCTCGAAAAGCGTTTTTTTGTAAGTGAAGATTATCCTATGGGTAGGTAGGTGCTGCTAATTAAAACATAAGTGTGTGGTCCCCCCTTTTTTTAAAGAAGTGACATGATTGTAGGACATTTGTGGAGGTAAGAAGAATCCACAGTCCACCACGTTATAGTGTTTTTACGAGACCCCCCCCCCCCCCACTTGTATTGTTTCAATATACTTTATGTAAAAAGAGATCTCGTTTTACCTTGAATTATTTCAATACTACCCCCAAGCCCTAAAAAAAAAAGTCACAGACAGTGTTTTTACCCAAAATGCCTACAGGGAGCTGGGTGACGCGCGTGGTCATCAGGTGAGCAGAGTTGGTCGTGGTGTTGACGGTGGCGCTACCTGTCTAATGTGGCGATCCCGTTGTGTTGAATTCATTGATCTGAGATTCATCTGAGCTGGATGTTACTTGATGCTATCAAAACAATACAACATACATGAAATAATAGCCAATCCTTGGACAAAAATAACCGCATTAACTCAGGATGCCTTTATTTTGTGCTGCCTAAATCATGCTGGCCTACATCTCACCGTGCAATGGAATAGCATAATCCCGGGGGTGGGGGTGGGGGGGGGCGCATACTCAACATCAGGGTGGGTGTGTGCCGCGGACATTTTTATACAATATCCTATCTTATTCCTACACCAGATGTTAAAAGGTACCCTTTTTAATCCTGTAATGTGTTGAAAGGATTGCTGCATTGGTGCATCCTAATTGTAACCCCTATCCTAATCCAAGTGTGTACATTTTGGGGGCATTTTCTAATCCTGAGAGTGATGAAAACAGGGCCTTTCCCGCGGCACATACCCAGTGCAATCCTACATGGAAGTCCCCCTCCCCGAGCATAATATATTGTTATAGGCCAAGTGAAAGGCTCAATGCACGATGCCAGGAACATGATTTATGGCGAAAAATGGACCCCAGTTCGACGACAGGGGCAGCTAACACCAGCAACTAGATCTAGTTTCCTCTGGTCGCCAGGTGCAGCATGAATAGATTGCAAGTAGCATGCCAGTGCCACGTCTTTGTGTTCTCTTAAATATTTCAACTGCGAGCTGCGGTAAACCACAGGGATTCCAGACGTGCTGTCGATCAGTCATGTAAATGAGATATCGGGCATTTCGAGGACTTTATCGTCCGACAGTGCGCGGACTTGGGAAAAGGTGGACACGAAGCTCAACCCTACCACTGCACCGGGAGTCTCAAAAAAGCTTTACGATTGCTTTTTATTTTCGGTTTCATTCCATATTAGCAAAGTGAAACTCGCCAGATCGTGTGAAAAAAAAAATTTCTGGATCCTTGCGCAGTTATGAGATAAAGGTCCAATTATTATTTTGGTAGTTACCTCTCAACATTTCACAAATGGTTCAAAATGCACAGACCGGGCATTAAGTGGGCACGTTTGACTGGAACCGAAATCACATTCTAGGGTCTATTATGGCCATTTTGGGGGATAAGTCAATGTTATATATTCACAACATTTTACTCAAGATATACACGGGATAAAAGAGTACGTCTAACAGAATATCAGTAATTTATTATGTAATGAGGTCTTATCAAGGGATCATCTATTAACCACACCGTTGACATTTGATTGCGTCTGCCACATCAGCCACGCATGTGACGCCGTTGTCACTGGTGACTATACCTGATGCGACACCTGGGGTCAAAAACATACACACTACCGTCACCTCAACTCTTTCAGTGCAAAAATGAGACTAAAATCGAACTACTTAAAAGGAGTTGCTCTGAATTATAAGGGTACCGACTCGTTCTCCTTGTAAAGAGACATTTGACTACCAACACGCCTGCAGTTACATAGAATATAATAGTCCTGGTCAACAACTTTCCTCAGCGCGCTTTGGGCCGCATTGTGCCCAAAGCGCGCTGAGGAACGGTGTTGACGCAGTCCATAATGTGGCATTGGAAGAGTTAAGCTTCATACGCTGGCAAGTGGTTGGACTAATGTGTCCTAAACAGCTAGAAAGGGTACATGATAGTTCAGGAATAAGTCACATTATTCTTATCTGAAGTTGTTCAATACTATTTAGTAATTATGTTTGGTTTGATAGGTATTCTGCATTCATATTAAAGCTCTGTATTTGTAAGCAAACTATCACTTATTTGGCAAATTCATCATTTGCCACGTTCAGATTATTCGTTATATTGTGGGTTGTCTTTGCTGAATATTTAGCTTAGACAAGGAGCCGTTTTTCATGTACGGGTAAAGGCTCTCAAACATGTTCCGAGTAGTTACCCGCTGAAGGCCGTTTAATATATTTGGACTAATACAGCCTATGTCAAAATTCTACAGAGGAACGTGTGCAATATGGAAAATAGTACTTCCATGTATATATATTTATAGTTTAGACAGTGACAGGTTGCCCCATGGAGAGTGAAGAGTTCGGACCGTGGAATAGGGTAATGACTACTAGGAAGTGGTTCTGGACAAAAAGACACAAATACAACATGTACAATACACAGTTACCTTAGCAGTTTGTAAAACCATTAGGTTTAAGTTGCATTGTAGTTTGATTTGGCTGCATACGATACTGAACCATTGACGATCTTTCAACTACCGAAATAGCTCCGTTTGTTTGCAAAGTGTTTCGGTTTCACTTCTAAAATGACCCTACTTTATTCACCGCTCATGTCAACGTCACATATGTCATATTGGATGAATTCATCCGATTTTAAAAAGGATTGGAAAAACTGATATCCGTGCCCGCCATGGTGACTTTATAAGCTGCCATATGTACAAAGTAAAGGACAAAAGCCTTCTCTTTCCGATTGTCTGTATAGAAGTAGAACAACTGGCTGGTCAATGATGTCTGCGTGCTCAAATTGCTTACCTTTGTTCATCGCGTGTGATCGCATGGATGCCATTAACACACCCTATATAACAATGTGATCGTGTTCTCCAATAAGCATACCATCACAAAAATCATAAACTGTTTACAAAGCGTGCTTTTAAAAAGAACACAAGTTTGTGCCGCGATAATTGACAGAAAAAGTGCGCCGATCTAATTTTTCCCCCAAACAGCCGACAGACGTGTATGTGATTTGAAAAAAAAAAAATGAAAATCTGAATTTCATGTTCCCTTAACCGATGCACATTGAGCGTATGTACGTTTTTAATTATGAATTTCTCAATGGAACTAATATAGAAAACGTTCTTTATCGATGGGAATGGATACGTCATAATAACCGATATGTACATGTGTGTCATCATAAAATGCCGTATCCTGAACTGTCATCGGTTCCGTTTCTTAAAAAAAAACCCACTGAGCATCAGCATGATAGTCCGAACGGAAAGTTTACAAATTGTTTGCAGTTCCAAAATTTTAAAGAGAACATTTCAAGTGAATTGTAGTGTAGCGAGGTGCTGTGGAACACTGTTTTCGGATGCTTTCTCTTGACTTAGGCCCTATAGCCTCCTTGTTAATAATATGTAGTGTTAGCGGCAAACTCATCTTCTCATAAACTGTGGAAAAAAATATCAGTTTCAAGTTATGGCGGGAAAATAGTGTTTACCAAGGTTCTAACTCACATATTTAATTTTACTGTGGAAAGTTATATTGCAAAAACAATTGTGTTAAGGATACCGACCTGGTAGTGCATTCACTTTTTGTGTATATTTTCTTGCCCCATGAGCAAAACTACAAAATGAGCGTAGCAATTTGCAAAACACTGGTAACCTCTTCACTTGCTGTTCAGCAATAGATGAATATGCAGGAGGTGCCACAATTCTTTTTAAAGCTGGTGCAAGTATACTGCATTATATATTCCTTGACAAACTAGAAATTGACTGATTTCGTTTGTTGTTTTTGTTTTTTGTTTTTTGTTTCTATTCTTCTATGTGTCAAAGATATATGATGGAAGTATGTGATTAACCTTTGCCACGGATGTCATATCGTGTTCGGTCCACAAGGATAGTTATACTTATCCGCGTTGAAGTTTGCAGAAATCCACGCCGGAGGCTAAATGCTGGAGTTGTTAGACAAGTAAATGGGTGATTCTGATTCGGAACTATGAATACTTATGTATCCCATCATGACATGCAAAGACAATATATTGAGTGTTGCGTTCTATACGAAGACTCCAAATTAGACATGGGTGTTGGCTCAAATATACGTTGCTTTTCATATATATTACAGATAAGATTAATTGGAACTCCAAAACACCTGCTATTGTTGCACCTAACACTGTCGCTAATTGGGACAAAATTTAATGAAACTTGCTATGAACATTTATATCGAAAGATAGATGCATTGTTCAGAGAAGACTGCCTTAACCTGTGAAGGGTTGCACGGTTGCGATATATACCTATAATTTTGATGTAGACCGAAATAAAGCATTGTGACACAATTCTAGACCTTTGAATGCCATTATGTCAGTCCCAATGAGATTTGCATTATTTGTTACACATGCATACACTATTCACTTTTGCAGCGTTTAAGCTTGAAGTGTCGCTTGCTGCGCGTTAAAACTCTTCATCCGTGTATACCAAACATGAACATAAAGATCTGGATGTGCCAGATGAGGAAAAGTTTTGAAAGGTTGATTGAGATACATTCACAATCCTGAATCTACGATCCTTTCCTTTATATACATTGTGGGATAGAAATTATGTTTGGCATAGAGCTTTTTCTGGCAAGGAATTCTCTAAGAACTCATTCCAAAATAGTCAAACCTTTTCCAAACTATTAAAGTTTTGTAGGTTTTAGTAAGGTACATTAATTTCATGCTAACAAAAATAAAATGTCACGGACGATACCTTGAAGTTCTATGAGTAGTAAACGAATATTGCTTCAAGAAGCACGATGTGATCAGTATAATTCAAACTGGGTAACATGCTGAAGCACTTCCCTGCTTCTGTAGTTCTCGGTACATCCAAAATAATGACTATTCCATGTTCATGTCAGTCCCGCGTGATAAACATCACGCAATTTTTAAATAAACAAGACATTGTCCTTACTTTTCAAAACTATCCCTGCCACTTATAGAAACGTGTTTAAATGATGATGGGAATGGACATATATATATATATATATATATATATATATATATATATATATATATATATATATATATGTGTGTGTGTGTGTGTGTGTGTGTGTGTGTGTGTGTGTGTGTGTGTGTGTGTGTACAGTTCGCTGAAAATTGAATCGGCTCAAATAAGACCTGAGCCGGCTCAGGTATATGCATACAAAACAACAAACTGCACGAAGGTCGATCTAAATGCGTTCAATCCACTCAGTTTAATTTCATCAAATACTGTACGCTGACAAGGTAGGTATTTCAATTTTACAACAAAATTACTGTGTATTCATTCCGATATATAAATATTTATTTCAACAGAGGAGGGTATCTTTCTGTTTTGATCCCAAATTTGCCACACGAATGGTCACTCTTTTTTTTCTTGACATTGACGGCCAAGTAAAATCATCATTGTTTGCTGAAACTGGTGATAGACGCAAGCGCTTGTCGGTGATATACAGTATTCCCTGCGTCTGAGAAGATGCGCTCTCAAGGAACACTTATGGTCGGTCTATCAGAACACTGCTGGCAGTTGGCAGCCGATGCAGTCAGTGGATGGACTTGTAAACAATCGCTTTTAAAATGACCGGTACACTGTTACCAAGATTTGTGCACACGACATAAAGCATGAGAGAAAACACAATAATTAATATGTTGAAGAAGTCTTGTACATGTCAACTTATTCTGAATTTTATAGCAATACCAAGCCATACATCTCTCGTATAACATATTATGGGAGCCATCGGTTGAGCTGTTCAATTTTTTGAGCCGGTTTGCTTCATTTTATTTTTTCAACAAGCCAGCGTCTTGTCGTTACCTGCCTCAATATTTGTACTGTGCATCATTAATATGAGGGTTCCATAAGGAATCAGCAGATTGAATATAAAATGTGCAGTTTTTGTTCTGAGCTTCAAAGAAATGACACCATCATGACAAACTTTTTACTTTTGAGACAATTTAGTCAAATATAATAAAATATTCCAATCCAAATGTAAATACTTACATGTTTCGGCTGACGCTAGTTAGTCAATGACGGAACATAGGCATCAAATGTAAAGTCACGTGTCTGTCAGCTGATCTCCTATGGTGTTTAAGATTCCCACTCAGACTGCTTAGAAGTACAGAAGAACATTACAATTATACTGTGACATCAGACAGTTTAGCAACTGATAATCAGTATAGCGACTGATAATCCACGGTTGAATTTTTGTCTTGTTTGGGAATGGCGAATTTTACGTATACCTACTTCAGAAATTGCATTGCGGGAAAAAAACAGCTCAAAAATAAATTTCAGTTTTTCATTTTATCCAATCAAATACATTTACCACTTTTGGTGTGCTGTTCTGAACAAGCTTTGTTGCAATTTTCGCTAGCTACAATTTTCTGGGTTATTGTGTACCTTTAACGCATTCTAATTAAATGATATACATGTATACATATTTGTAATTTTATGGTACTGTGTCAAGAAATACTAAAATGGTGCCAAATGTTTACTTGAGCGTTTGGACGTTTATACACCCATTAAATTCTATTTGACACTGTGAAGAGACATAAATATATTAAGGCATGATTTTCTGTGAGCACTGCAGGGTTGATGAATTATACGCATTTTTGCCTCACACTCCTGTGAAATATATTTCTGGAAGGTGTTAAGTTGATTTTAACTCACGAAGACATTTATTTACAACCAACTTTATAATTGGAAGAAAAGCGACACAAATATAAATAGTTTTTAGGACAGTTACAATAACATGACTTCCCATTGGGTATCACATCCGTAAGCTATCTGTCAACAGAGCCTTTAAGCCATATTCCTTCGATTTTAAAAAAAGTAAAATAGTTCAACACAGGTGTGTATTTGATAATGGCCTTTACGATGACTTTAACAGTTACTTGACCTTTAACCGATGTTACATGAATCTAAAATTAATCTGTTTTATTGGTCTGTCTGGATAAAATGTCCATCAAGTGGTAAAGTCAATTTACAATTAGGCCTATAATGTTGATGATGATGATGATGATGATGATGATGATGATGATGATGATGATGATGATGATGGTTATAATAATAATAATAATGATGATGATGATGATAATAATTATAATAATAATAATAATAAAATAGAAAGCAAAAAAAGGAAGAAAGGAAGAAACCGCGAGGGCTGTGTGAAAAGCCCGTGTTCAACTGACCTAAGGGTATTCACTGATTCAAAGTTGCAACTGAAGAGACCTGTGACGATTCTGGAGAAGTCGAAAATGGCAAAAACACACACACACAAATCAATATAAAGTGCAGCGCCACCTGGTGAACAAATTAAGAACCAGGAGTCCGTAGGCTTGTTCCTGTTTGATTTCAAAGCTATCGGGAAAGTGGTTTCGGAGGTTTTTAAAATTTAACCAAAAAAACCCCCAAAAAATCACTGGAGCGTCACCATTTGAACAGACTTGATAGAGACCCATCCAAGATACATTGCTGTCAAGTTTGAAGTGAATCTGGCAAACAGTTTCGGAGATGAACTCAAAAATGAGAATTAGCATTAGCATGCCCATGGACATACATAGTAATCAACAGGACATGTGCATTTATCGGTAAGTACCAAAATGAAAAAAAACAAACAAAAAAAACCCAGGAATCCGTAGCAGTGCCACGTAGTGAACAAGTTTGTTTGATGCTTTTTCAAGGAACATGTGCACTATGTTTTAGCTTAATATGAGTGACAGTTCTAGAGAAGTCAAAAATAGCAAAACCAGACGAAAATCATTAAAAAAAGTTTTAAATTCTATTTGACACTGTGCAGAGACGTAAATATATTAAGGCATGAGTTTCTGTGAGCACTGCAGGGTTGATGAATTACACACATTTTTGCCTCACACTCCTGTGAAATATATTTCTGGAAGGTGTTAAGTTGATTTTAACTCACGAAGACATTTATTTACAACCAACTTTATAATTGGAAGAAAAGCGACACAAATATAAATAGTTTTTAGGACAGATACAATAACATGACTTCCCATTGGGTATCACATCCGTAAGCTATCTGTCAACAGAGCCTTTAAGCCATATTCCTACAATTTAAAAAAAGTAAAAAAGTTCGAAACAGGTGTGTATTTGATAATGACCTTTACGATGACTTTAACAGTTACTTGACCTTTAACCGATGTTACATGAATCTAAAATTAATCTGTTTTATTGGTCTGTCTGGATAAAATATCCATTAAGTGGCAAAGTCAATTTACAATTATAATGATGATGATGATAATGGTTATGATAATAATAATAATAATAATAATAATAATAATAATAATAATAATAATAATAATAATAATAATAATAATAATAATAATAATAATAATAATAATAATAATTATAATAATAAATAGAAAGAAAAAAAGGAAGAAAGAAAGAAACCGCGAGGGCTGTGTGAAAAGCCCGTGTTCAACTGACCTAAGGGTGTTCACTGAATCAAAGTTGCAACTGAATAGACCTGAGACGATTCCGGAGAAGTCGAAAATGGCAAAAACACACACATACACAAATCAATATAAAGTGCAGCGCCACCTGGTGAACAAATTAAGAACCAGGAGTCCGTAGGCTTGTTCCTGTTTGATTTCAAAGCTATCGGGGAAGTGGTTTCGGAGGTTTTTTAAAATTTACCAAAAAAACCCCCCACAAAAAATCACTGGAGCGTCACCATTTGAACAGACTTGATAGAGACCCATCCAAGATACATTGCTGTCAAGTTTGAAGTGAATCTGACAAACAGTTTCGGAGATGAACTCAAAAATGAGAATTAGCATAAGCATGCCCATGGACATACATAGTAATCAACAGGACATGTACATTTATCGGTAAGTACCCACATGAAAAAAAACAAAAAACAAAAAAAAAAAAAAAAACAGGAATCCATAGCAGTGCCACGTAGGGAACAAGTTTGTTTGATGCTTTTTCAAGGAACATGTGCACTATGTTTTAGCTTAATATGAGTGACAGTTCTAGAGAAGTCAAAAATAGCAAAACCAGAAGAAAATCATTAAAAAAAGTTTGAAATGCAGCGGCACCTGGTGAACAAATTAAGAACTTACGAGTCGGTAGAAGCGTTCCTGTGTGATATCAAAGCAATTGGGTGAGCAGCTTCACAAAAGACGATTTTTTAAGATTTGCCCCCCCCCCCCAAAAAAAAGGGCAACTGTTACATAAAGGTATTTAAAAAATCACTGGAGCATGGTCATTTGAACAAACTAAGAGACCCATCCAAGATCCATTGCCACCAAGTTTGAAGTGAATATGGCTGACTGTTTTACAGAAGTCGAAAATGTGAATTGTGAACAGACGGACGACGACGAAGAGAGTGGTGGCATAAGCTCAGCATACTGACAAGTCAACTGAGCTAAAGAGGAAGGAAGAAAAAGAAAGCCACATTTTTCCTTATGGCATAAGCTCAACAGACTGACAAGTCACCTGAGATATAAAGGAAGGACGAAAAAGAAAAACACATATTTCCTTATGGCTTGCAGAAAAATCTACACTGTAATGAGATCCCCGCAATTTTAACAGTTAAAATGGAAGCTATCGCCGATATGTGCCACTGGTTATTGTCCAAAACAGCCCGTAGGCAGACTTTGATTATCAAAGGGGGGGGGAGGGTCTCCGTATGGGAAAATTTTAGACCTTTCCTGTGTACTAGTCCACTGTGCTCTTGTGATGTCAATTTAATAAGCACATGTCCCTGGTTGAAGACTACATTATTCACACACGCACACACACATATACACACATACATATATATATATATATATATATATATATATATATATATATATATATATATACTAGTATATATATGTGTGTGTGTGTGTGTGTGTGTGTGTGTGTGTGTGTGTGTAGTTTTTATAATATTCATACACTGCGTGAAAGGTACACTGATAATACACGTGAAAAATCATGATAAAGGTGATTCTGGCCTGCTCTTCCTCGGGTATTCCGGAAGTAGGCCTGTTAGGAATCTGGAGCCTTTGGTCTTGGAATCCGTACAGACGACATCATGAGCAGTGAGTCAGACGCTGCTGGTAATCTCAAAATGTTGGCTGAGTGTTTTGGTTGCCAGGTTACCTGATGATATCTGAAAGGTTTCCAGATTGGTAAATCTGTTGATAATTTGGTCAAGGATGGGCAGTCCAGTAATATGGTGCGAAAGGCAAGCACCGATGTGTATCTACAGACGGAATCTATCCTATAAAGATTGCAATTATGCGAGCCACAGGACATACCGCGCAATGAAAGTGATACTTTGTTGGCGGAGTTAGCCGTTCGTCAAAAAATGATGGGAATGAATATCAACCTGCTAGCCGAAGGTCGAAATTTGTTAGCATAGATAGCAGTCTACGTGAAAAGAAATAAGAATCAAGCACACTGACGGATCAAGAGTTCGAGTGTGCAAGGCCAGCACTATTGAAAATGAAACAGTTACAGTTAAACAAAAAGATCGGAAACCGCGTAGCCCCAGGCGCGTAACAAGGGCAAAAGTAAGCGCATGCCATTATCTTAGATAGCAGAACTGGACCTGTTGCATGGTCACGTTGTAATATGTACGTACGATAGAGAATACTAGAGTAAAAAAAAAAGAGATCGTGGAACTCCGATGAAATTGTTTTGATTATATTATGAAGGGATCTACAGGGGATAAGTATACGGTCAATACTTTCTTTGTTGTGTATCTGAGCCGGAAATCATAATCTTTGCACCAGTTCACACGCTTTCGAATTCTGTAGCCGGCAGACGTATTGGCAACGTACTCCTAAAGCTCGGTCTGTCACAATACGCCCTACAAAAACTTGCACATTCCAATTTCGAATTCTTTTCCTGTAGCCCGCTTCCAGGTGTTTTCTACACTCACCCTTAAATCCATTCCATTCGCTATTTATCCGTACTCACCAGGTCAATGTACTGGTTCACACCTCCTTCGAGCCAGTTCATTTTCATCTCAAAATTTAACTAGTCCCCGTTCTCAAGAAACACCAAGGGGTGAGTGCCCTGTGCGATAGTGTCATCTAACGGCAGTTTTTAACATAAACCCTGTCCCCTTGAATTAAAATTCCAGGGTGTGGGATTTCCACTGAAGCAGACAACATTTAACCACCAGCCGGCTTTGGCCAGTTTAAGGGGTTTATTTTTAATAGGCCTGTTCATTTAATTTAACTCAGTCCTTGAGTTATCAATTCTTTGTAATTGGAATGTAACATCAAAGGATGATAAAGATGCAAACAATTGACACAAAGTTTTGCTCATTGTCACTTGAAGAAGTCTTGTCTGTGTTATGTAGCCCTATGTACGTTACTAAATGGTAAATTATAATCTGATTGCCTATACCAACCTCCTATGTACTTGGTATAGGCCTATCGTATACTCTCTCGACCGTTCAGTCATAGACGTTTGACCAGTTTGTATCAGGTTTGCAACACGACTAGTGAAAGCCGGTTCTGGTTTGCTTTGTAGCGCCTGTATGGCCCTCGCGCAATTGAGAGTCACTGATATTGAGGCGGGGTACCTGGTTTTGTGATATGTGAAAGTAACTGCCCCCTGAAGTGTGATATTGACCTATTTTAGACATGTGATATTTTTAATTAAAAGTTTCCGATATATGAAAATAACCATATTATATATCATATTGAAAATTAACAAAACAGCCACATTTGTGATCATTTGTATACCTTAAGAGACTGCTTGGATTGAAATTTCATTTAGCAATCAAGTGACCCTATAATTATATATTTTAGCAATATTGCATTGCGAGGAGACACTTCGTGACTTTTCTTTTTGTTGGATTTAAAAACAATATAAGCTGTTGCCATAATATAAGGTATATGTTGTATGTGGCCTGTATTTAATAAAGTCAATAAAACACCACCTGGATGCCATGTTTGGGCTTGTTGCAAGCTGAAAGGATACTCTTGAAGGATTGATGTGGATACAATGTGTGCATCTTGGGAAAACTTTTGCCTTCATACCATGAAATTGGTTTGGCTATTGATCAACAAAAGAATTTAGGATAATATTTCTTGAAATTAGTAAAGTCTTGGACCGTATTTGGCACGAAGGGCTTATAAACAAACTTTGCATTCAATGGTGTGTCAGGTTCTTTGCCAAATGGGTTCAAAAGTTATTTACATAACTGTCAGCAGCGAGTCGTCTTTAGCGGCTAAGCATCATCTTGGGTATGGGGTAATATTCGCGCAGGAGTATCCCATGGCTCTGTGCTGGGGCCCTTCTTATTTCTCATTCTCATAAATGATATTGTAGACATTGTGAACTCAAATATTAAACTCTATGCAGGTGAGACTTGTTTATTCTTATCTGCTGACAATCCACTCTTAGCAGCAAGTATTCTTAATGAAGATTTGACTCATATAGACTCCTGGTCAAGGGACTGGCTGGTGACTTTTAATGTTTTAAAACTGATGCCATGTTGATATCACTAAAGAGAAATCAAGTGCATCCTCCTCTTCTCGTCTTTCAAGGCCATCGATTACAAAATGTAAATCAACACAGCCACTTGGGGCTTGTACTGCCAGGTGATCTTAGATGAAATGACCACATTGAACTTAGGCATGTAGAAACCAGAGCCACTAAGCAACTCTATAAAATAAAATCATGACAACATACTCTGGGCAGAGCATCCCTCGAAGTCATTATACATCTTTTGTTCGACCTCTCCTGGAATATGCTGGTACCTTCGGGGATGGCTGCACGCAGGCCGATGCTCAAAAGCTTGATAACAAGCTGGCCGCTGCCTCTACTATCTCAGGGCAATGCAACTTATGCGCGCTTACTATTATTTGGATCATCAGATTGTACTTTCGAAAATAACAACAAATTTGTTTTTTTTGGGGGGGGGGGCTGTTCAAGAATACATTACAAAAACTAAACGCTTTGAACGTAGTGCCGTTTCGTAACCCGGAAACTTCACTTACGGTGTACTGGTAACGATATTTATCTATTATTCGATTATTTTGAAGTAAGCTCCACTCTCTGTCTTGTGCTGATGAGGTGTCATCTTACATCTTTTAACTTAGTGCAGCGCTCCTCAACTACTGGTGTAGTGATTCGGGTGGAACACTGCAATAAGATCTGTCTTGTCACGTCTGCCCTGTCTTTCCGTCTTTTGTCCACAAGAGGGGTTCACATACGGTTTGACTCTCTTCCCCAATTGTATTCTTTGTGAATAAAATATGTTTAAACCAATGTGTACATACAAACAGCTTTTCCTTTCACATGTTCAATGTTGATCTACTTCTGCCACCGCTGTACCTACATGTACGTATAAACAACTAGCATGTGATTTACAGGTGCACACGGTGTTTTCATTTTCGTAATGGTCAGTTTAACCCAAGATAAATTGTTCAGCTATGCATGACCACAGAAAAGCAATAGGTTTGAATAAAGTACAATGTTATGTTAAATTGTTTCCAAATATCAAAGCAACACTATACACACATTTCCCCTTCTCCAGCCACCTGTTGGGTTCAAGTCACACCTTCGACAATATACAGTACCAGTTTGACATGCATCTCACACCATTGTCTTCCGTATAATTGTGATCCCTCTATTGGTTTGTTGAGCCCCAGTAATTTGGCCTATCATACCACAGACTGAAGTCTTCTGTTTTGTACATGTGTTGATGGTGAGGCTGAACGGAAATGAAACGACATGTAAGGACACATTTGATATTTTTAAATATTACATCAATAGCCTATTGTAGCAAAGCCAACTCACTGCTTCTGTGAACTAAGTCAAGTTTTTGGATTTATGGCATTTATGTGAGTTGACAAACTGGCTCATTGAGCAAATTGATGAAGTTAAGTACCGGTAGAGTATAATGCTAACTTGAACCATGTTAACCATAATAGGTAAAAAAAGTTTTACATGACCTACCTGTCTTATTTTGTTCCAAAAAATGGTAATAACCATATCAAAACTGCCACACTAATACTTATCTATATGATGCATGATGCCCGATATATTGTGCTTAATTAGCTGGCTCTCTGGCTATATTTGGTTTGGTTGGCAGCCTGGGTCCCAGTCCAAAAATCCAGGGTTCTAGGTCTATATATGCAGGCAATAAAAATATGTTTGGTGTTTCAAGCAAAACTAGATTTGCTTCAAAGCAACTCTAATGGTGTGCTAATGTGCCTAAATGAAAATTTGGAAGCCTAAAGTACCTTGACCTTACATGTAGAGGTCACATGTAAAATACGAAATTGTTTTATATGTAAATTACATAAATGGGCTGTGTCACAATAGCTACAATTTGAGCCCACCATGACCAAAATCGGTTAAAAATTGACTGAATTATGGCTAGAAGAAATTTTCAAATGGCAAAAGGTCCTTGACTTTTGACCTTTACAGGTTGCATGTAATTTTTTTTAATGTGCAGTGTTGCAATATGTACAGTTTGGTTCCAACATGATTAAAATTGGATAAAAATTGACCAAGGTATAGCCAAATGGAAATTTCAAGGGGCTAAATAACCTTGACCTTTGACATTAACAGGTCACATATGAATTACAAAAATGTGGAGTGCTGCAATACCTTCAAGTTAACATTACATTTACTGACCATTGTTTTGCCAATACTGAATGAACCAGCCCTCAGCCATGGTGAAATGTGGTTCCCGCATGGGACCACGGTATTCCCATATGTGTACCGTGGATGGTATCTTGAGATGTGCAATTAAATCGGCCGGCCAGACAGCGGTGCCTGTAATTTTAGATGAAGGTATACAGTAAAATGATCATGTTTTGTGTACTTGGACTATTTGCTGAGCATACTCCATTAACAGAGAAATAATTGCCATTTTAGGATAAGTCTGTTCTAATAGAACATAGACCTTAGGCTTGGTTACTACCCAAACATCCTGGTGAAAGTAGATCCTTTAGGATGTCAGACCTAGTTTGCTCAGCTGGATACCTCCTGTACGGTGGTGGTCTACTGTATTGAGATAATTGGGCTCCCTTTGGGGATAAGTAGGGTCCTAAAGGGACGCTCATGCTGATATGATAATGAACATTTATCAACCAGTGCTTTGTAGGACCCGTGTATCTCATGAACTGATTTTTTTTGTCCAACTGACCTTGATTTTTGACCTTCAGAGGTCAAATTTAATTTTGAAAAAAAAAAAAAATGTGCACTATTGCAGTACCCACAATTTGGGTCCAACATGATTAAATTTGGATAAAAAGTGACCAAATGATTGCTAGATGAAAATTCCAAAGGTCCAAATGACTTTAACCTTTAGAGCTTACATGTAAATTACAAAAAGGCACAATGTTGCAATACCTTCAATTTGGGTCCAACATGGTTAAAATTGGATGGAACTTGAAAGCGTAATGGCTAGATGAAAATTTTAAAGGTCCAAATGACCTTCACCTTTTGAGGTGTCATGCAAAGTATAAAAACGTGCAGTGTTGCATTCCCCAACAATTTGGGTCCGACATGATTAAACATTGGATAAAAACTGACTAAAAAGTGATCGTCAGATGAAAATTTCACAGGTCCAATTGACCTTGACCTGTGACATTTAGAGGCTACATGCAAAGTACAAAAATATGCAGTGTTGCAAAACCTATATTTTGGGCCCTACATGGTTAAAATTTGATGATAATTTACCAAGTTATGGCTGAATGAATATTTCGAAGGTCCAACTGACCTTGATCTTTGACCTTAAGAGGCTACATGTAAATTACAAAAATGTGCAGTGTTACGATATCTACAATTTGAACCCAACATGATACAATTGGATACAAATTGACATAGATACGGCCAAAAGAAAATTTCAAATGCCAAAATAACCTTGACCTTTGACCTTTAGAGGTCACATGTTAATTACGAAAATGTGTAGTGTTGAAAACATATTAATTGAAGTAGGATCGTTTACCCGTAACTATTTTTTTTAAGATATTCAAGATCTAAATTTTCAAAAGGCCCTAATTGGCATTATTTTCAAAACTGCTGAACCTCTTTATATAAACTCAAAAAACCCATAAATGGAAGTATTGTCATGCCAAGTTTCGAGTTTTTACATATACCGGTAATACTTTTTAAATGAAATGTCGGACAAATTTGCCTGTAAAGAAAGAGAGAAGAGAGAACTCCTAGATAAATAATACAATACGAAGAAAGAAATAATTCCTAGAAAAACAATATATCTGTGTTGGCACACAGACATAATAACAGTAGGCTGTGTGTTCTCTCTCTTTGACATGTCTGCCTGAGCCTCTGTCACTGATGACCTCAATGTTATCACACTCTCCTCATCTCTATCACTGTCACTGTTGCATATTGGGTGCAATCATGTCCCCTGTATCTTTGAGAAGGACATGACATTCTTTTAAAAAATCATCAGTGAAATATTTTGATGTCATCCGTCTCTTCAAATATATATTCATTCATATCTTTGGCTGATAACGGTCACCGGATGAAGCGTGCCGGTGTCCGTCGTCTCAAGACCAGTAGCACTAATGACTGTTTGCATATACATGATCACTCCATCAAATCATCTGGTCTCTCTTCAGTTGTATGTGTGCTCGGATCAAGCAAGATGATAGTCATGATATACGTAAATAACGCTTGAGAAGTTATCACAACTTTGAGATATACCTTTTGGTGTCATAAGGGAGCATATATATTTGGTGTCATAATGGATACATTCATACAGAGCAGAATTATCAAGTTTTGTTTAACCGTGTGTACTGGACCTTTTTCAGTGATAATCAATGAAGAGGTGATATTCAAGATATATGAAAATAAAAACATGATGTGTGATAGTTAAAGTTTATGGCTATGATATGTGATATGTAGAAAAATGGGCCTTTGATATGTGATATTGAGAAATAAACACCCTCAAATTTGTGATACAAGAAACCCATTTAAGGGCCTCAATTGAGGCTACATGGTCCCTTTAACCAGGGCTTTAACATTCTACAAGGCCGTTACCAAGAACCTTTACATGATTTGGTTGGATTTTTTTGGTGATGAATTAAGCGTTGTAAGCATTGTAATATAAAAGTTCATCAAATGAAACTGAAGGTATCCGTTTACACAGGCACGTCATCAGTAGGGCCTCGCCAGATGATCGATGTCGAACAAATGTGATTGGCTCAATGAGGTCATGTGACAAATCAATATATCACGGTTGGAAGTGAACTACGATAGCAAGCAGGCAAATTAGCCGTGTTGGGCAATTTTTGAAATAGTTCGTTTTCTATTTTTACGGGACAAAGGTTTATTACGTGCAAGACCCATACAGCAATTATGACAGTACTTAGCAAAGTTCATTTTGGTGTGTAGCCAGAACAATTGGATACCAGGCATGGGTAGGCCTATTACTTACTGGTAGTGACATAGTGTCTTGAAACTGGTTCATCGAGTGCAGTCATCTAGGATTTTTTTTACGAAGGGTGGTTATGAATGCACTTGCATCGACTTGTCATTACATGTGTGACGATCATTGGGACAATAACCGTAGAGTAATGGCATGATAAGGTTTGTAATTTTGCTACATTTGGTTGTCGCAGCATTGGCGGCTAGTGAAACAATCATGTAGAACACTTGTTGCAAGATATGTCTTGTCTCCTTGGCAGTTTCCCAACAAAACATGGTAGTATGATACCATCACACGTCAATATCATAGTCAAAAGCACTTGACCACAGACTTTGCTTGCCTTATTCCTGATCTTCCACTACTTCTGGCGTATGTTTTCCAACTTTGCCAGCGACGTCACTTC
Organism: Hermodice carunculata; assembly: GCA_964020975.1. Lineage (NCBI taxonomy): Eukaryota > Metazoa > Annelida > Polychaeta > Eunicida > Amphinomidae > Hermodice > Hermodice carunculata. The sequence continues at coordinate 19,467,596 of OZ026612.1, read as the reverse complement.
TTGCCACACCCACACGCTTCCCCGTTTACTTACAATGGTGCTCATTTTGAAATACATTTGGCACTAGTTATCACTTTCAGCCATGCCTTGCATATATGTATGTACATATATATATATATATATTTATATATATATACATATACATATATATATATGTGTGTGTGTGTGTGTGTGTGTGTGTGTGTGTGTGTGTGTTTGCAATTGTAATTAATGCACTGCTTTGTATAATACTCGTGTTCATGTTGTTATAATGGTTAATAATTTGGGAGCTAACATCTAAAGAAACTCCATCAAGGTTATTCTCTGAATCCAAAAATAAACTCCTTGTTAACTTACATCTATCAAAAGAAGCAACATGTCACTATTATAGCTGTGACTAGTAAGTACTCATTTTCAGTGGTCCACGTTCCAAGTGCTCAAGACGAGCACTTGGAAACAGCTTTTCAGAATATTTTTAATTTGTCACACTGATCTCCGGAACATCAGTATGTTCAAAATTCTTCAATATATATTGCCTTCAAAATCAACACATTCCCAATGACTGTGTTGACATGCAATTCAACTATATAACCATGGATATACAATACATATACAAATAAAAATAGGAAATGTACAAAAGCCAGCAAGCCAGCAATTTTACATCTCTCACACTTTTATTGTTCATGTACACATATATGATGCTTCATTTATTCCCCTACAATATATTAACCAAGAAAATCTGATCCATAAAAGGACTTCGTGATATTGTGTGTCAGCTCACAAATTATTTTCAAAGGCAAACTCTTTGATTGTGCAACTAACTTGGCTATTTCTAAAATCAGGCTTCTGTCTGAACAGTCTGGCTACATATTTAAACATTAGGGGCCACTAAATATGGACCATCCCTTTCAAAATAACATTTTGTAGTGATATTTGTGACACCACTTTTAACATCTTTGGCCTATATTCTTCCTTCAAACCGTCATCTGCAAATCCAATCACTGTAAATTGAAACAAACCTATCCACCTTCTACTATCCTCTTCATGGCCAACACAGGAGTGTATATGGAGCTTTACAATGGGCTCTATGGATCATTTTCAGCAAAATTTCCATACAATGAAAAGTTGTTTCCTTCGCTGTGCTGTTCCAGCAGTGAATCACCACTGGGAGATTTATCATTAATGTGAGGGCATCCGCAACTTGAAAGTTTTCCTTTGCTGTTTTTTACCTTCCTTAATCAATTTAAAAACACTTTATTTAAGACCCACATTTGCTCAACCAGAGTTCAGAGGAAACTGGATCTTCATTCGACTCCATCCACTTTACCATGGGCTCTCTCTTACAATCCCTTGGCTGGAATTCTCCTCAGTCCACTTGGCTAATTGCCCTTCAATATTCTTGAACTGCAATAGTCAGGCTAGACTATTGTGATCCGTATTGACAGCAAATCTACAGACAAGCAAATGATGCTGATACCCTCCTGTAAAACAAACTACAGCCAAGGATTCTTTTTTCATTGTATGCCTTATTCAGGAAGCAAACAAAACCAATGATACCATATGCTATTGTTCTTGGTACCGCATTGTCTACCTAACTATGCTCAACACTGCCCCCTCCCTCTTACACACACACACAATATGGAATGAAAACACCCCGTGTTATTGGAAATGCCAACACAGGAACTTAAAAAAGGAGTTCCCTTGAGACAACCAAAAGACCTCTGATGTTCCTTTAACCGTGAAAAAAAGGTTTAGATCCTGTCAATTCAGACAATGAAGCACTTTCATATGCAAATTTGTTTACTTGTCTGTTATATTTGGAAAATCCTAAGACCGATTACAGCTCCGTTACAGACTTTGTGAGTTGTCAATTTTTAACAGCTGCTACTTTATCAGGATAAGTAGCTATAACATCTGCAGACACCACCCTGCCACAAAATTTGATCCCTTTTAAGAGCAAATTATGTTTTCTGGATTTTCACTTCAGGTTTTTCTCCCTGAATCTATCAAAAATCTTTGTAAGGTTTTGCAGGACCTATATACGTCAAACCCAAAATTTATCACCTGTGCCCAAGATAAACAGAGACGTGGTAGGCCTGTCACTTTTTGGTTCTCCTGACTTGTAAGTCAGCTGAGGTAACTGCAAAAGAAGAAAGTAGGAGATGGTTTTAATTCCATTACCACATCATCAAAATTTGCTATATTTCATCTGATAACAGACCTCTGAAGACCCAATGTTTGGCCCCCATAAAAAGTGCTGGTGAATTTCATGATTCACTAGGCATTTGGGTGTATTCATGTGGCTTGTACTTGGTTAAAAAAGAGCTTTTGTGCCAAACGATGTCTTTACCTCTGTTGCATAATATCTGCTCACCAAAAACAACAAAACTATAGAATAAACTGCCCTCTAGAGGATCTACAGAAACATCAATTACAGACAGTGGACATGCATGTGTCACTGTTATCGTATTAACTTGTAATAATCCACACGCCATCTAATGAAGCTATCTTGTATTCTTATAAGCACAGAGATGCCTACTCAGAAAAAGATGGCTGCACAATACAGTCATAAACAGCAGCAAAAGCCCTTTTTTCTTTAAACCAGAGTAACAATTTAATTTGTTCCTTCAAACCTTGAATACAGATTTAATGGAAACTATACCATTAGGAACCACTAGTCTCTTGTTTACAATAATTGAAGAACCTGATGTCTTTTGGTTCCTTTATAGCACAGCTTTGTTTACAATAATTGAAGAACCTGATGTCTTTTGGTTCCTTTACAGCACAGCTTTGCTGGTACGATTTGATCATTTTTTGGTGACAACATTCTTCAAGTCAACAACATTTAAGAAAAACCGCCACTGCTATGGACTCTAAAATAACTCTAGAGTACTCTACATTATCTGAAAACAAATTTAGAGCAAATCTTCAAACGCCTACAGCAAACTCATCTAGCCGTTCATTTTTTTGCTTCAAGTCATACAATTATCTCCTTACCCTGACAGAATGATTTTTTGTGCCATATCATTTTATCCATCATATCCTTAAAACAGCTACAATCCTCTCTGCCTTCCTAATGTGGATACCAATTGAAGCTATTGGCCTTGTCCTTTCAAGGATCTATAAGTCTCTCTTTTTTCCATCTCCCAAATTATACTTCCTGGCCAAATACTCAAACCTCAAATTGTATGGCCTTGATCTTGTTTCTTGACCCCCTGTGAAGCCAACAACCGTCATACATTTGTTGCGCCTATCTCCATTTTTAACCTGTGGTGCCTTCAATGTATTTCATGATGGCCCCCTTCTCTCCTGTCTATTAACTGCTGTATCTGGCAAATCATACTCCACAATCATACTATACAAGAAATCCTACGTGAAGGTAAAATAGCAAAAGTGTTTGTCCCCATTCCCGTAAAGGGTAAAGAAGGCATTCCATCCTGCACTATGCTAAGTGATTGGTGATGGACTGGCAAGACATAAATAGGTCCTATTTGATGAGATTTCATTTACTGTGGGGGACACCCATCTGACCATTTGGTGAATGTACATGTCCATATTATCCTACAATATTACCCATCTGTTCGACAAACCATATGTCTGAGTCCCTGGTTCTTGAAACATCAGTGGCATTTGCATAACAGTACTAGGTGGAAACTGTACATATGCCGATATTTCCAGACTGACCTTAATTGTTCTGGTAATCATTTGTCCAATTGAAAAACTATGTTGCTGGGCTGATGCATCAATCACACTGTTGCTTACTGGCCATGACAACACCTGGGACTCTGATTCATAGGCATTGGTTGTGCACCACAGGTTTTGACTGTAACTCCCCATATGCTGATTGTGTCTGGGGCAGTCACAGTGGAATCTGATTCTTGTAATCTAACGCAAAGATATATTTCACCTGAAGCCACAGAGGACAGAAAACTAAAAGTCCCAGCAAATGGCAATCTTGATTCTTTTATGTCACTCTTACCCAAGCCGTGCCTACCTCTGCAGATTGAACTACCTGACCCACCCCTACTTCTCTCTGGACTATTCAAGTTCTTCATGATCTAATATAAATCATCCTGCTGTGTAGTTCTCCTGGTAACACTTTCGTTTATAGTATCGCATTTCTGTCTTTGGGTAACTTTTTGCACACTTTATGCTTGTTTAATTGAACTCAAAAATGCATCAGACCCTGTATTGGAGGCTGTTATTGCAACATTCCTGTAATCCTTGGAGAACTTTCAAAGAAATTATCCCACTGGCTACATTATCTGGCCTGTCTACACCATCAATCTCATTTCAATGCAAAAGGATCACGGGTGCATCTTTCCTTACCTGCAAATCCAAAATCTTTTTTGCCCACGCCTCCCAATACCAAGCACAGTGGTTAATTGTTCTTTGATGGGTTCATCCATATACACATATGCACCAAGATCACTGTCAAAATCCTCAATGAGCAGTCTATCATCGACCAAATTACAATATTATCTAATCCAATATACCCTACATACAAAACAGCAATCTAATTACAGGTCAATAATAAATAAATTTATAGTGAAACTTATGTATTTCTATATAACTACCTTACTGCATATGGCAAGAAGCTAGGAACGAATATAGATCCATATTATGTATTATGTGACATATATAGGGTCAGGGAATAGATTAAAAATGAAAAAAAAAAAGAACTTTACAATATGGTTCAGCACCAACATGCATCACAGAAAACAATGAAAGAAATGTATATATATATATATATATATATATATATATATATATATATATATATATATATAACAAATTGTTCAACTGCCAAGTTAAAAAACAATCTGAAATAAACTAGGGCTGCAATTTAACCAGGACACCATTTCAATTGCATAGCTTCCATTAATTACCAACTGTGCAAAGTGTGTGGTAAACTCATATGCACAATATATTCTGGTCAAAAGCTACATATGCATTAGGCCATACCAAACCAACTAAATTTAGGTTGAAATAAATTTTACCTGCAAATTAAACCTATACACCTTAAATAAAATTTACAATCAACGTAACATATTGTGAAAATCTTTAAAAATATACCCAAATACAAAATCCCATTGAAAATCCTGAAAATATACTGTCTATGAATACACACAATAATACACACAAAATATACTGCACGGAAATAAAAGATGCCACCCCCATTGGTTTAACATTGAATGCTCTAAGTATGCCTTTATGAGGAATATACGGGTGTCGCATGGAATACTAGGTAACATCAACAGGATAGCTGAGGGTATGCCTGAATGGTCACATGCACACACAAAATGTCCTGAAAACAAGACAACAGCCAGGGAGGTGTGAAAAGTGTGTCTGGTTCTGGGATGCCTTTGCGCTTTGAAAGGGGGCCATGGCACTACTGCAAACATGGTGAATCCACAATGCTATGGTGTATGGACCACTCACAACTGCCTGAATTTGATAGGGGCAGAATCATTGGGATGTTGGAGGCTGGCCTTTCGCAGTTGGAGGTTGACAGGATAATGGGGAGCTCTAGGCCATCAATAAAACGGTAGTGGGATCATTTCCAGAAAACCAGAGAATGCAAGAGAAAGCTGGATCTTGCCTACCAAGACTGTCAAATTAGACAGATGACTGTTACTTGATCCATTATGTGAAATAGCACAGGTTTTTTACCACCCAAATGTATTGTCATCAGTGGTTCCAGGCCTGCAGCACCGGAACATCAGAGTCTACAATTAGCAAGAGACTAGTTCAGCCAAACTGAGAGCATGTTGTCCCGCCATTTGCATCCCTTTCAGTCCTGCACATAAAACACGGTGGGTACATTGGTGTGAGGAACATGCTGCCTGGACCAGAATTCAACGGAACAGCCTGATGTGGTCAGATGAATCCTGGTTTTCGTTGGGTTTGCAGGATAGAAGAAAAATGGTTCAACAAATGCCTTCCAAGAGGTTCCTAGAAGGATGTATGGTTGAACATGCTGCATGGATGCAGATGCAGAAAAGCTTGACCGAGTTCAGGTGACTGTGGCCAGAATAGTTACTGGTGCAGTGCCTGGAACATTTGGTGTCAAACTATATGAAGAACTTGGATGGCAGACATTAGCATCTCATAGAGAAAATGCTAAGTTAATTCTAATCTACAAGATCATTAACAAATTAGTTCCAAGTTACCTGCATCTGTTTTTCAAAACATTGACAACCCTGACATGTCTACTCACAAAACTCATAAAAAATTTGACTTGCCTCCTTGTCGAGCCCCAACTGATCTTTTTTGATACTTCATTCTTTTCATCAAAGGCACGCCTTTGGAATGTGCTACCTCTTAGTGTCTAAAATTGACCATCCTGATCAGTTGTTAAAGCCCAAATACTTCAAAGATTCTTCTCGATTGAAACCTTTTGTGGAACTCTACAATTTTGAAAAAGATATATCTAGTAACACATATATAGGCAGCAGTCAGCTGAACTCACATCTTTTTTAAATTGGTGTCAAAATGAGTCCTAGGTGCCAGTGCGAAGCAGCTTGTGATGATGTATGGCATTATTTTTTTCTCATGCCCAGTGTATACTTTGACACATTCAAAGCTACACACAATTGTATCAAAGTATGCTCTCTTTTCCTTACAAACGGTTTGTACAGCTTTCCAGTGTGTACTTTGTTGAAATATTACATCTTTTTTGGCAGTTCATGATTGCACAATTATTTCCTTTATTTTTTCTCAAAAAGGTATTGGTTGAACTAATGTCAGTTTTACCTGCAATTTATATGATGGTCATCCAATTATGAATTGCGTTTGAAGTATGCCCCTCGATGTGTCCTTTGTCTGCAGTGTATATTTCCTCATATTTGTTTTTGATGCATGACAGGCCAACTTTTAAACTTGGCTGTTCAAATGTATGTCACGTATTGTCCTGTCTTCATGTGGTCTCCCAATCTGCCAGATAGATTTACAACTGCTATACCAGATTTTTATATGAAGATTGAAGTGAATTGTTATTTAGAATATGTTTAATCTAATAAAATTGCTACAGATGAGGCAGTGTCCTGAGGTGAAGAGGAATAACAGCAATGGGGAGAACAGGTTTCATCAGGGCGAACAGGCCATTAACAGGCCAGCGATACCTGGCTGGGATCCTGTCCAAAGTTGACAAATCGATCCAACAATGTCAAGGGCTACTGTTTCAACAGGAGAACACACGACCACACACTGCCCAAGTCAGCATGCAGTATCTACAGCAACACAATATCCTATTGCTGCCATGGCCAGCCTCTTCTCTTGACCTGTTCCCCATTGAGCATTTGTGGGATGTGCTTGCGTGTTAAGTCAGGGATGAGTATGAAGAGCCCACTGACACCCTGGACCAACTAGCACAGAGGCTCAAAGACTAGTGGAATCAAATTCCCCAGGCTAAAATCAGCAAGCTGCCGAGCAGCATGCCAAAGCTAATCCAAGTTTGCTGACAGAAGCAAGGTGGTGATATCCACTATTAATGCATGCAGCCTCTCAACATCAACAACTGGAAAAGTCTTATTAAGGACCACCATTTCCTTCCAAAGGAGATGTGAAAAGCAATGGTATAAAAAAAAGTAAACAAACACCCCCCCCCCCCCCACACACACACATCCTCATAACGTGCATAATGTTGAACAGGGGGCTGGTGGTAATTTTTTCCTAGCAGTATATACAAAACACTAAAATAGCAGATAATATCCGAATCTTTTATTGCATTTGAAATTCAACTGTCTGTCAGCCTTTTTTGGCCCAAAATGTTCCAAGCTACTGATGTAAACGTAACAATCGCCCAAATGTCATATGTTGTAGCACTTCAAGCACACTAGGTTCAATAATCCTGACACCGCAAACTAACAAAGCTGCTGTGAAAGCCACCCAATCACGGCCAATTACTTCAAGATTGCTCTAGTCCCCAAACGATGAAAAAGTCATGTACACCAGATTAACCCTCCTGCACTGCCATTAGTGTACAGCAGGTCAATTGGACCCCCAGGCCCCGAATTCCAAAATTCAGTGTGTGCCACTAAATCCCGGAATTTTTTTGGGAAGAAAAGCATAGTCTAGCTGGCAACACTGAAAAAATCACATCTTACAGTTTGTAATTTCAACATGTGCAGTTAACCAATACATTGGACACTTTTTTTTATCCCAGTTTTACTCCACTACAAGAAATGGCAATTTATTGATAATTTTCAGAAATAAAACCCTCCACGTCAAATGCCCCGGTATGTAATAGGTGCCCCAATAATATCTTTCTTTAATCTTACAGAAGGTTTTTTTCAGTTCAATTCAGACTTGTCCGTCTGATTAGCTAACAAAACCGTGAATTTTAACCATAACTAAATTAATATCTGACAACCAATTAAATCAGGCACTACACACGGTCCCCACTGTATACTAATTGATCAGGCAAATGCACACAGTAATTCCTAGATAACTGACTCAGTTACTATGTTCCTAATCCCTGAAGTACACGCTGAATTCAGACAAAACTTTGTCGTCAATTTTTAATCAACTTTCACGAAACTCGACCATAAATACAACGAAGCTATTTAAAGAATTCCACCACCTCTGATCCAATTTTGTTGTGAATTATGCACTCACCGTAACACACGGTCCACTGTGTGCATATTATTGACTTCTAGCGAGCGGCTTTGGCGTAGCGTCCTGGAAACTGTCACGCAGAACACTCTAGCACAGCTGCGTCTTGCCAACTTGGAAATTTCCTAGCTTTAACCACAGACTTTGCTTACCTCATTCCCGACCATTCAGTACTTCCTGCATATTGTACTTTCGATGCCAAGGACCAGTTAGTTTTCACCACGCATGGAATGGTCGGCGTGGTTCAATACTTCCAAACATAAAAAAACTTTGAAAAATTGGCCTCTTAATATTTGTTGATTATTGAATTATCAGAAATGCAATTTCAAGAATTGTAAGCGTTTACACATATGTTGAAAACGCCGATCTTGGTTATAGGTCCAAAAATATGGGACGATAGATGAAAAGCTTGTGGAAGGTAGCTCAAAGGCAAGTAATGACGACTTGCGGGTGGTATGCCAGATGCGTCAGATAGTGCTTCAAGTGTTATTACTGACAAAAAGTTTGGCCCACAAGTGTTTGCAGGCAGATAATGAAAGGAATCCACGCTCAATTAAGGCCAGCCACATGGGCTCAAGCATTATTTTATAGCGGAAAGCGGGATCGGGGTGGTCACTTTATACTAAATGAGGTGCTTAATGGGTTCAATATAGTTGATCCCTTTAAAAAAGTTCCCATTTAAAATTGCGGAAATTATCGTTCCTTTTATACACGTGACAATGCTGCCAACTTGTCGGATTTACTGGTAAATGAAATATGTGACGAGAAAACAAGTGGAATGGAAAATAAGACAAGAAGAGTACATGTTATGGGAGTTCTACGAAATTAAAGGGTAACATGTATTCTATTACATATTGGAAACATCCACTTTTTCGTTCAGTACATTGATACACAGACAATGTTTTTTTCAAGTGTTCGTACATTACCACTGACAATGTGGTATTTATTTTAAAATCAGACATGTACATATGTGTCCTGGACATAAAATCAGCATTCTGATCCGTGCTCATACATCCATATGATTTTTTTTTTCATTGACTGTCTTGGTGTTTTGATGACATTCCTACATATTGACAATACAATTATCTTTGTTTCGGAGCAAGAATGACTGTTTTCATTTTCAGCAGGTTATCGAACTGCGTGTCACGTGTGATGAAATCCATGGGATTCTTGTGCTATGAGCATTTAGACTACTGTATAATTTTGGCTGACGATCGCGAGTCGCGCTAAGACAGAGCACGAACTCATCTCTTTATCAAGATCATCGGGATTTTACGTAACATACCAAAATCTGACAAATCCTAGCAAAGTATGTGGATACCTTGGTTTAGAGATTGACTCATCACGAATGCAACTTCATTTACCATCAGACAAGACAGAAAAAAAATTGCCATGGAATTGCACAAATCAAATTCAGCATTAGGGTGGTGTGTTGAGCAACTGCTGGAAGGTCGCACATGGTGGCCGTCTATATATGCACTGTTTGCTGGACTTCCTACGATCTTTTAAAGATAGAGAAAGACTAAAATTGGCACGTGCATATTTTGCAGAATTATTGTTTTGGTGGCAGAAATGTTCAGCTATTGTCAATGGTTGTGCAGGTATGAAAACAGTCATAGCAGCGTGTTTTAATTATACAATGATTCTGCGTTATCGCATTTGGTTGTGTCTGCAATGAGGACTGTTTTAAGGGGTAATTTTGCCCATCCAATGACGATCAGTAGCAGTGTGTTCTTCATGATAATAACTCCATGCGCCTTTACCCAAGTGAGTAATATAAATGTACTATACTTGGTGGCTGTGTGTGCAGCTATTGAAAGACTGGGACCAAAGATGGCATCATTTGATGTAATGATCAACTGTAACATGCAAGTCCTGTATATGTTACGGAGAGACAGATCAAAAGTTCCTCATGTACTACGATATATATTTGTCAACCAGTTACATATCTTGGCTTCTGAATGTACAAGCTGGTCAACTGTCAAAAAACGTCATTTAATTAGTTATGCTGCCTGTTTATGTCTCTTTACCTGGGATACTGGATAGAGAAGTTAATTTTATACAAAGTGAAGCGTTTGCTCCGGCAACAGGAATATTGACATAATTGCAGTTGAAAAAAATGTTTTCAGTTTTGTAAATATAATGATTCAGATACATGGCCTGTCACCGTGACTCATGTATATAGATTTCTGGGTTTCTTTTTCACACATTTTCGTTTGTGACTTTAAATAATTATGAATCGGCTGTCGATGTATTCTATAAGCTAGACAGTAAGGTTAATGACCTCAGGCAAAACCGTTTGGAGTGGAATAAGTATTGATGGGTCTAAAGAGATTATTCGCAGCTGAATTTAGTCCAAAGGATCCATTACACATCCTGTTAAAATATTTGAATTCGTGAATTTGCAAGACCCTCGTGAGCTTTCAGTGTGGCTTGCCTAGACTCTGAAGTTTTGGTTCTATGCTCAAGTAAGGTCATTTTATCATAACACTGGGCAGCGATGTACAACTCTGGAGAGTATGTGATGCCAAATGTCACTTTTGGGGTGTCATTTTACATATTTCAAGCGCATTCAGTACAAACAACGATCATGTGCCAATTAAATACCGTGAGGGATATATCTGTAGCGTTTCGCTTGCGTGTTTATTTGGAAAGATTTCCAATGTCTCTGTCCGATCTGTTATAGGGTAGGACAAACGGGGCAAAGGGGTTACGCCAGATAATGGTTTTGCTTTAAAGACATTGAAAGATTGGTGTTTACATCCAAGCCATTCAGAAGTGTGGACGCTGACAAAGTATTATGTTTTACAGTATTTTGTCGGCAACGTATGCTCATAGATTTAACATTGATCGCAACATGGCAAACTAATTGACAGGAATTTTCATCATCTCCTAAATATTTTACTTCGAAGCTTGCGGTCTGAATTTGTTGACTGATATTACTTGTATGAACTCTTGAGAGCAATTGGATGGACTTATGGATAACATAAATAGCAGGATTTATATGTTCATAAATGGCTGATGTCGCATGTTTATAACTGAGCTTGGTCACCCAAGACGGGATTCCCATCTGCTGACACCTTATCCAAGCGGTTATTCATGGCCTGGCCAACGGGTTTCCTTTTTCTTTGTTAAGTTTACCTAGCAAGAAAAAAGGAACGCCGCTGGCCAGGCTATGAATGAATGCTTGGATAAGGTGTCAGCAGGTGGAAATCCCGTTTTGGGTGACCAAGCTAATTAATAAGCAAGCGACGTGAACCTTTTATACCAGTTGATAAATATAAAAACATGCAAGTTAATCTGTTGTATTAAATATACAGTGGCTGCAGATTTACGTTGCAGCAAACGCACTTTTGGGACATTAAAGAGTTAAATGCTAAGTGTCAGTATGCCTGGAAGTGGTTGAGTGATCATCGTTCTTGCTTGGTAACTACATTTTTTCTTGTTATAACAACTTTTTTCTTGTTATAACAAATCTTGTTAAAACAAGAATAAATCTTGCTATAACAAGAAAAAAGTTGTTATAACAAGAAAAAAAATCTTGTTATAACAATAAAAAAGTTGTAATGACAAGAAGAAAATCTTGTTATAACAAGAAAAAAGTTGTTATAACAAGAAAAAATCTTATTATAACAAGATAAAAATCTTGTTATAACAAGAAAAAAAGTGATATTAGGTTGACACAATGTGCTTCCGTATTAAATTTATGGTTGTATTTAAGCTGCGACCTGCGTTTAACAATGTAAGTATTGACTTGTTGAAAGCTTTTATGTGCTCCAGTATATTGTAGTTGGTGTGCCTGGGCATGGGTCACCATTGGATAATGTAGGCTTCCAGATAAGCCATTTTGAGCTCTTGTAAGCTCTAATACATTTTGTATTTTGCGAGTCTGGGTATGATTGACCAGTTGAATAATAAAGGCCTCTAAATAAGCTTTTTTGAGCACTTGTATGGTCCATTATATCTTGTATTCAGTGAATCTTGTGCGGTTCACCAATTGAAATATGTAGGCATTTTTGACATAAGGAGCCCAGTGTAATTATATTTTTCAAAACAGTTGTTAGCTCTCCAATGTGGCGTTTTGTGCTGTATATTTGCCCAGTGTTTGTCTTAAGATTGCACAGCAAATCCTCTAAATCAATGTATCCTATGTTTGGTGATTGGGAAGGCAAGGTGTAAGAAAACTGAAAACTAAACCACATTTTCGGCCTGACAGTTAAAACTCGGGTTTTCCCACAAATCACGAGATAGTATTCCAGGTTTTACTATTTTTTCTGACGATGGTCTTTGATTTTGAGTTGCAGCCCACAGGTGGCTGGGCAAGCCAAGGGCACAGGACCCACTGCTTCATGCGAAAACCGTCAGCGTAGACATTTAAGACAAATTGTCTGTTTCCGCCGTTGTTGTGTTTTCTTGTATTGTGTGAATTAATATATATTTAAACAAAACGTTTTTGTCTTTGTGTTCTGCTCCCGGCAATAATATGTAGCATTTTTATTTTACTTTTCTGTTATAGAGGGCCTACTCCTTCTTGAATAAACATTGATTGGTACGACCCTATGCAGAGAATATCGTACAAATATGTTAAACACATGCGTAAGACTGTTCTTTTCCTCTTGTTCTTTCTTACTTTCTGTATTTTATATCTTTATTTCTCTCTGTCTCTTCTTTCCTTCTTTGTTGGCTTTTTTGGACTTTTTGTCGCTGACAAGGGCATCAATCGCCACCCACGACACCCGCTCACCCGTAACTACAGGCCTACTGATCCGAAGCAGTGTTTGAGTGATTTTGGCGATTTTAATTGGTAGTGACACTTTTGAAGCATATTATGAATAGATATCCACAAATTGTCGTATGATTCAAGTATACAAAATGCAGATGAACGATGTTGCAAAGGACATTTGTTCTGAATGATGGATGGAGATCTTATGAATATCCCCATTTGATATCATCAAGATCATGCATGGTGTGCATGGTGAAAAATTCCAAGATACTTGCACTGGGTATCTTTAACTTTGGTCAGGTTAAAAAGAATAATCCTCATGTTGTGACAGAGTAAATATTTCGTACGATATATTTTTACCTTATCTTATCTTTATACTTTCGACTTAATCTCATTATGCTCATATCAGCATGACATGTACACTACTTCATACAATAACGGCATAAAAGTATCATTTTTATAGTTTCCGCACCTCATAAGTTAAGGCAGTAATCTGACCCATATCTTCATGCTGATTATGTTAAGCGTGTTTTGCACTACAGCGGATGCACCCCCAATAAGCATCACCAACAGCGCATTTGCCAAAACAGAGGTTGGATAGGTGGGTGGTTTGGTATCAGACAGCATACACAGCATGATGAGGTTATAAATATAAACCTCTGAAGAACACTTTCCAATGCCTTTGTACAACCTTCAAAATCTTTATTCTTTTTATTTTTATTTTTTTGTATTGTCACATCCATGTATTTGTTTCTCTGACCGTGGCAGTTTTTTACTTTCACTATCTCCCATTATGCAACGGGTGAAAATCTTCTATGCATTGCAAATAAATGTGCTTTTTTATGTGAAATTAACAGTGCCAAATCAGATCCGTGCCATTGAAATTCGTTCACTCTAATGACTATAACATATTATATCTCTCTATTCATTATTACTCTCTTTGAATCACAATGATGTAGTTCGTATGATTTAGTAGTAACGATTGTGTCCCAGGATCAGTAAATGCTGGAAAACAGCATACAATTAACACCGTAAGCATGTACATAATGTACACATATTAAGTATTTAGGCTGCCTAACCAATACTGTCTATATTGGTTTTTTATAAAGATAATAATGAATAAGAAAAATAAAACAAAAATAACTCATTCAGTGCTGCATTTTTCACTGAGTCAACAGCTGTACTCTGCTCGCTTTGGGCGAAATGCGCCTACAGCGCGCCGGAAAACTTGATGAACCGAACTAATATATTCTATAACATTGTAGGCGTGCTGTGACTTGAATGAAAGGCAATTTAACAAGGAACATGAATCTAACACACTTACTACGATTCAGATTAGCTGTTTCGAGTGCTTTGACTCTACTCGCGGTTGGCAATGAAAGAGTTAATAGTCGAGTCGTCAGCCCTGGTCACCTGACGGACACGAGTTGCATAGGCTGATGCAGGGGCCACCCACGGACCCACCTGTGTCAATCAAAAATGATTGACAGACGTCGAGACGTCACACATTCTTTGAAATAACGCAACATAAAATTTCCCTGCTTCATCCATTGCACAAACATTCACACATAGAGACTGACTCAGATTGCTACATGCAGCCAGTATCCCCCAAGGTGCTCCATTTTGGATTTTGCAGACACAGTGCAGGGATGTCAGATTCCATCATGTCTTAATACATGCTGTCGTGTTTTGTCGCCAATAAAGGAAGCTTTGGGAGCAAAAGTGAAGTAAATACCAATTAAAAAGGCTAATGGTAAATGCCAAAATGTTTCGGAGAGATATTTCCGTACACTTAGACGGCTACCTTGCGTGCATATTTTGTAAATACAAAATATTTGTGATGGACCTCCCCCCCCCCCCCCCGTATGAATGACATGAATTATCACATGTAAAACACTTTCCACGAATCATAAAAACAGATCAGAATGGCAAGAGGTAAAAAATATGCCGGCTAACATTCTTGCTAGTTTGTTTTGTAAATTGTATAAAGTTTCCAGCAAAGGTTCACTGCATCACTAAAGCAAAATGAATGATTCACTTCAAACAGAAATTCAAGGAGATGAAGGCTTTTTGTTTTATTATGGACAGACAAGATTTTACATAATGATAACATGTCAAAGAAACATTGACAAAACATATTATCTGTAATAGACGAAATTTAAGTTTGCTGACTGGTTTATAAATACGATAGAATTCCCCGTATCCCCTCTTTAGTATCTTTCCTGATCACTAAACAAGTATTCAACTTCTGTATACCTGTTTTGCGATCAGGCTCATGTATCAAATGACTGATATGAGTAAAAAAAAGGCCTAGTTTAGTTGAAAAAAAAAACTTTTTGCCAAGTCTAGAAATATACGTGTTTTAAACGGTTGATGTTATTAAATAAAAATTATCCTTTTCACATGTTTTTTTCAGTAGTTTTTATTTCCCATTTATAGTCTTATCGCAGGATAAAATCGTCACTACCTGTCTGTTCAGGAGATACAAGAAAATATCCACTTCAAAAGAGGTGTATCCCATTCAGCCGTTGGCATCAAGGGATACAAATGTTTTCACGTGGATATTTTTTTGTATCCCGTTAACAGACAAGTAGTAACTAATATTATGAGTATACAAACATACTAGTTTAACATGTTACAGTGAGTCTGTTCTTAAACACTGACCCAGTACTCTTATCTAGCCCTTTACTTCTTCTAGATCTTCCTAGGAACATGTCAAGTCACACACCGTCTGCTTTGGTAAACATACTTTTGCACAGCTGAAAATGTCTGTTCAATTGAGGCGCTATCCAGGTCTGAATGTACCTGAGCATGACCTGAACCGTAGGATTTTCGGCTCAATATAGGAAGAAAGAAAAAGTAACTACAGGTTCTACGATTTCACAATAATTTTATGTGGTAAACTCATATCACAATAGGGAGGACAAAACCTGGAAAAAAACTGGAGTTTGGCATATATTTAGAAAGCGCTGCAATGCGCGAAGTAAGGCTGCGGGTGGGTGGTGGAGGCTATATTAGAATAGTTTGGTTTTCGATAGGGTTAGGCAAGGACATTGACGTTATACATTTTTAAAAAGACGAATAGCTTGGTAAAAACATCTTATTCGAACGAAATACGATATGGGAAGCAGGGCATTGCCCCATATAAGACATTGACGTAATGTGTTTTTAAAAACAGATATGGCTTGATTTAAACATATTTTATTCAGACTGAATACAATTGGTACGCAAGGCAGTGGCCTACCTGAATCTCTCTTGCTGGAAAGGACAGGATCACAGTGCAAACGTAACTGATAACAGTGGCTGCGCCGCCAGTCATCGTGTGCAGGAAGCACACGAGGATTGGTGTCGCATTTTAACAAAACGATCCGTGAACAGATAAAGACTACTACAGAGGATAGCATGTCGAGGACAAGTTAGAAAGGGATCAAATACTTTTGCAAGGGGTGGCACATGGACCAGCCGGGAAATTTGTAACACCTTCTTGAAAACGATGTTCATTTACCTAGCTCCGGTCCATAGGCAGTCTGAAATGTGCAATAGATAAGCATATCTTACCAACGTAAAGAAGTTCGGGATATATCAGGGGCCAAATCATGAAACTTGAAAGTTTCCTTTCAAATTTGCACAAAGTAATTTCGAACATCAAGTGGTAGACGGTTCCACACTTTAATCAAAGAGTCAGGGTCGTAGGCAGGATTTTGGATTGGGGAGTTCAAATGATATAAACAATGGACCAGAAAGCAGCCGAAGGCTACCATACCTTGCTAGGGCTGGCCGGGGCTATACCCCTCGCCCCGGGGGCAATTTTTGAGATTCCAAGTGCAGAATGGTGCATTTTAAGGTTGCTTTATTCACCCACCAAGACTGAGAATAAATCTTTGTTCACTGGGAAAAATGGAAACTGTAAAGCCTAAGATTGAAACAGTTGAGCTTCATCACTTTTGACCACCCATAATTGTATCATTTTAGTAATTTCAGTCTCTGAAGCATTAGATATGATTTTTTAATCTAATCATCAGCGGCCACAAGGAATTTTAATCTGATAAGAAATTTAGGATCAAAATTAAAATCAACTTGTTTTTAATCCCACATTCCTTAATCTTGGGTCCCATGAACATTTTTAGTGTGAACCAATCTCTCTTCTGGCTATTGTACACATTGTATGAAGCATACGATTAACATTTCAGGATTATGGCTTAATGTTTATCTGATCCTGCTTAAAAGATTAAGTACTGGA
Organism: Hermodice carunculata; assembly: GCA_964020975.1. Taxonomy (NCBI): domain Eukaryota; kingdom Metazoa; phylum Annelida; class Polychaeta; order Eunicida; family Amphinomidae; genus Hermodice; species Hermodice carunculata. Next base: position 19,450,038 of record OZ026612.1, on the reverse strand, counting down.
TCTTTTTCATTAGAATTGAACTTTTTGCCATGTTAGGACATACCTACAGTGGTTATCACAAGTAAGTAAACAGCAAAATGGCCAGGGGGTGATGAACGCCTGAGGGCTTGTGGGTCCCCCAAATAACAGTGTTTTTTTTTCAGTAGCAACATCTACAAATGTACGACATTGTAAACCGCATTAATTATTGGAAAAGTACAATAGTTAGATATAAAATGAGAAAAAGTGCTGGACTGAAATAAGATTAGTTCAATAAAATGAAAATGTTCAAAGCAGAGTTAGTATTGTAGCCCAGAACACAGATGGTTTATTCCTACATATTTGATTCATATATCAGGCCAAAGATTGCGTAGTTCAGGGTTAAAGGTTCACTAATCTATTTTTAGGATCAAACTGAGAATTAGACCAAAGTCTTCTTGGTGAATACGGCCACAGGTGTTGAAAAATTAGAAGACCGCTAGTTGCAGCAGTTTTAAATTGTACTGTCTGGTCCTCTTGCTTTATGCTGTACAACTAGATGGAAGTGCAAAGTCCATTTTGAAAGTATAATCCTGAGATACTCTGTACAATATTATTCAGCACAAGTTATTAAATGTCTAATCTATTTTATGCACTGAGGCTAATTTTATCCCGCCGTACCATAAGGTCTAGCCACAAAGATCTATCTATCTATCTATCTATCTATCTATCTATCTATCTATCTATCTATCTATCTATCTATCTATCTATCTATCTATCTATTTCTTTGAAGAGTGGCATTCAAATAACAGGAAACTAGCCTGTGAACCATTAATTCATCAGGGTGCGCTAACTTTTCGACACGTGTCTTCATTTGGAGAGTCTTTCAGCCAGTTTTGTCGCATAACTTGCACTAGGATTGACTCGCACTGCTCTTATAATGGTACGAGGCGGAGACAGCAGTAAATCTTTTGAAACCTTTGCGTGACCTGTGCACAGACATCCTAGATTACACCGCCATATTCTGAAATTGGTCGTATAAATGAGAAATAAATTGATTTTAATGTGTCACTATGGAGGCGATAATGTAGAATCTTCAATATATTTAGTTCTTTAGACTCTTTGGTGATGATTTTTTTTTTCATATGGGCTTCTGTAGCTTATGACTAAGCAATTAGGGTAAGAGAAGGATTATCTGGAGTGTGGTTTTAGGAGAAATGAACATGGGGTCAGATTTAATAGAAACTAATCATTGTTTCCACCATTCATCCAAAGAGGCAAGATCTTGATTCAGGGAGGGACCGCCACAAACAAGAGAGAGGGGGGGGGGGGTGTCAAAAACAGGAATGAAAAGCTTCAAGTATAACCCATGGGTGGCCAGCGTTTCCGAGGTGATAACAGCACGTGGAGGAGCACAATTTGTGGGATGAAAGGTACCTGTGCACGTCTTTGCTGCTTGATAGCGTGCAGGCTGTGGGTTTTTGGTAAGGTTTGACCATTGTCTACAAAAGACAACTGTATGGGGTCAATCATCGTCGTGTACAATAAAGAAAAATTCCAAAATAATTCATATTGAATAGGCTGGAAAGGGCCGTCCTTCTAATAGATTTATCGAAAATTTACTGCATATGGTCTTTGTAATTTAAGTTTGAACAAAGAGTAATACTTACATATGTATCTAATTTCTAAGAGGGAAATTGACAAACCCAAATCTGTACGCTCAAGTACCGTTTGAACACTATCATCTCTGATGTTCAAAGAGCAAAGTCCTATTCAGTACCACACTCTGAATAACTGTATAGTTCTAAATCATTATAACAATTTACTTTGCATAAGCAATAATTCACATTAATAAAATTTGTAATTTAGAGGAACGTTTTAGGCTTTCTTTGCCTTAATATAAAATCGAATCATCAGTGGGAACCAGTGCAACACTTGTTTAGGTGCCATTAAGCCCCGTACAAGTCATTGTGTTAACTGGCGGCACCATGTTTGTATTTCTAGCACAAATATATTCTTACTTGCATGGTTGGGCCTATCAAAAATCATTGAATCAATTCGGTACCGTAAACCCACACTTACCTAGAACCCTTGATCTTTGAACAGACCTAACTAGGCCTACCTAACGAGATAAAACAAAAAAACAATCAGCTGGTACCGTGTGGAATTTCATGTCCGTTAAAATAGCGAGGGTTTCCTTTTCCCGGCAGAGTAAAAAGTAATGGAGATTTTAAGGCATAACAAGTTACATGTGCTTTCCAATCTCATCCCCAGCTTATGACATGATCCAGTATCATCTGGAAATAGTCTGATGTCAGAAGTTATATTATCAAGCATGTCATTGACCTACAGTAAAAACGAAAGGGCCCTGGGATGGACATCCGGGGTACATCTGCCTCAACATGGAGCCAAATCGATTCTTGCCGTAAAATAATCATTCTTTGCTTTGAGGGATAATTCTATATCCAAGACACCAATTCATTCTCAAAGCAAGGCCACTGAAGTTAAAAAGGTACACCTTTATGCAACATGTTATCGCAGGCTTTGCATACATCTGACGTGACATATGTTACATTTCCACATTCAACACCAATGCCAATGGACCATGTTCACATAGATGGCGCTACGGTCATAAACACACCTGTGCCGCCACGTTGGATTCTAGCTTCTAGGTATTACTGTATATATAATTCCTATATACCACTAAAATGTACATGTATATATAGGTAAACTCTTTCTGCAGTCCTTGGACATTAGTTGGGTGTAGTTGAAATAAAAACTCTTTACTCATGAACTTAAATCCTAGGACTAAGATTCCTTATTTGTCCCATACATACATATGTAACAATGTTTTATTTTCTTTTTCATCAGCATTTCAACATCTTGAGTATGAAGTTAAGAGGTATCATTAAGCCCAGGCAAACAGTTTTGTAAACAAAGCTGTTTGTCCCATACTGCATAAACTGTTTTTCATAGCAAATCCATATGGTACTGGCTATTATAACTGTGTATTCCCTTAACAATAGCAACTTTGACACCTAATTAATCCCCCCCAGAAAGTGACCCAGTATACAAGCTACTGGGCAGCCTGGCCCATGGCCTGTTACACAGACTATAGTAACTTTCAGTGACATACTTGGACTACCTTTTAACCTTAATTTATGCAACAAATAATGAAAATATTGACAAGTAAATACAGAAAACAATTATTATTTATTTCAATGCTCCATTAATGAATCGTTCATAGCTCATGCAAGGGGATAAGTATTGTTCAACAGTAACAAGGGTCGGAAAGAGGTAGCCCGTACTCCGTACTGGGGCTTTTTTCATTTTTCATACAGCGTAGAGAGAAAACATTATTCACTGTATAGCATACTGACAGCAAACCATGTACTCCGTACTGATCAAAATTTATTATGCGTAAAGCGCACCAGCAACACATGTAATATTGGTACCCGTACTGAAAAAAATGAAAAAAAAAAAAAAAAAAAAAAAAAGTCAACTCGCGGCAAAGTCAACATTATTCACAGTTTGCCTAACTGGCTTTAAAAGTAAAAGTGTAGTCTGTGGCATCTTTGTTCTCACAGGTTGTATAAGCATCTCAAATTTGAAAATGTATATGGCGGATGTCTTATTTTCTGTACTCTGTACTGGAGAAAATTATTTCCTGTACTCTGTACTGGCAAATTTTATTTTCTGTACCAGTGTACCAAGACCCCCCCCCCCCCCGTAACCTGTTGATAGTGTTGTAAAAATTGTAAATGGCAGTGTAGTAATCAGCTACAACAAGGTTCATTATTCACTAAGTTCCATGTAAAATGTCATTGAAAAGTATTCTATAGACACTTAACTTGCTATTAGATCACTTTTTTCCCTTTTGTAACTGCTCCTCTTTTAATTATACTCTTTCTTGAGGTCCACAACCTTCATGCTACCGTAGTCAGCCGTGCTGAAAGCAGTGTGGACTGAACCAAAGGGTGTGAGTATGGATGCACTGCCATCTAGTGGCAAGTTGAAAACAGAACATGGTCCATTCTGCGAAAGATACTTATTAGTTCACTCACTGTTGAGTCATCCTTTTTAGCCTGTAGAAACCTTTTTCATGTAACTATATTCTTCTTAGCGCAATAAACATAATAATTCAGAAATACTAACTTCTCTATTACGTTAGGACAGTTGCCGAGAACTGATATTGGCCTATAATTCGACTTAAACTTACGATTACCATTTGATACACAGGGTACAGATTAGATTTACTCCACACTGTAGGAAAACATGAAGTTCCCAAGGATACGTTGAATAGTTTACATAGAGATCTAGAAATATTTGGGCCAATTAACGTCACTAAATTACTGAAAATTATATCCAAAATCGTAGCACTGGGTGTTTTGAGGGACTTTGAAACATTTAATATATCATATTCACTTACAGAAAAAAGTTTAAGCCTTGCGTCAGTAGCAAAGTGATACAAAAATAGAAAATAGGTCTACCTGTAATTTACACTAACGTGTTAAAAATGTCTTTTCTTGCAATCTGCACAAGCCGATTGCCAAAATAATCTTAAATTATATAGGACTTTCATTGTTGCACGGGGGGACAGTCACACAGCATGGTATGGTTTTTCGGTGTGATAAGTATAAAAGCGGACAGTAATAGTCATGGCATAGTTTTCCGCTATGTGAACATATTTTTCCAGCATTCAATCATGACTTTCATTCCTATCTTGTTCTGTCTTGCAGATTTGTTCCATTCAAATGTTTTGATACAATTGAAACGAAGAAAATTTGTTCAAAACATCAAGAACGACGTGACGCATTGGAGACAACGTTCAACAACACATCGTGTTAACGCAAATCTTCTGTATCTCTTCACTCATCTTCTACAGTCACAGCGCAATACCTAATCTGTGTATTTTCTTGCCTTCCATTAGGAATGTTCACTCATTCACTCACTATTTGTATCTAGATTTGTTTAACCGAAGTCTTTTTGTGAAAATGTAGCATCTTGGTCCAATAATGTTTTCCAAATTCCAACATTGCGGACATTAGACCTCCACATGGCACGGCAACAACGAGTTTGATTGGACAGGGAGAGATGCGTGAATGAAGAGCATTTATAATGAGGCAGAATGATGTCTTCATCCCCATTCTTGGCTGTTTTTTTGGGGGGGGGGGGATACCCCGGGGATACATTTTCCTAGCCAGGCAGAGAGATACTCTTTCATAGAAAGATGAAAATCTGAAGGTTACAGCACAGCTGTATAAAATATAATGGCGAACGATTGCTTTGGATGTGAACATAACTGTTCACTTTGATTTGGAAAATGTCATTAAGCTTAGTGAATGTTTTACAGAGTCATCGACTTATCCTACTTTCCCGGGATGACTCACATGTTACTGGTAAACAATAATCTAGAATGTTGACCTACATCCATGTGGGTATGACTCATTTCATTGAAAACAAAGGGAAAGCCTTGATGTGGTCTAGAAAGGTCTCAGAGAATTGTGAAGCAGCTCTAATCATGACTGAGGGAGGAGAATTCCTAGATCTGACAGGAGTTGTGTGCCTTCAATCCAGTGGGCCTGTAAGCTATTGCTGCAGCAGATAAGCATTTATACCTGTGAAACAGTGCCTTTGAGACGACTGGTATATTTAGTGTTTAAGTGTACCACATTGGAACCAAACAGTACCTCTGTGCGATTTGGACCAGACTATTGGCACCAACCATAGGAGTTGGAACTGTAGGACCATACCTGTGGAGAATCTGTCACCAGTGGTTAGGATTTACCTGCAGTCTGTTCATTATTGGAGTGTCTGCGTAGCTAAGTGTATGATTTCGTTTACGTACTTTGAATTGAATGATGATTGTGAATATATTGTCACAGTTAAAGCTCATCATTGTCATTCTTTCTGGAGTTCCACTATGGTTTAAATTATTCTGAAGGTGGGCATCGTAACAATGATGCAAAACATCGTGGCGGCAAAGGTGCACAGTTACTAAGTTTGGGGGTAAAATTGGAGTTGTGTCATTCAAAATGGCGCGAAAAAATGGGCAGTTGATTTTTACCAAGTTAACAAAATTACTGGAAAATCGAAATAGGCCTAGCCATCCGCAAGTATTTAAGTTTGTCTAAGATATAATGCACATGCTGCAGTCAAATAAACATTGTCATGGCAAGCCAGAGGGCAGCTGCTGAAGGTTGGCGTGCATGGCGCGCGGCTTAAATCGACAACGGTAGCAAACGATGTTCAAATACATGTTGGGTGTGCCCGACAACCGCGAGCCAGGGCTGTGTGGTTTATTGATATACTCACATCAGTCAGAAATCCTCAGATGTGTTTCAGTGATGGAAGACAAAATTCTTGTCTTAGACCTCATAATTTTTGTTCAGTGACGAAAGATATTATACTAGTAGTTGGGATATTTTATTGTTTATTATTTATTTGCTTGTATACTAAGTTAGTTAGCACATGATGTATTGGCCATTTATGATAGAGTTTTGGGGCACTGAGTGTCTTACCTCCATTAGTCTTTTTCTTAAATGTGGCATATGGCATCAAATGTACCAGACGCTCAGCAAGTGCAGATTCCAGAAGCCCTTTTTTTTTTGTTTTGTACTGTTATTAGTGGTACGTTTTTATATTCTATTCATGGAGGCAAAGACAAAGAAAGTTTACTTTGGACCCATGAACGAATTAAGTCAATGGCCACTTCTTTGTTTTTGAGTTTCAACTATTTAATGGTAATTAAGTCATGTAATTTCCTTTTTAATTTATTCATGTGATTTGCGAAATTACTCACGCTTTTATTTGCTGAAAATGATTCGTTTGTGGGACGTTTATAAAACTGATATAGACACTCGCATGTATTGGTGCCTTTTTAAGCGTTTCTTAACCGTTTTCAGACTTGATTCCTTCTTCCCATTGAACCTTTAATATTACAGTCTAATCGAAGTTTGTCCTTGGATATCATTTGTGGAGGGATTTATGGTTAAAGCAACGTGACGACTAGAGTCTAGCATACCAGAATACAAAAGTACCATCAAACGTATCAATAGTCAGATCCCAGACTCGTTGAGCTTGTTAAAGTTGGCCTTTTTGGAGTCAAAAATTTTGCGTTTCACCGATTTTCCAGCCTTCTCACTGTGCATCTATAGTTCTTACTGATGGTTTATCCTGTAGTGATTTCAGGCAAATTGTCTCTAGTTTTGGGGAAATATTGTGGTACCATGACTTAGACATTCGAGGTGTCCTCTTTGCTTTTTACGAAAATAAAAAAATCATGGGATCCAACGGGATTCCAGCCTGGAAAGTTCAGGACAAGTGAGTTCCTAAAAATGACTTGTCTGAAGCAGTATGCAGTCGGGTCCATTAGAACTGAACAGCCCTGTTATTTTGATCATCTAAGATTGCATGAGGAGGGCATCAGAAGTTAGAAATTCTAGTTCTATGCCATTACGGTTTCAAAATTGCTTAAACACAGTACCAGTGTTACCCTGTATACTCCAAAGACAAATCTGAGTGTAGGTAATATGTTCTCTATGTTCGATTTACCTAGAGTCATGCAGAAGCAACTTGGTTTAAAAAGAAAATACAAACTATACCCAGAATAATAAAACTGGCCTCTTTGTTAATTGGCAATGCACAAATTCTCTCTCTCTCTCTCTCTCTCTCTCTCTCTCTCTCTCTCTCTCTCACACACACACACACACACACACACACACACACACACACACACACACACAAAATCAGCCTTAATAAGACCATTTGAATGTTTTCCTAAATGATTTTTTTCTATTTTGTTTTCGTGCTGCAGAAAGACTATAGATAGCACTCATATATTTTCTTGACTCATCATTACTGTGTATATATATATATATATATTGGTACTCTTTGGATATCTGGTTCCTGAATGGTGGAGCCCTATATATGGTAAATAAATCATCACCTGCGTGGCCAACCAGTTCCACGGGTACCTGACCCTTGATGTAGTTCGGTACTAAAAAAGGCATGCATGGGGGAGTTTCTCATGTTAAAAAAGGTCTGGAAAAAAATCTCCCAATCTGTTCTATTTCTAGTTAGTTACGTATAGCGGAGATACAATGAGGATACTCATAATGATCTCTCAACTGACTGGAGAGACGGAGATTTTCGTTGCAACTTTCATTCCGTAAATATGCAAATTGCTTACCTGTCCATCTGGACTGGCGCTGTAACAAATGAAATGACACTGGTGCTGAGTAAGGAAAGAGATTTAGATGAGAGCAGTATTTTAAAAAACCTGTTCAACTCAATGTGCAAGTGCTCCTGAAGCAGGCTTTTTGTCGCCCACAATCACTTATTGGGTAGGGTGTTCAGATGGGAAATTGGTGTAAATGTGAAAAATCTATATTTAGCATTTCTCTATATACCAGTCAAGAAATATGGATTTAGTCGCCTGCATGTTGTATGTAGTCTCTAGATCAAATGCTTTTGAAACTTTGAAAATATGCCAGGATCATCTACAATTGTACCTGTACATTAAAGCCTTACTATGATTTTGTGTTGCAAACTAACAATCAGCATTCAAATTGGCTGCTTCTTGAGATACACATACAGATGGATGGTGGGACATCTACTCATATTGCTACGAAAAATGGCCTTGGCGCCACCTTACTACACACAGACACACACTCACACAAGCCTAAATATATCAAGATCGTGTGCAGTTGAGAGAGGAATTTCAAAGCAGACCAAAAAGATCAAGGCTTCATACATAAAGATGTAACTGGCAGTATAGCTATTCTGTTTTCGTCGAAACAATAAACTGGATCCCAGGTTCGCGGTTCGGATTTTCTTTTTATTCTATTTTATTCTCAGAGAGAGCTAGATTTACATGGCACCAAGTTTTTTTAATTGGGGAGAAATTGTACATTGATTTTCTCAATTTTTTGACTGTTAACTTACGACATTTCCAAAGGTAACACCATGTAAATATATAATTTTTCGTAATTACTGGCACATTCGGCGCCAATGTACCAAAGCGCTAACTTGCAGTGAACCCGTCAAATTGCGTTTTGGTCGATCATATTTTGTATCGAGCATAGTGAAACTACTTACCGATAATCAAAGGGGCAATCATCATCTGTAAAACGTAGAAAGATATGCTTCAGAGAGCACAAAGAACAACATGTAGTCTTGCAGATTTTATAAACTGGAATGAAATGTATATCACACAGTTGCTCGAGCACTTTAACTTTCAGGTTTGTGAGGCAATAAAAATAAATGAAAGCGTTGTGTTGAATATTTTCCACATTGATCATAAAAATATTGTTTCTGTGACAATTTTGTTGAACTCTTTATGGATGTAGTTCTTGACTCTTTGTAAAATACCCGAATCCTTGCTATTCTCCAGCTGGGAACATTTGGGTGTTAATTGGGTATATAGTGAGTGATTAGCTGTTCATTCAGGATATCGTTCCAGGATACTCGCTAGTACTTCACAATGGTGAGTGAGAACTGCTGTCCCGACTGGTACCAATACGTGACGTATCAGGGCATGGGCTGTTTTGCACACACCACGAAAATACTTACAAACTGCCCGTTGATTTCAGTTCAGGATAGATAACATAAAAGTTACTCTGTATTTCATTGGCTATCAATCAACACGCATAAAACGACGAATAAACGAACTATGGAAGGTTACCCTAAGACTTGCAATGAGAGGCTCAGTCAACAAAGTACACCGTGCTGTCTGTGGAGTCTGGTTACCCTTTTTACATATATACTTTTTGGGTGTAGTGACATCACATGGGCATGTTCTATCACGAGACCGCGTTATTTGCCGGTAAGCATCTTATCATTGCATTTTAAACATGGGAGAATTTAAGATTTTCATGTTGACTGTGCAATATTCCTTGTGTTAGTAACAAAAGCATTTCAAGCAGCTCGGTTCGATGTGTAATGCATTTTTCATTCGGACATTCTCTTTAGTGAACCGAATTCATCCAGTTGCTCTTCATGTGGTTGAAAAAACAAGACCTATCTGACGACCTGACTCACAATAACATCACATAATAATACAATATTAATTGAAACAAAAACTCGATCTGCTGCCTCCTAAGGCCAAACGCAGTTCTGTCCTCAAACAAAAAAAAAAGCAATGCACGTGTCTGACCATCAAAAATGTCATGTATGTGTTAAAGAATCCAGGTGGCCAATCACAATACAACAAACATGTGCACATCCATTCAGGTTTGGAATTTCTGTATGCTGCAGTGAAGGTAATTTCTCGTAAAACATTAATAAAAACGTAACTTTTTGCTAGAGACCGTAATAATGACATTGACTTATTTAAAATTGGCCTGAACCCAATAAATGTGGCTTTATGTCACATGAAATTTCAATTTGGACCTTCCAAAAATTTAAAGAAGACAATAGTACACTGAAAATCGTCTGGTGTAATGGCATCTTCACAAAGAGTACATTGCGTATAAATTAGGAGATGGAACAGCCTCTTTGATAGATCAAATATTTTGCAAATTTAATATGACTCCATTAAGACATGTACCTCTTGGATTGTATGGTCAGACTCATCGGATCATTTCCTTCTGCTTGCATGTCTTCACCTGCAGTCAGAAAACCAAGGTTCCCCAAAATACATCAAAAATGTAAAATAATGACCGAGACGCTTTACAATGCTTTCATAGTGGTAAAGGGAACACTGATGTAATGGGTGAACTGATTAAAAATTTACAGTGTAATCCGAAGGTTTATTACAAAAAAGGGATGGAGCAAATTTTACAAGGTGCAAAAATGAACCATCTTCCTACAAACATGATCAGTGAATATAAACATAAAAATTCCTTGTTGATTACATATGATATCATGAGATCTTTAAAATTCCAGAATACTCTATACAAAAAGAAGTGTACCATATTAAATGATCGACATTAATATGTTCCAAAACAAAATTGAAAGACATATATTAAAATGCAAACAAAATATGAACGAATCAAAACGGAACTACTGCCATTCACAATTTGAAAAGTTCAAACACAAAGCAAAGAGAACATGAGATACCCGAAAGTGTATTCTCCATATTAATAAAAAGAGCTCTGGCAGCATTTTATCCCATCGGTAACATTAAATGACAAATAAAGAGGAAATAGCAAACTGTATTCATAAAATTTACTGACATTATATCTAAGCTTTCCAAAAGAAGCTATTTTTTTCATTACAAGAAAATACTGATGACACATCTTTTTAGGCACAGAAAAAATTCATTTTCGATTCCCACTTGCCCAAAAATGGAGATGACCTTCCTGAAGTAATCACTATGTTAAAAAATTGAGATATTATTGCTCTGACTAAATCTCTACAGATAAAATACAACTCCCTGTACAGAATCAATTTTCACAGTACAAAATGAGGCTGTTCGTTCTATACTGCTGGGAAAACTGCCCCCCCCCCCTCCCCATTCAACATCATGCATGTGGTATAAGTATGTGTATTGAGAGTTTGTTTACTTTATTATACCATTTCTTTTCACCTCAATTTTGAGAGAAAATGGTGGTCAATAAAAAGACCTTTTTGGTTGTTGCTCGGAGGCTGAATGCATCAATGGTGGCTGCACTGTGACCACCACGCTTCTATGAGCAAGTTTGGATCTGCCTTGGCACGCTGCTTGTCAGCTTGGTGATCTCAACCCTAGGGAACTTGATTCCACTGGTCTGTGAACCATAGCAGTCATTTTCAGCCATAAATCATTATACGGAACTCTCAAAAGCATTTGTTGCACCCTTATTCCTCCATCGTAGAAATCCAAACAGAATTTGATTCATCTAACCACATCATGCTGTTCCATTGATTTCTGGCCCAGGCTGCATGTTCCTCACACCACAGTACCTGTCTTGTCCTGTGTGCAAGACTGAGAGGGATGCGAATGGAAGGAAGGTATGCCCTCAAGAAACTTTATTGTGCCTTCATCGACTATAAAACCGCGTTTGATGTTATATCTAGAAGTGACTTATGGTTTAAGTTGATTCAGGCAGGTATCAAGGATAAAATTTTTCATTTCATGTTATATTTAATATGTATCAAGGTATTAAATCATGTGTAGTCTTTAATGGTGAAAAGTCAGACTTTTTTGCCTCTTTAAGAGGGGTACGTCAGGGTGAAAATTTCTCACCTTTGTTATTCGCAATTTACATTAATGATGCAAGATAGAAATATTGAATCTTTATCCTTTTCTGAGGAGTATGAGGTTATGAATTATTTAAAAATCCTCTTATTAAAGTATGCACATGATACTGTTATTCTGTCTGATACACCAGACGGCCTGCACCAGGCTCCAGATGCCTTGAAATGTTATTGTGATAAATGGAAATTGGTGGTTAATATTAATAAAACTGAAATTGTGATATTTAGTAAAGGTAAGCCAAAAGTAGACAACTTTGACTTCAGATATAATGGAATCAAACTTAAAATTTCTCTCGAATTGAAATACTTGGGTGTAATTCTGAATTATAACGATAATTTCTCTAAATGCAAGAAATTTCTTTATGACCAAGCCTGTGAGGCAATGTTTTCTTTATTAAAAAAGTACGTTATTTGGGTTTACCTATTGATCTCCAATTAGAATTATTTGATTACTGTGCTCCGGGGAATGTTATAAGGATGTGAAATATGGGGAATTGAGAATTTGGAACTTGGTGAAAAATTACAACTTAAATTTTGTAAATACATACTGGGCCTGAAAGAGTCAACTCCTACCTGTATATTATATGGTGAACTTGGGAGATATCCAATCTCTTGTTCTGCGAAGAGTAGAATTATTGGGTTTTGGCATAAAATTGTAACTGGAAAAAACACTAAACTGTCATCAAAACTATATTATAATTTGAAAAATTTGCATGATAACGGAGGCAATAGGTATCCTTGGATTAAATATGTACATGATATTCTTAATGGATGTGGAATGAGTAATATTTGGTTAAATCCTGAAAGTTGTAATGGTAATTGGTTAACTAAAGCTGTTAAACTGAGATTGAAAGATCAATATATACAAGAGTGGAGTGAGGAAATTTTTGCAACAGAGAAGTGTTATAATTATAGACTATATAAATTTAATTTTGGTTTTGAGAATTATCTGATTAAAATATATCCTAAAAACAGGAATGTCCTTTGTAAATTTAGAACTCTGAATCATCATTTAATTGTTGAAACTGGGCGCTATGTTAATATCCCTCGACATCAAAGATTTTGTAATTTATGCCAAAGTAATCAACTTGGCGATGAGTATCACTTTCTATTGGAATGTAAAGCATTGGATCACGTTAGGAAAAAAAATCATACCAATATTTTATCGTAAACATGTCAATGTTTTGAAGTTTAAAGAGCTAATGTCATCAGATATTAAGACCTTACATAAGATTAGTAAATTTTCACATGATGGTTTCAAATTATTATAATCTAGTCCTCCACGGTTTATATAACTTTAATTTGTTACTCCATTATTATATAATATGTTTCAAACTGGTCTGCATTTATTTATTTTTGATAATACCCGCCACCATTGTAAACATCTAATGTGTATGACCTTGGCCTACACCTCGGGTAGAGGTCACGGCATAATAAATAAATGAAATGAAAAAAATGAAAATTTGGCTGACACAAGCCTCTCGTTAATGGTAAACTTTGATGCTCTGATGTTGCCTGACGCCATGGCTGATGACACCTTTGGGCGGAAAAACAACTGTGCTTCACATACTGGATCAAGTAATAGTCATCCGTTCCATATGACAGTGTTGGTAGCCCAGATCTAACCTTCCATTTGCATCCTCTGGTTTTCTGGAAACAGTCCCACCACCTTTTTACCAGTGGCCTCAAGCACTCTATTATCCTTGCAACCTCCCACTGGGAACTTTGGACCAGCCTCCAACGTCCCAATGATTCTGCCCCTGCTAAAGTCAGACAGTTGTGAGTGACCCATGCACCCTGGCATTGTGCCTACTCATCGATCCTAGTAGCGCCATGACCCACTTATAAAGCCCATAGGCACTCCAATACCAACACACTTTTCACACCTCGCTGGTTGTTGTCTTGTTCCCAGGACATTTGGTGTGTGTGTGTGACTGCTCAGGCATACCCTAAGCTACCTTGATGATGATATTCCATGCAACACCCATATTTTTCACATAAAGGGTATTTAGAGCAGCCCATGTTCAACCAATGTGGGGTAGCTTCTTTCTTTCCAGCAGTATTTGTGCAATGCGCAATTCAATGCAGGTACTGATCCTCTGTTAAAACAGCTTTAGACTTTGAAACTTAAAGACACCCCATGTTTAAAAGCATTGAAATTTTACTACAATTATTCGTAAAAAGAGAGTTTCATTTTTCTTTATGAAAATGTTTGGAAAACCTTCAACCTTCCATTCTTATTCCACCCATTCAAGTGCAAGTAAATAAACACAGTATTCCAGTAGACAAGAAAGCAACAGCAAAAAGACATCAGATAATACATTCTTCACCTGCTGCAAAACAGTCCATGAAGCATAAAGGACAAAATTTGCACACACGGTTGTTCTGGTTTTTCAGGTAAGGTAAAATTGCACTGTGGTAATGATAATGAAAACATATACACCAAACTGCAATGTATGCAATAGCTAAATTCCTGTTCCTGTAATACAGAATCAATGCACAGATCACTTTTTTAGTATTTTTTTATCTCTTGTACCTCATAAAAATGTAGCAATTGAGTACTTTATATTCCTTAGGTGGCCCCAAAGATAGTAGTTTCTTTATTTTTTTAATTCTTGGCTTGGGTCATCCAGACTTAAGTATCTAGCCATATGTCATCCATCAGTCAAAAGCAATTGTTACATACTGTGCTTTACTTTCACTCATATGATATATTTGAACGCCTGTGATATTTATTTTTTGTCAAATGAAACATCCTGAGTTCTGAGTTAAACTCATGACTTATACTAGTGAGCTAGAACGTGATTTGGAATAAGTGCACAATATTCCCCTTTTGAACCCAGTTCTATGCCATAGTACACAGTTATATTAAGATTTATCTTTTTTTATTAGACACAAAATAACTGACCTAATTTATGAAAATTACTTACCTGAAAGGTCACGACAAAAGTCCATACTTGTTTTTGGAAGGTTTTTCCCAATATACTATTAAGAACTATGTTATTAAGAAAAACAGGAAACCCCAATATTGTAAATTCTCACATCTGTAATACGCATTCATCATTTTCATTATTAGAAACGAGTATTATTGTCACTTTGTCCACTAATTTTAGTTTTCCTTTCAAAAACCTTTTGTCACTTAGCCAACAGCGTATGATGATTAAAGTAATAGCAGCTAAGTTCTGGAAAAACAACGACTATAAGTAGATTCGTAAATCAAGTATCCACTGATACGCGTCGTTTCTCTAACTTTGCATTCAATTTATTATCGTTTTTGCATTGTGCATACAAACATTTTGATGGAAATGAGAAAGATGCCACTCTGAACTTCCGATCGCTAATTCACCCACATGTGGCAATGGGTAATATTGCCTTGATTACAGACAGTAGTGATTCCATTCACCAGCAAAGTGGACTATATTCAACAAGTTTAACAAAAACCCTACCACTAGTTCTGCCTGTCAGCCATGTTAGAGCAGGCAAGGAAGCCTGCCATGCTTCGAATCCCCTTCTTGCCCTCTAAAATATATCTTTTTTTTCTAATAAAAGTGGATTAAAGGAACATTGCAAAATTTCAAAGTCCATCATTTGCGGTCACCAAACACTGAACCTCAACCAGCTGTTCGTCACAATATTCTGTAACAAAACAGCAGATTCTTAAGAAATAATCTACTGCGAAAACAAATTGACTAAGTCACCATCGGATGTTAATTCAAAATGACTCTAGGGTGGCCTGCATGGTAGTGATTTTCTTGAATCATAATGCAGTATCTCCAGGTTCAGACATGAACGTCTATGTATGTATGCTGGTGTACGAAGTTAAGACCAGATAAAACTTTTTATCATACAGTATAATATGTTGGACTTTTTAAACTCAGAACATATATTGGATCCCTTCCAATGATCCGGAGAGTGAGCAACACTAAGAGAAAGTTGAAAGATTTTTGTGAGTGGTTCACAGATTGAGTCTGCTGTGTTCTTGAGTATGATATTCCCAGTATTGTCTGGGCCGAATGCCGAGGATAGCCTGAGGGAAGATAAGGCTTTCTTAAAAACTGTCGTCATTAAAAGAAACATGCTGTGAGCATGCCTCGGTATGGAATGTGAAGTCAGGCAGAGGTGGTGCATCCACATCAGGATGAGTTTTACACTGACTGGCAAAGTAATGACGGGAGGTATATCTTTATATATTTTGCATCCCAGAACAGACTTGGATAAGCTACATCCTTCTTTAGGCTTAATGTCCTATTCATCCAGTCGAAGTTCCAAATTAGGAAAGTACTACAAGAGTGATTTCTTGATTTAGCTAGCAACCTTATTGTGGTATTTTTGTAGAATTAAAAGAGCCTGTTAAACTTAGCATTGAGGTCGTAGTTATTGGGCAGGGTTTGTTAGAAGCATGCTTGAAGCGTTTTCATGCATGATTACGATGGCAAATGTGTTTTTTAATGTCTGGGGTTATCCAAGATTTTTGTCCTTGGAGCAAATAGTAACTTCACTAAAGGGAATTCAGTCCTTTGCAGTGGACAAGAAAAGTTTAGACCAGTATGATACAGCATCATCAATAGAATCGAAAAGATCATGAGCAATGTTTAAAGAAGCTGTAGAAAGAGCAACATTTAGGTCATCAAAATTAACTTCACCTCTTTTGAAGTCCCATACTGATGTATTGAAAGGTTTGTCCTTTTGAAGGAAAAGGGAGATGAATTGAAGAGTACACACTGATCAAAATTTTAAAATGGGTCAAGGGTAATGGAGTGCAGAACAAGGTTTGACGAATCAATGATGACAAGATCTACTAAATTATTTGAGTATTCAAAATTTTAAAATGGGTCAAGGGTACTGGAGTGCAGAACAAGGTTTGACGAATCAATGATGACACGATCTACTAAATTATTAGAGTATTCACTTATTCTAGCGGGTTCATCTATAAGTTCGAAGAGATCGTGTTGATTCACAAGGCTACCAAGAGCTAAACCAAGATCTCTGCCCTTATGTTGGGAGTTCCAGTCAGAACACCTGTCATTGAAAGCACCACTTACTATAAAGATATGAGGGTTGGATTCAATGGCCATAGATATAGAAGAGGCCAGTCACCTGAAAAAAAAGCATTACGGAGTTCGGCAGACCAGCCAGGTGGATGGTAGTCATTATCAAATGAAACTTTCTCCTGCTGGATTGAGATTTCAACCCAGAAGCATTCACAATCTGGGCTTTCAAGATCTGGACGTCTCAAGAATGGTAGAGAATAGTGAATAAAGTTAAAACACAGCCACCCCTTCCTGTTATGCAGTCTCTATGAAAAAGAGGTTGGAAGTCATCAATGTGAAGGAGCTGATCAGGATAACGTTCATCTAGCCAGGTTTGAGACAACACAATAATGTTGAAGTTTTCTGACTGGGCCAAAAGATGAACTTCGTCACGTTTACTGGTACTTCGGGGAAGGTTTGAATGGAAGAACTTGAGTTGGTTGTTTGACTTAAGAGTGGAGCCAATGGGCACTGCTAATGGCTATTCAAACATTGTACAAAATTACCATACCAAAGTAATCAGAACGTAAACATGCAGTGAGCCGCTGAAACTTGTCATAGTTTTTCATCAATTTTCTGATACTTGTTTTCTGTAAGGGCAAACGCCAGGGGCTATAGGTAGCAAGCAGCTACTGACGACAGTTACAAGCTTGCCTAATTGTACGTGATATCTGGTTAAGAAATATTATATTTTCATTGCATTCTCTTGACTTAAATACAAATGACTTTCATGCTTTTCTGACTTGCCATACAATTTTGCTGCTTATATGCAAAGATTATTAGAAAGTTTGGCAACAATAATTTACAGTTTTTAGAATTGTCTGTTTTGCTATTTAACAGTTTTTATACTTGTCTGTTTTGCTACCTTTTGGCGTCTTTCTGTTTTAATATTCACTTTCAGATATTTGATGCTTGCATGTTTTCTGTCGGGTTACCCCCCCCCCCCCCGGGGGGGTGCTTTCGGTAGCAAGCATTGGCCTACGACAGTTACATGTTTGCCTAATTGTACTTAAAAGCCTGTTAAGAAAAATTGTTTTGATAACATGTTTTTGGCATAAATGCTAATAACTTTCATTCTTTTCTGACATGCCTAAATGCAATTTCACTCAATTTAAAAAAAAATACTCAAAATTGACAGTATTTTCTCAAATGTCACAAACCTGACACATTACATTGATACATTGACTCAGGGTTGGCACTGATATAGAGCTTAATTGTTTGAGGGGTAGGTGTCATCATGGAGTTTGTTTTACATTTCTGGTGCAGGATGTTCATTGTTGCAGTCCTTGTTAGGATTTCCCTTGGTTTGTACAGGTGGTCCAGCAGCATCTTTTTATTTTACAATCACTGGGACTGAAATATAATGCCCCAGCTTGTTTCCACTTCAGTTATACACTGGCGGATGGTTCAACTATGATTAGCTGTCCAGCTAGAAAGGGTACATATTGGTTCAGGGGTAAGTCAAATTGTTCTTATCTGAACCTGCACTATACAATGGTTTTTTTTTGGGGGGGGGGGTTGTTTGACAGGTATTCTTCTTTCATAATGAAGCTTTGCATTTATAAGCAAAACTTCATGTATTTAGCTAATTCATCATTTTGCCACGTTCATATTTATTCATTATTATGTGGGTTGTCCATGCTGAATATTTAGCTTAGACAAGGAGCCGCTACTCAGAGAGACATGTACGGGTAATAGGCTCCGAAACATGTTCAGCAGTAACCCGCTGAAGACCCTTTAATTTATTTGGGCTAATATAACCCATGTCAAAATTTTACAGAGGAACGTGTGCAATATGGACAATAGTAATTCCATATGTATATAGGTTAGACTGGGACAGGTTAGCTTATGGAGAGTAAAGAGTTCGGACTGCGGAATAGGGTAATGACTACTAGGAAGTGGTTCTGGGCAAAAAGACACAAATACAATACAAATTATGTTTTTAAAAAAATACTAAGTGACCACATACTTTCAGATAAAGAACAAATCTTATTTTGTGATTTTTTTCGCTACACCCATAAAAGACCAAACCATCCTGGCACTTTAACTCACTTGTTCCATATTTGGCTCCCATGCTTAAATAATATACGTACAGCAATCAAATGTATTAGTCGACGCTTCTAACTTATTTGTTCCACACCTGCCTACCATACACAAGCTATATTTGGGAGGAGTATGGCCGCCCGATGGGCAACAAGTATAAGATACACCATGCTGGAAACAGGCTGCTGTAAACCAAAACCAAGAACTGCATTCACCTAAGTGTCCTCTTTATGGTATGCTGATTTAATATAAACAGTGATAACAAACATGATTTACTCCCAGGCGGCCTACCAAACAGTGATATGCCCAGAGTGTGTGCTTTCTCTTTTTACATATGCACAAAGTAATTGGCAACAACCCATGGTGTTTATTCATCTTATCTGATCAATTGGCGAATACAAACACCAAGGACTACATTTAACACTGATCATCAATACCAGGGTTTGCCTTAAAGTCCCAGGCTAGAAGTCAATGCTGGCCACAAGCAAAGTGATTTACTCATAAAGTAACCTGAGGTAGCTGGTGTGTATAGCACTGCAAAGGGATGTGGCATGGCAAAACACGCGAAGTTTTCAGACCATAATATATGTGTATATATATATATATATATATATATATATATATATATATATATATATATATATATATATATATATATATATATATATATATATATATATATATATATATATATATATATATGGGGTGGGGTGGGACTGGGGGTGATGTTAACTGACGCAATATGGTAAACAGACAGAATACTACATATATGCTATTATCCATTTTGAAATTGCTGTTTAACTAGACTCTTGGCACATCTTGATCAATGTATGCTCCTACCTACTTCGTAATAAACCTTTCTGGTGACTTTATTCGTAATGGGCACTTTATAGAATCTAACAATTATTGAAGAGATGATCAGGTTTTCTGTTATAAAGCACAATTTTGCATTCTTGTCCCATGTCTCTCTGAATTAGTCATTGAAGTTTCTTTTAAAGACAAATAATAATAATAGTTATAGCATTTAACGGCACGCTTCATGATGGAATAAAAGTTGGTTATCCTTAACACATACAATCCACTTGGTTGCAGAGCTGTCCCATAGGCCCAATGTCTATTAATTCATTTACAGTAAAGACGCATATATGAAAATAAACATGTATACTTGGAATAACAATGTTCTTAAAATACTATTGCTTTTTATTGCATCAATATACTCTTTTATTATAAATTTTATCCCCTGTCAATTTACGAGGTAGTCTCTCTCTTTTTTTTTTTTTTTTTTTTTTTTTTTTTGGATTTTATTTGTTTTTTGTTTTATCACCAGGATTAAAAAATAACGTCAATTTAAACGATGTAGAATAGGATGTCTATTAATGCACTCTATCTTTACACATAGCTGCTGTATTAATACAAATACTTCATCCTACTGTACAAAATATATTTGTACAGTAGGATGTGGCAGTGAAATCGTGGTAAAGTGTAAATACTAATGTTTGGTGCCAAACAATAATATAGATGATATTGTACTTTATACATCAATAGCCATAAAAACACATTGTACATTATAGTACTCTGTTATGGCACCAATGACTGGACCAGCTGAGGGTGTACATGCAACTCTTTCTGAAATTGACGTGTAAATATGTGGCAATTGTGAAGTAGTGATCTTCAAAGTAACTGTACCTGTGTATGAATGTGTCTAGCATCTGGATGTTGTGATGCCTTGCGACTTTACTCATTGGGCAAGAACTGGAACATTTTTTTCACATAATGAGGCGAAATATGAAAACAGGAAGCAAGTTGACTTCAATTGACATGATTACCCTCTGGGTCACATGTATTACCCTGTTTTGTCTTACACAATGGAGCTTACCGTCTACTGTAACCTATTCATGTCCACGCATTGTGACAGTTTAAGCTAAATGGAGAACAAATCTGACACTTACCAATCATGGCAACAAACCAGCTTCAGTGTTTTCACCAAAATGTGTATCTACTGGATTAGGATGGGGTGAAACTTGTGTGTGCCTAGGTATTCGGTGTTTCTCAAATGGACACATATTGGAGAATACAGTACCCTCTGACGTGTCTGCCTTTGATTTCATACTTATTAATAATGGTGCACATACACATTATGGAAACCGAACAATACGTAGTCGCATACACATACAACATGGTGGTCAATCTGAGAATGGTTGGCCACAAATCTACCATCAGGATTAAAATTTGGAGAACGAAATGTCCAACACCTCAGTGGGAAGATCAACCAACTGCGCCATGTATACCTTAATGAACCTTCTCATGAACCTGATGTTTTAGGTATGAGCGAATCTTGGGTCAGTAAAACACCTACTGATGTTAGTGTAAATAAAGCCCAGTATTCCATAGAATGACGTGATGGTCAAAATGGAGCACATGGGGGAATTGCAGCCAACATCAAAAACACGATACTGGACTTGATCTTGAAATCCATCATCTTGAAGAGATATGGATTGAAGTAAATTTTCCAAAATCACCCAGCATCCTTGTGTGTATAACATGTGCTCTGTACAGCCCATAATTTTAGACATTAAATCTTTGGATACCTCAATTTGAACACTAGGTGGCAAATGCTTATCTGGAAAACAAAGAACTCATTCTCATGGATGACTTAAATATTGATTCAAGTGGAGGGCTGGCCAGCAGTATACAATGGAGAGACATGATTAGCTCTTTTCACCTGACACAACTAGTTAATAACCCCACTAGGGTGACAGATACCACCAAGGCACTATTAGATCACATATATGTGAGCAACCCATAGAATGTGAGGTGTGTTAATGTTCCATTGATTGGCATGAGTTACCACTACCCAACCCTATTGGTCTGCAAATCGAATTTTAACGTAAAAAAAACCCCATAGGACGATTCGGTATAGATCTCACAAAATCTTTGATGAAACCATGTTTAAAGAGGACTTATCTCACACTCCATGGTCTTTTATAGACACCTTATCAGACCCTAACGATGCATTGGATTGTTGATACAAAGTTTTAATGACGTACTGTTTCCTCGTGCTAAATGGAAAGAACTCAGGGTTAAAAATACGTGTTCAACGGGAGTGGATGAATGTAGAGATTGTTCAAACGATGCAAACAAGAGACAAATTTATAAGTAAAATTGACCATGATTAGTATGTTGTGTGGCGAAACAAGGTGAATATTTTAATACAAAAAATAAAACAGACTTTTTATGAGACACTCGTTAAAGAAAATGCAAAACGTTCACGGGATTTATGGATATATCTAAAGAACTAACATAGTCCAAAGTTGCAAAGGTACCGCTTGTCATAAATGACAATGCAATAGACATCTTGGAAGAAACTGCTGTTCAAATCATTCCAATGACTTTTTCTCAAATATAGCACATCAGTACATTGATAATGCTGATGATTAAAAGATGATCCATACAAAACTTGAAAACTTTGTAAATTCAAAATTACCACCATACACTACTTTTGATAGTCCTGCTATGACAAAAGACTGTATTGAAACAGTGGAAATCACTGCACAACGGCAAAGCAACAGGGTAAGACCAAGAAATTGCCATTTTTTTAAAAAATAGCTGCACAAGAAAACTACCGATCTATATCCACATTACCAGTAATGTCTAAGATCCTTGAACGCCATGTTCACACACATTTCCAGAATTATATCCGTCCACTTTTGAATGAATCTCAATATGGCTTTCTTGATAAGCATTCTTGTAAATATGCTTTTTGCAAACGGTACATACTTGGTTACAGTAAATGGTCAAAGACTATTTGAATGCTGTAATATTAGTTGATTTGGGAAAGCTTTCGATTTGGGTGTCATCATCTTCTACACAAAGTAAAACTAGAATCAAATGGTTCGAATCATATCTCAACAACAGACATCGAGTAGTAAAATTCAAACCATCTCTTTCAGATAAATGTCAAATCAAATCAAGAGTCCCACAAGGGAAAAAAACAAAAACGTTTTGTACCACTAAGTGTAGATGCTGATTTTAAAGCCCCAACTGCTGATTTTTAAAGAGATCTCTATATAACGCCATTAGCAGACAGATTCAAGTACAGAAAGGTGCTAATGGTGTACAAAGGCCTAAATGGGCATGCCCCACAGTACATGAGAGATATGTTTGTGTGTATCAAAGATTCTCATTCCATGCTCACTCGTCTGTCTGAAACCTCGCTGTACTTAAGAGCAAAAAGATGGCCTTCGTAACGTCTAGCAGTATCAGGTAGCAAAGTTTTTAATTCACAGAAAAAAATCAATACAGCAGCAAAAAAGTCTTCAGGCATTCAAATCTGCATACCTAGCATCATATTGCAACCAATGATAGTATTTATCTGGGATGCAATGCATTTGTTTCTATTTATGATGTTTATGTGTTTATACACGTGTAACTTTTCATTTTAATGTAATTGTATCTACTTATTTGATGTATTTTGTACTTTATACTTTTATCATGTAATAATGTTGTTTTTATTGACATGGAAGGCTCTGGAGAAAATAAACCTTTGTTTACCAGGTCACCCTTCCAAAATAGAGTTAATCTATCTGAGTATCTATATAGTTATCCATCTATCTATCTATCTATCTGTCTGGATAGATAGATAGACAGACAGACAGACAGACAGACCGATAGATAGATAGATAGAGATAGATAGATAGATAGATAGATAGATAGATAGATAGATAGATAGATAGATAGATAGATAGATAGATAGATAGATAGATAGATGTTCACAATTGTTAACAACCTATCAGTTGCAAGCTAAATCTATAAAAAAAATCTGCTGTCTCATCTGCGACAACTTTTAGGAGTATGGCACAAAATGACCTCTGATGTGGGAAAAGGGCCGTCTGCCATCAGTATCTGCAGATTTCATGTCAAGATGTTCTTTATTTGATTTGGCCGAAATGAAACATGATTATCTAGCATCGAAAGAGAAAGCTCCGTACTGAATTCCTGCATGGATCCTTCCATTGTCTGTCAAAATTGCATGCCCATTTCCTGACACTAGTTTGGCGGACAATGGATTAATTCCTCTTAAGGGTGCAGGACCGTTTAGTCTGCCGTTCAAATTTACATTATTGGTGGAATACTGGTGCAAAATTGCATTTAGTCCTCTTTAAGGTCATCACATGAAAATTGGATCACTTAAGAGGTTTTTCTGATGCGTGATTTTGGCGACACGAAATGTCATTGGAAAGCGATAGAAGTCAACGTGTGTCACTTCTCATGATTAAGGGACCGCACTAGTGGACAGAATGACATTATGTAGTCCATGCCTGAGGTAGCAGTGGGTGTGGTTTTCAAGGTGATGGATACAGACAGGGCGGAAGTGTACATACTAACTCACAATTTGGTCTAAATTTGGATTACTGCATCAATACGCTTGTTCTTCATCGCTGTAAATCTAGCAATCGTTGCTCAGTGTAAAGTCCACCACCACCCAAATCGTCCAGTGTGTCAAGGAATAAAATATATTTACAAGTGAGAATTGAAAAACATGTCTTCAATAATAGAGCCCTTGTGGCTAAGTTGTGAGTGGCCTTTCTGTTGAGGGTCTGCTCGAGCAGAGAGACTTCGTGACACGTCTTACCACACAAGGACACTGACCCTTCGCTCTGATAGTACGTACATGTTTACCAAGAACTGGGAATAAAAGCTGTTTGTCATTCTTTGCACGCATGTATAACCAATTCACAAAATGCCCGTATTGTTTTCAATGTAGGAAATACCCGAACAGCTGTTTTCACATCTGTATCGGATGGGCGTTACGTGTATATCTTCCGGGTCCACAGCCGAAGCAAAACCAGCTAGACTGATTGAAATATGAAATGTATCGGCTGTTGTCAAAACCCATGCCACGTCTGACCAAAGGGACCAAACATCTACCTATATTTTTATGTTCACATAAAAATAATGTATCTTCGCACATTTGAGTACATGCGGCTGTCTCTGCATTAATTCCATCAGGCTTGTACAGCAAATTTATTTCTTGATACGTTATCCACATCCACTTATTTGCTACATATGCAAACTTGTCATTTGTGCTAATGGCTAAGTGCATGCACTTATATTTGGAGATGTACTTGTTGTTCGAGTGTGAATGCATCCACGTAAATTTGGAATAAAATCGGTTCAGCTGCCACATATAGGTTCCTATACCCAGCATATGTATTTCTGTATCCCTGATGGCCTTACAGCGTAAGTTTTGTGTTCTTAATCATCAAAAGAACAAGCTGATACTTCTATACCAGGGGTACATAATAGCCATCTTCGAAATACTTATTGCTTTATCATGGAAACAGATAATTTTGAATGGGAAAATTATCAGCAGTTGGGCACCTCTCACTAAAGAACTATAACCATTTTGATATGGACCTTTAAATTAGAACATAGAAAAACAGAAGTATAAACGTTAGGCCCACATCAACATTTCTGAAGAGCAGCTGCTGACGTGATACGCGCACTACACCCCAGACATTTATAATAACACAACATCAAGCCATTTCACAGACCTCATTTTAAATATTTTACTCGGCAAAATTTGAGAGTGGAGTTTTTTTATGAAACTAATAAATAATGTTTGTGTATAATGATATAGCTGTAGCAGTTGGAGTTGATTTGTCAAGCACCATCGCGACATGCTTCTATTGTCCAATTTAACGGGCCCGCAGTGTATGTTTGTTCCGATTATATGCATATCTCTATTTTTTCTCATAGTTTACGTGTTCTGACGTTCTCGTTACTGCTTACTGTCGATCATGGATACAAAGTGTTGCCTAAACAAGTTTATAGTTTCTACTTTACAGCTTCTGGTTTTTACGTTTTTATAAATTGACACTGGAGCTTTTGCACAAGCAAGAAGCATGAGATGTAGAAATATATGAATAACATGGCTTCAGGTTATGAAGAATTTGCTCTGCTAAATAAGAAAAGAGACATCCTGGGGTAGGAAATTACCATATTAGGTGATCCTATCATTACATTCTACACCATGGATTTATGAACAGGACCTGTACCCATGTTTCTTTGGGCACGCAACAGGTTTCTCGTTTGTCATACAGTGTAAAACGTGGCTTTGTGACTGAAGAAGTCTCTGAACACATCTGTCTTCTTTCTCATATATGAATAATGTAAGCTGAGTGATGGATCGTGCGATGTCACCATGTCGCACAAGAAACAACGAGCAGGATCCACAGCAATGTATGTTTTACTCATCAGCTTTCGACACTTTTTTTCTATCAAACAATAAGTACCTTCACCTTTCTCACGATCGATAAGCAGAAATAAATGCACCCGCCGCGCCCATAAGGCGAAAGCCTCTGTGGCACTTACAGCAGCTCTCAAAATGCTCTCATTAGCTACAAAAAGTTAGACATTCCCAGGAAAACCCTCCTGGTGATATAATTTACTAAAAGAGAGCCACAAAAATTTTCTATACATAGAGCCACAGTTCAGGAACACCAAGTTTAAAAACGCAGCAACCTTATACCTATCTGCATCAATTGAATAACCTGCAAAAGTTTTACTGATGTAAAATAAAATCTTTTTCTGCATCTGTATAACAACGTCGTAATATGTATGAATAATTAAATTATATGACCTGTAATTATTCGGAATATTGATGTTCTTACGCTTAATATGGCAAAAAGTTTTAACATGATGGCTTAGGCAAGTTGGAAATTGTGAAGGTCTCACCTGAAGTACTTTAAATAGCCGCAGATATGTGGCTTTCGAGGGGGCCAACAGTCGAGGGCCCTCCAGTCGCTTTGACCTCAAACTCACTACGCCTGTATCCTGCTGCCCCCTCGAAGGCCACATATCTGCGGCTACACTAGGGTATGCTTTAATATGTATGTTCTATTTGTCTTGTGTTTGCTTTTGTTGATTAATCTGATAAGGTGAAACATAATGTACATAAAATACAGGGTGCTTGTTCTAAGTAATGAGGGACATCACAAGCATGAAGTAAATATATTTTACTGTAGTAATGATGCTAAGCTTACAGTTAAATTTTCATAGGCAAACTGATTTGTCGTCAAGTTGTTTTTAATATATAGCTGGATGATGCTACTGTATCAATTCAGTCCCGAATTCAAGAAGCCAATACGCCAATAAGATATAAACGTGGACAGCGCCAGTTTTCATTATATAGCATAATTATAATAACAAACTGCAATGTTTTTGAAAAGAAATTATGATACTCCAAAACAGAAGGCTCACAACCTAAGAAGATGGCGCAGGGTGTGGGCATATTTCATATGATGAGGGGTATCAACCTAGCTTAACACCCCATGAACCATTGAAGAGAGAATTTTTGTGAAAAGTCGTAAAATCCCCGTGTAACGTTACAGTTGACATTAAATTCTTCTCGACATAGTCAATCTGCTAACTGTAAAACATCTTGCTCTAAATCTAAAGAACCATTGCAGACTAGAAATTCATATTTACACGGAACAAACTTCCTGAACAGGTTTTATCTATGTGTGATTTTCAATGACCTTGATATATCGTCGACATCATGGGACCAGGTCAACTGTACGTTGGGCTAAATATATATTGCTTTATGTTAAGGTTAATATCTCACCAGGATTGAATATGCTTATTTATGATGAAAAACAATATAAAAAGCCGGTGTATGGCAAGCCAACAGCGCCATAACGCATATGTCCTACGCGTAGAACGCTCGACGTTGACTCTAATTCTATTGGCTGTTTAAGTATCAGTTATGCTTGTAAGGACGTGAATGATTAGTTTGCTTGTCTTGATGTAAAAGGGGGCCATAAGTTGCTCCAATACACGTTGCCGAAGCTCGACTACGCGTTGTGGAAAACATGTTCTCGGCAACGCATAGTAGAGACTAAGAGCTGATTGGTTGGCTCGACTACGCCTGGTGGATCCTCGACAACGCGTAATGGAGGCTCGGCAATGCGCAAGACTGCGTTATGGCCCTTTTGGCTTGCCACACCCGTGTGCATGTCATATTAACGTCAGCAGTGGTTTATTTTCAAGATAACTACTCGGTTTCGTGCATTTTTTATAATTTCAAGAAACACTATCGAATAAACGTCTCCATATTTATTTATATCTATGTGAATATGAAAAAGTCTACAGACCATCTCTATAAATGAAGTTTCCAATGCCGAAGAGCCAAATATTTGGGAGACATTTTGAAACTACTTGTTGCAAGAGAACAATGTAGTTATGTATTGCTCTCTTCAAGTTATGGTTATGAAAGTATCATCATACCAAAGCCATGAAAGGTGTAGCAAAGGCAAAGAAAACAATTGACGAGTGCTGCAATGGAATTTATAAACCTAAACAATGACACCTTATACATATCTGTATATCACATGGAATGTAACTACCATCATCTGAGTGATCATAATCGATTCAACCGACATAACGGTATGACTTTCTTCTTTCTTAATTATGATCTCACATTTATCTGTGAATGATATTTTACAAAATTTTGGTGGCGTAAATAGAAACAATCTAAACGAATTATGGCATTAAAAAAACATAATTATCTTGATAATGCAATTTCAATAGCTTCTGACTCCCCATACATCAATCTTAGCAATATGGCTGAACATCTGAAACAATAGGAGACATTCTTATTTGACTGCGATCCAGGCCATTTCCTGTGTTGCCAGGGCAACAGATTGATGCGTCCACCATGATCAGAGCAGGTTTCTATTATACACTACACAAACATCCATAAAATAACACCTTTTCAAGCACAAGAGAGCTCATTTCTAATCAATTTAGGCATCCTTTATGTTTTAAATATACGTTAAAACATATTCTTAAGATTATAATGGGTTCTTTTTGTTTATTTCATTGAGAAAGTACTTTTAATCATGCTAAATATATGAATCTGCCCTGATGCAGGTGGCTCCCTCTTTTGCTCAATAGCTGTTAGAGTAGGACCGCATCTGAATATGATGACATCATATTTAACGCTGATTTTTGGTACTATAAATCAATATATAATTTATAAAAGCAAAATTTGACAAATTAACATGTTTTATCGATGAATTGGCTACAAATAATGCTGTATTTAGTTCAAGTTGCCCCCAGCAAACATGCGTAGAAGGCGACCATCCCGATGTATCTTTCTTTGAACTCGTACATATATATCTATCCCCCTAAAAGATATCTGTAGTTCTCATGGTGTATTATTTACTTATATAGACAAGAAATTTAAATATAATCACAGAGATATATATGCCTCAATATATATGAAATGGGAGGGTCAATTAATTGATATATTTGGCAACGCACTTAAACAAAAAAATACATTATGCAATATTTGCAGGCCGCTACGCGACAAAAATGACGACATTCAATTTTTTATAAACAACCTTGCTCCTATCTTCGATACTCCATCATGTGATCCCTCTGACAATATGATCTTACGCCATTTTAATCTCGAATTATTGAAAATTCATGTAAGAGAAAAAATACTTTGAATTCTTAGACTTGATACTTGATAATGGATTTGTACCCAATTAACTCTACCCAAAAGATGCTCTGAAAGAAGTGCAACCTTAATTGACAAAATTGTTTGCAAGTTTTCCCACTATCTGGTATTGTATTCACAAATATTTCCGACCACTTACCTTATTTCATGTGCTTAGACCAGAAACTTGAGTTGGACCACCTAGATCCCTAAATGTTCGACTAAAGATGAGATATCTATACGAAACATCATTCATGAATTAAATAACACAGATGTTATGGGGACTCTAAATCATGATTTGGATAATAACCCTAATCCAAACTAGGACAAATTTGTAAATATATAATGTAATGTTAAAACGAAACGCCTTCCCATCAAAACGGTACAATGTCACCAAAATTAACATTAACACTCACCTTAGATTACAAATGCCATACTAAGATCGATTAAACTCCGTGACAACTTCTATAAACAACTAAAATGCATCAATCAGGATTCACCCAATTATAATACTTGTAAATTAAATCGTAAAAGATGTAATAAAATAATTGATAGAAATTTTAGGGAACTTAAGCAAAATTTTTATCAAAGTCAATTCTCACATTTCAAAGACAATACAAAGAAAACTTGGGAAATCATACGGTGAATCCTGAAACTAAAGAAAAATAGAAAAGAATTCCCCCGCTTTTTCAAATACATGATAATACAAAAGTTACCAGCAAACTCGAAATCGCCGAAAGAGTCAACATTTTATTCACAAATATGGGCCCTAAAGTAGTCGCTAAAATCAACTCTGTAAACCTTCCTCACTTCTCTACCTATCTTATCGAACATCTCAACCATCCGTTCTCATTTTCCTCCCCGACATTTCGCTAACTATTAACAACTTCAAATCTTAGTCTAGTGCGGGGCACGATGGTCTCTGCATGAAACTACCGAAGAGAATCACAACAACTATTTCTGATCCCCTTACATAAAGCATCAACCGGTCCCTCAGCACCTAAATATTCCGCAACAAATTAAAAATTGATAAAGTATTGCCCATCTTCTAAAAGGACGAAAAATCTCTTCAGAATAATTACAGAGCAATATGTCTCCTCCCTGGCTTATCCAAAGCCCTGCAAAAGATAGTCTATCAACAACTTAGCTTTTTCTTTTCTTCCCTCAATCTATTCTACAGTAGTCAACACGGCTTTTAAACATTACATTTTACGGAAACTGCTGCCTTAGAATTTATCGATAGAATTTTTTCAATACTTGACCCTGGCAAACTACCCTTGACGGTTTATCTTGACCTATCTATAGCCTTTGACACATTCGACTACAACATTCTTTTTGAAAAACTTTGAATTTTAGGAGTCAATGGCCCCATACTTATTTGGTTTAAAAGTTATTTTTAAGGAAGTAATCCATCTATCTGTCAATCTGTTTGTCTATATATATATATTCATCTATCAATCTGTACGTTAGTTTGCGCATGCACGTCTTTAAGCCACTCGATTGAGCAAAATAATGTATGATCTTCCGTCAGCTGATTGTGTTAATACGTCTGGAGAACAGCGAAAATCGGGAAACTCAAGCATATTGTCCAACTGCAAATATACATTCTATATATACCTTTACAATTACAAACATACCTCTCGGTTCGGTTCATTCTTTCGAAGTAGAAACTACTTACCACATTTGCCGAAAGCGTTTTACCTCATGAGACTCAGGAACCCATTAGAACGCATGTGTAACGGGTGGCAAGTCAAGAGTCTGCTATAGTGGTTGAGAAAGTGAGCACGTAGCCTTTTCCTACCCCTACCTTTAACCCTTACCCTAACCCTAAATTTTGTCATTTGCCTCCGTATTTTTTCAGTCCATTAACCCTTAGCCTGAAGATCCTGAAGGAGCAATTGAATGGATATATCGGTGAATTTGTGAGTAAATGAATAAGCAGCTTTGTTTGCATAATAGCGAAAAACGACTCTAATGACACCATGTTAAAAGCAACATGCAAGCTAGAGGAAGGAAACCACTTCAAGGCGGTTGAAGTGAGAATATGCATATCAGTAACAAATTTGGATCGATTTCGAAGTGCAATACCATGCGATATGATACTTTTGAGGCCGTGAATGGCCAATGGTTTCAGTTTTAAGTGACCATCGCGTTGACCACTGATTCCACGATCATCATTGTACAGACATCTCGGGAACGGTGAACCGGAAGACACTCACTTCGGAGCAATACATAAACTCCGTGGCCAAGAAGTTGTAATTTGATCATTTTGCAAAACCCATCACATATGATCATTCGACGGCATTACTTCCACGAAAATGGGTAGCGTTTGTTTCGTACATAATAAATCTGTTACAAAGTACGATTTCCACAGCCAAATCAGTTCCCTCCCATTACTTATGTTTTTCACAAGAGGCCCTTATATAGGCTGGTGAGCCTGTCGGTCAATTGTTTTGAATGAAATATGTTTAAACCAACTTATGTTTCATATCATCACATTGAACTCTAAATGCCGTTAAGTGATATGACATGGTCCAAGCGCACAGGGCTGATAAAATCATAATCATTTATAGACACTGTAAAAAATGAGCGCTCGGTGAGTATATTTACGCACACCATTTTTATTCTTTTTCTTCTATTTTTTTTTTTTTTTTACTTTTGGGTTTGGATGCTATCAAGAAATTTTTACCTCCGCAATTGCAGATGTCAATTTTTATGTTTCGTATTGTTAAAAAGAATGAATGTATTAATCACTGCTACCAAAGCGTACCAGTGCCTTTAATAGGCTTTGCTCTTTCAACAGCCAAGTGCGCAGCATGTTGGCTTCTGTTCGTCAATCAAAACTCCACATGTATTTGCAACTGGGCACAAGCTACACTCCACGCATGGCTCACCAACTCAATCATCTCTACACACACACACACACACACACACACACACACACACACACATATATATATATATATATATATATATATATATATATATATATATATATATATATATATATACATACATACATACATACATACATACACACATACATATATATATATATAAATATATATATTAAAAACTCTCAATACCTGATTTTCGTAGCTTTCGACCTCACGGCCTTCTTCAACGAAAGCGATTTACTGGACAAAAATTACATTACATACATAACGCGTTATTTTACGTCAAGAATCACGCGACACATGCTTAATGCGCGTACCGATTTTACGTGCCGTATACTATAGGTCGTACCTTAAACCCTGGCAAATTTTAATCCTGAAAAAAAATTCTTATTGGATACTTAGTCCATTTGGATAATAAGTATTCAATTTCTTCTTCCACAGTTTTTCTAATGTTCGCCGATAAGTTACATCTTTGTAGATATTCACAATTCCAATCACCTGGAAGTCATCAATCGTGTGGCCATTGTTAGAGAAATGGTGGCATATAGGGTCATGATACTGTCCTCTAATTCTTGAAAAATTCAATAACATGCGCTGGGAAATTTTACCTTCTGTTTCCCCAACATACATGTGCTTGTTACATTTGACACAGAAGAAAGCATGAACTAAGTTTTGCGCTTTGCAATTGATATTACCTTTGATGTGGAACAAACTAAGGTCTTGGTGTCCCTAGTAATGTCCCTTGTGCAAGTTTCGTTCAAAACGGTTGTTCGGAAAAGATCCCCGGCCGAGTTGCACTATATGCCAATTATATGTAACTGTGTGCAACAGTTCTTGGTGACGACAAAGGGATTCACTACCATTGTGGTACTATCATGTTTATTGCAAGACTTGACTCATACGGTGTTAAGATACACCATGCATGGTGGCGAGATGGCTTTTAAAATTAAGAGCTTTGCATCATCGAGGGCACCAAATGTCGCCTGTTGATGCAAATGGTTCAGATAGATGACAAAGTGTATTTGGCGTTTTGATAGTATCATGAGCAAGTGCCGAGGCACAAGTTTTACGTCAAGAAGGAATTCCAAAATCATACCCTTTGACTTTGCCTTAAATAATAGGGAAAACTGAGGCACAATGAAGGGCAAAGTTTGACGCCACTATGTTATTGACAGTAAATTATACTGGCGCTCCACGTCTGCGGTACCGTGACATAATAAATAGGTCACCATTATACTGTTCTTCAAAGACATCTCACACAGTTGTCTATTTTAACATTCGCAGACATGCGGGCAGCATTCACCAGACATAAAGAAAATAAACTTCAGACGTATATCTTCTTCTTCTTCTTCTTCTTCTTCTTCTTCTTCTTCTTCTTCTTCTTCTTCTTCTTCTTCATCATTGCCCTCCCCATCATCATGCTTATCATCATCGTTATATCTTTATTCGTCCATTAAACAGATACAAGAGTTCATCATGATGGTGACTGTACATATATGAAAAAACGATAATCAAAAAGAGTTACAGCTGAGACATTTGATTGTGTCAAGTTATGACCCAGGAGCCTTACGCTCTGCACAGATCAATCATAAGATCAGCACATTCGGCCATTGTCAATGCACATTCCAACATATCCTTCATCATTTTAAAGCGTTGGGCTCCTAACAACTAAATGTGTGTTCAACTAGAAATTGTAAATTCGACAAGTACAAGTCCTAATTATAGACTTTGAACCTCAACGAGCCACATATCACGTAAGGTGCATAACCAGTTCTGTCATAGTGGGTAATCAAGGAGATTCTGCGTAGCCATGTAATCATAGACAATATTGCTGCGGGGAGTACAAGCCACAATTGCACACTTTGTTTCCTCCTCGTTCTCTTCTCTCAGCAGTAATGGATAAGTAAACCTTATTTATCCCTATATATCAAGGTGACAACTGTAAGAAGCTTCCTAAGGCTGCCTGCTGTATCATCAGACGTACCTGCCATTTCGATGGACCTTTTTAACTCTCTATACAAGTCCAGAGTCGATAGCGGTTAGTTTCTGTGTTGACTTGTTCATTCCTTTGTTTAAAGAAAGTTAGATAGAAGCCCTTCATGTCATGCCTCTTAACATCATCAAGTTAAGGATTGTTGATCGATATCAAATTCAGAGAATAATGTGAAATATGAATATTTGGTAAATTGGTTAGCATTTAAAGAATAGGGGCAAAGTTGGAGTCCAACCTGCAATGAGGTTCTTCAAGACTAGGGACAAGAGCACGGTATTTTAGATTCATTATTTATTTCTCAGTGGGACTCTCATATTACTGATGCACAGGTGAACTAACGATACATATATATATATATATGAGTGTGTGTGTGTTTGTACTTCAGTCTCTGTGAACAATGCATTTCAATTCTGTTGCAAAGTGGCAATACACCCCTAAAATGCACCCCCCCCCCCCAAGAGAAAATGGCTGTGCTTATCATATTGATTAGCATATTAAGTTAACTTTCAGGAATAGAGCAGTGATGTTATCCATGCCCGAGTTGGCCTATGAGGTACTACAAGTTTGATAGAATTATTATAAATGTGTCTCCAACATGAACAGCGGCCGATGAATGCAACAGACAGGAAGATCAATTGTTAGATATGTTTATCACATAGTTTTAGCGCCATCGTGTCAGAAAAGGGTTCAGTTTTGCAAGAAATCTTGAAATCCAGATCTACTGTGCTCCTCCGTGTTACTGCTGACTCGCATCGCCTTACATCGGCATGGATGCATGTTTACGTACGGTAGAATAATTAATTCTTTGTATGCAACCTGTGAGCCGAAAAACTGCCATAAACAACAAAAATAGTAGAAGATATCATTTACATTGTCATCAACAATTGTGCATTGTGGCGTATCTACAATAGCTGCAAATGGATGTAGTCAAGAAAGTATTGCTATTTTCGTACCAGTATGAAACATTTGGGTTTCGGGGAGAAAGGGTTACTGTTAATCAATTGTCATTGGCTTGAAGATTTCTCTGTTATTTCAAAAAGCTGCAGCCACCCAATCATCTACCCATTATAATCTTAGATCCTTTCATAGATTCCATTTCATGCCCCCTTTAGAATGAACGGGACCTTTGGGAGTTAGGTAGTTTGCATTGATCTGCCAAAAATAACTATTAATTGGCGAGTACCTATTTCGTTTATATTCTCTTTGCTACCTTTCTAATATATCAAATGTATCACCTGCTTCGTATCTTCTGGGAGACCTGCAGGGTTTATCATATGGTTTGTATTAAGAACCAAATGTTCCCAATAACTTTAGTTATTTGATGTCAGACCAGTGTGTTGAACTGTTGCGCGGTGCGTGCAGCATGGCGGCCATGTAGACTTCCGCTATCACTTCGGCACCATCAGCAGTCTGTTGTGGATAATAACGGGTAATTGGACCTCATTTACGAGTCTGCATCATGTAGTTATTGTGGGCGAAGGGTGTGTTTCCGTAATCAAAGTACATCGATTCTACATATATCTACAAGAAAAAAAACCTTTGCAAAGGAGAGATTGTTTATACTTGTGTGTGTTTTAGTTCATTATTTTGCTGCAAGTCTGTCCGTTTTGCACAGGTCCATTCCTACCGTTGCATAAGAACAGACATCTTATACAAATCCAATACCCAGCCCGTTCTCCATTTCCGAGTGTTTTATATGGGGAAATAAAAATGACACATATGACACGAAATTGATTTCCCTACCTTTGATCTGAAATTAAAGACAGTCTATTCAGAGTGAATGGGACACCGAAAGAGCCCGTGAATACATACCATGTTTTTCTAGCAGATTTTTTTAATATAAGTACAAAACCAATCTGAATATACCAAAAGCTTGATTTCCTATCAGTTAATTATACAGCAGCCCTGATTAAAATTCGTATTGGTCACAATTAAATTAGTCCGAATTGCGGCTTGATGTGCCTAGATCTGCTGCAAGTAAAAGAAGCTCAACTTCTCATAATTTGTCCTTGAAATATTTTACTGCGTATAAAATTATGTTTTCGACCACTGCTTACATGCATACGCAAGTTTTGAACACTCTATTTTAATGATTGGAAGCAAAACTGACAATATGATGCCAATATAGTTTTTAAATGATAATGATTAAACGTTACATCACTGCTGTAAGCTGAGGGTTTAGAAATTATAGTTTTTACAATACAGGCGTGTGCCACACAACCGATGCAAAGTGAACAAGCTTGGTCGAAGCTCCGCAAGAAACATGAACGCCTCACCTTGCTGATGGAGTTTTCAAATACACAAACCCACCTAGAGACCATTAGCTCACATTTTATTTGCTAGATAGCGTTGCTTTCTCTGTCTTTAGTACTGCATCATAACATGAAATATGTTATTACATTCTGTGTCACAATGCCAATAAAACTTTTTTATTTTTTTTTTCTAAACTGCCAAGGGGAATTATGTGTTTCGGGCGGCCTTTACAAAATTGTGACGTATACTTTTTATTAGGACTGATTTTCATTGACTTAATTGCAACAACTTTTCACCATACAAAATGACAACGAACTTCATATTTGTAAGTGTTCTTGTGTGTTGGTTTCACAAACAAAGATCAATGGGTCACAGTAATGTTTGACAAAGTTCCGTGCACCTGCAAGAAAATCCGAGTTATTCATATATAATGAAAATAAGTCAATATTCTTTTCATGTACGACTTCCCGTGGTGGTCATTCCATTGTGATGCTGTTCTTGATGGAACAGACGGTTGCTAACACTTTTATGAACAAATGCTTTCGGGATTGAAGGCTGAAGGGTAGGGATTGACAACAACTAAATGTTTTATGACATCGTTTGTTCCAAGTACAGGTGGTACCGATCGAATCTGACGGCAGATGTCTTTTGATCTTCACATGGCTCGATTTGATCGTCAATCACATTCGAGTGTATCAGTTCGCATTGCATTATAATGGTTAATGATTTATAGCGCTACTGGTCTGACTGCTGTAATAAGGAATTTTTCTAAGAGGTGCTATATCTGCAGTATGCATAAGTCTTAAAAAAGTGCATGTTCTGCATGGGAGGGCGATGGGAGCTGGAGAGCAATTTCTTTTAACAAGTAGTAGCCTGATCGCCATACACTCTACGACATCTATCTATCTATCTATCTATCTATCTATCTATCTATCTGTCTGTCTGTCTGTCTGTCTGTCTGTCTGTCTGTCTGTCTGTCTGTCTGTCTGTCTGTCCGTCCATCCATCTATCCATTTATCTGTCAGAATAGGAGTTCCAGTTTATTACGTACATTATGATGGAAAATTTTCATGATAGAAAGTATCTTGTTCATTAGATGCTGATGTATGGTATAGGAAGATTGAATTAATCCGGATCTTAGAATCGTGTCCAGAAGAACTGATCCACTTCAATTTACACATCGAACATGAAATAAACATTTGATTCCAATTAGAGTACTGGGTACTAGGAAGCATTTAGTACATTTTTGAAATGGTAGTTAATCAAACTAACTTGCCAATATCAGACGTGTAGTGCTAATGATTAGATC
The DNA here is from genome assembly GCA_964020975.1 of Hermodice carunculata. Classification (NCBI taxonomy): domain Eukaryota; kingdom Metazoa; phylum Annelida; class Polychaeta; order Eunicida; family Amphinomidae; genus Hermodice; species Hermodice carunculata. Next base: position 19,411,871 of record OZ026612.1, on the reverse strand, counting down.
TGAGCGTCTCTATATTTATTTTTTGTACATGATAATAGAACCCAGGAAGGGCCATGGGTAAAACAATTCGAGACTAGTAAGCCGTGGCCACTAGGTAATAAGTTTTGGTCCGAGATAATACCTCGTGGCGACGAGATAGTAACGCCTGGTCACGAGATAGTTATCTCGTGGCCACGAGATAACTATATATAAATTATATGTTGCTAAAACAGTCAGAATCCCTCGACCGCCGTGTGTTGATCAGGCGATCCTGCTGCCATACATTTCAATGTAATGTAATGTCTGTGGAGGGAAAACAGACAATTTAAAATGATCCGATTGACACATTCTCACAATTCCGTAGACTATAGAAATAGCATGTCTATTAAGATGGTTGCAGAGTTACATGACTGAACGGTGTTTACTTTCAAACGGTTTCATTAACCTGGTAAAGGGCTAAATTTGATGTTTACTGAATCCCACTTTGAACTTTTAGAATGTGTTGAGTTGTCGCATTGGTGTTTTAAAGAATCTCCTCAATTTTTTGTTTGATGTTACGTTTCGACAGATGTGTTAATACGACATTCTGAAATAGAAAATGTATCGTTCATATCAGACAATATGACACACTCAAATGTCTTCACATATTAATCTTTTAAACAAGTGAACGATGGACACTGTTCATAAACACAAATACGGATTGTTCAGTTGCGCAAAGAACAACCTAGTTCCCTCATCTGTACAACGGCATTGCGTGTTGAACCATCGGTTGGTTGTGAATATGAATATTTGTAATAAAATGATTTCTAAATATTGAGTCTCTAATTAAAAAAAAATAGGCACCACGTTTTAAAATAAACAAAAGCCCGTGTCCCCTGGAAAATTGCTTTTGCCGTGCAGACCGCAGCACATGGTCGCCCAGCTGCTGGTGCAGCGCACAAACATGCATCAAATGCCTCTATCTAGTCCTACAAAGCCAATTTTTAAGAAGTGGTTTAATTTCTACTGTATCATCTTATAAAGAAATTATTGACTCTTTAGAGGATTGATGATGATGATGATGATGACGACGACGACGACCAACAAAACAATGTTGGCCTCAGCGACATATGGTTTTTTGGTTAACTAACGTCCATGGAAGTAAAAAATCAACGGACTTCATGAATGACAATGACAATGAAATTAAACGGACAAAACGTTTACAGTTTAAACACTTTTGCTGGCCAAAAAGGCTCCCCATTGGGCTGCTCTAAATATTAGTTTGTGCAGAATATATGAGTAATATTTGGTCTGTTATGTAATATGGACAGGATAGCTTAGAGTATGCCTCAGCAATCACATGAAAACAAAATATCACGGAAATGAGATGGCAGCTGGAAAGGTACCAAAGATGTGTCTGGTATTGGGTGCCTAAAGGCTCTATGAGGGGTCACTGGCAACACACGGATCATTGTGAATCCATAATGTCACGGCGTACAAGATACAGGCAGCTCTCTGAATTCGACAGACGTACGCTCATTAGCATGTTAAACGCTGGTCTTCCCCAGTGTCAGGTTGCCAGGAGAATGGTACGTGTGCCCAAGGTCAGCAGTACAGGGGTCGTGGTCGTGGGATCGTTTTCAAAACACAAGGGGACACAAGAGGAAAGCAGGATCTAGAAGACCAAGACTTTGAGATGGGAGGGACAAGCATTACCTGGTGTAGTATGTAAAGAGACAACGGTTCCTTTCGGCACAGAGATTTCATCAGGTATGGCGACAGGCTTGCAACATTGCAGCATCACGGAGTACAATCAACAGGAGACTGGTGTCGGCCAAACTGAAGTCATACCGCCCTGATTTCCGCTCCCGTCTCGTTCCTGCACTCAAGGCTGCAAGGATACAGTAGTGTCAGCATCATGCTGACTGGACTAGGGACCATTAGATGAGTGTGATGCAGTAGGGTGAGTCACGATTTTGCTTCGATTTTCATGATAGGGAGATATGGGTTAGACTTATGCCTTTAGAGAGATTTATGGATGGGTGCATGGTGGAACAACACCTTTAGGGATGTTGCAGCGTCATGGTGTGGTGGATAATCACGGCGAAAGGAAGAACAGACCTCATCAGCGTAAAAGGGAATCTAACAGGACAGCACGATGTAGATGAGATCCTGCCAACAGTAGCCAAATGGCTCCAGCAGTATCCCGGGCTACTCTACTGTTCCAGCAAGACAATGCGCAGCAGCATACTGCACGATTCAGCATGCAGTGCACGTGTCTCCAGCAGCACAACATCCAAAAGTTGTCATGGCTATCCCGATCTCCTGCCCTGTTTCCCACTGAATATCTATGCGATATGCTTGGCCGTCGAATCAGGGACGAGTACGACAAACCTGTGGCCACCCTGGACAAATTGGCACAACGGCTCACAGACCAGTGAAACCAAATTCCCCAGACCAAGATTTCCATGCTCATCAGCAACATGCCCAAGAGGATCTGTGCTTGCTTGTTGAAGCTTGGTAGTCACACCAGCTACTAATGCGTGCAGCCTTCAAGCAAATACAACGGTCTTTTTCAGAGTTCACACATTCCCCACTTCCTCCTAAATGAGGTAATAAAAGCACTGGTACAATGTTGACGAAAGGGGTGTCTGTTTTTGTTGTTCCTTTTTTTTTTTTTTTTTTTTTTTTTTTTTTCTTTTCGTTTTTGTTTTGTTTTGTTTGTTTTTTGTTTTTTCTGAGAAGTAGTATATCTTTATCATTAAAACGACAAAGCGATCACATGTTGCAGGAAGCCAGTACACCAAATAATGCGATGACCCACTCTTTCTTCTCATAACCAGAAAGACGATGTCGAAATAATGGGACCAGGTTATGTGTGAAATAAGATGGTCAAAACGAAGCACGATTAAATGCAACTAAGTCTTTTTCCTGGACGACAAAAGTCCACTGAGAAGAAACTGCAGCTAACAAGTGATTTTGTGCCCCATACAGAGACAAACAAACAGATCATCTGTATGTCAATGCAACCCATACAATATACATTTTCTACATTCTGTTGTTTTGCATTCTTATTGTTTATCAGCAAGAACCAACTTGAAACCCGACATTCAGCATCGCACAAATAAATTCAGCTGAGTGGTGGATTATCGTATTCGACAGAAAGCTAATTTTATTTATCTTTAAGGTTTCTTATAAACAAGCTTATGCAGATTAAAGCAATGCACGGCAAGTATTCAAAAGAATGTAACTATTGGCTGTTCATGAGACAGTAAAATAAAATTCGTTTACCAAAGTTAAATGCCGACCATTGCGCAAACGATTAATTGGCTTGCTCAACACACTAATTGCATTACGTGCACGTTGCTGAACCTAAGGCAGATGTTCTCCAAATAACGAATCGACTTACTATGCCGAGTGTAATTAGGGACGCTCGAAATTAGCATAAGACATGCTTTACTGTTATTGAAATGTCATAAAACCCTTTAGAACAATGTTTGGATACTGATAGTACGTGCATCATAAACATAACCTATACATGTTTGGCATTCCTTTGTCATAATGTGGTGTCAATTGTTCTCAATTAGCCATGGATAAGAAATGCAAATTAATTTGATGTTTTCCTGCTCTTTTGTCATATCCAGTGTTTTAAGGATATCGCCACCAAGGAATCCTAGAAAATTAATTGGATTTTGTTTTTGTGCCAACCTCACATCGGAGGTCAAAGCTGACACTTTGCTATTAGTCAGAAACGCGACAATATCGGGCCCTTGTCTTCTAATGAGAGTGCAGACGTGGTGATTAGGTACTGAGATTCATTACCCTAGTAAAAAGACACTTTTTCAAAAAAAAAAAAAAGAGCTGAAAGCGGAATATGCATATGCCTACTTAAATGGCTGATGGCCCGACTTTCTTCTCATTAAAACTGACTTTCGTGCATGTGGACTGCAGAACTCAGATAAAATCCTCTAATTCCATCTACTGTTCCAACAATTCTCACCATAAGGAAGGGATTTTGGTAGAAGTATGTCGTTCCAAGGAGGGTAGAGACAATTAAAACAAAAATAATAGTATCAATAGTTGGCAAGAATTAACTAGATTCAGAATTGGGATAATAATTATGGGACTACCAACACACATTTGCCAAGCAACCGCAAAATATTGCAGCTTCTTTACCTTGATTTGGTGCTTTAATATTATTTGAATACATGACGTCATATGTCTGAATGCCGTCCTGCAGTAGACTATAGACACCTTCTGGCTATGTTGATGAACACATGCTTTGATTAAAGCATATATGTATATATGTACGTATGTTCGTACATACGTACGTACTTAATTAGATACGTACGTGTGAGTATGTGTGTATGTATATATGTGTATATATTATATGAATCTATGGACAAGTAAGACACCAAAGGCATGTTTGGTAACTACCAGGGCTTTCAGACTGCATAAAGTATATATTTGTAGCAGAGAAACGGTCCAAAGATTTCAAGTATGATTTAAATTTTATTTTTACCTTTGTTAGCTAATCGTTGAAAAAACATTAAAACTTATTGACAAACGTGTCAAATGTCAGACCCTTACGCATATGTGGATATAGCCCATCTCAAATTTATTCATAAGTTACACTTTCAAGTTTTTCACGGAATAGATTGTTTTTTATGTTGCTCAAAACGTGTCGGGCTTTTCATATCTTGTTCAGTTTTTCAAATATGTGCAATCGAAAATGGAAGGCGCCCAAATTATGAAAATCTTAATAGTGTTATTTTCTCAACATGCAAAGCATAAATTAACGAAAAACATTCATGACCCTTTTTTGAGCCCCAGAGGTACGCATCAATTCTGCGCCAAGAACAAGAAAATTTGATTCTACATATAAACCTATTGTCTCTACATTTGTATTGGGTTTAATATTTGACATGTTTGCCACAAAGCTGATTGATAATTCACCAAGTAGATGATAAGGTTTAAGAAAGAGCGTGGGTTTGTGACGAAACCCTAGGCAATGTGCACAAAACTCAGGGCTTAGTAATGAAACACAGGGCTTCTTGTACAAAATTGATAGTTTCATAATAAAACCCTGGGCTTTTTTTAAAAAATTATTGGACAACTGCCATGTACATGATATAATTGTGGGGTCGGTATCTGCTTATTGTCCCCTAACTTTGTTTTAAGATAACATAATTTATTCGTGATACAAATGAAATAAAAGATTGAACTTAAGTACACTGTTATACACTAATCTAATCACGTTATTTGCAAGTGACCAATTAAGTTGCGTTTGTGATAAGTGCTGGTTCAACACTTGATTATCGTACTAAGCTCTTGTTACTTCGAAACTGTTTTGCGTTCTATACGTGTTCAGCATGTATTAACATGGTATGAACATGGTACACTCTTGTCGTGAACACAGAATGCTCTACCCCAAGAAAAAGTTCACCTTTAATCTTCACTGTACGTTCGTGCCAATCGTACTCAAAACGCAATATTGTGATGAAATCGTGATCAAGTCGAATCAATAATACTGCAAAACCTCCTTAAAATTGCAGAACAAAAACAGGACCACACTACGAACAATACCAACCACAATGCGAGCACAACACAAGTGTCTCACGAGCAAAAAGCGATCTCATAAAGAACATTGACAAAATGTTGAACAACCACAAAAATTCCCCATGGTCGGCAACCAACCACAATCTTTTACGAAGTATCACTAGCACACAAGAACCTCTGTAGGAGTATATTACGAGCTAATTACGAGTTACTCACGAATTATAACATTGTCATGTAACGTAGCATCGTCAACGTGGGCGACGGGCATAACAAAATAGAAGCTCCCTCAGGAAGACCAGCACCAATCTCAGTCACACTTAGTGAAAATCACTATTGAGCCGTTGAAACAAAGACTGTAGAATATTATAGCATCACACACTCCCATCACCCCTGACTTTGTTACATCCACTGTTACATTTGATTGGAGAATGGCGTGAGTAACTCCCGTTTATAACGCTTCTGGTCAGTGACATGACATGTCTGTTTACAGACCGCACTCACTTTTTGTCATATTGCTGATGTTTGACTTGATTAGCGTAATGGGCATCCAGCTTTTCAAGGAACTTGGTTGGCAGTCTTTAAACTGTTAAACGCACGTCGTGTGAGGTCGGTACTTTTCCGCACAGCTTTGATTATGCTCAAGATTATACATGATCTAGAGCCCCATACGGAAACAATATAAAGCGACCGAGTGCCATTTTTATCTGATGCAGCTAATTATAACGAGACATCTTTTGTAAATCGTTTAGAATATCAATGTGATATTACTTGGAACACAACATCTGATCATTATGCGCCGATGTGATGAAATGTTCTCTTTTTCAGGGAGGTCAAAGGATTTTTTTCTTTTGGTTTTGTAAATCCTGTAAATATACCTTAATATTCTGCACCATCTTATACCACTTATGTGTCATATGCTGATTGCACACTGTATTTTATTGACTTGGCCCTAATAAAGACCAGGGATATGTCCCTCAATACAAACAATCTGGTGTTATTCTGCACCGGATATGTTTGAAAATGTGATGCATTTTGGTGCACCATGGTGAATTTTAGAGCTAAAGTATCTGCACGAAAATTTGTGAAATGATAAGGTTTTGCTAATGAAGGGTAGAAATGGATTTGGGGACTGGGTTTGTCGCGGCACCAGTTTGTCCTAAAACTTACTCTCCCCTGCTCCCGTACTGCTTAGTTAACCTTTTTCTCTATGAAAGAAAAATGTACAATTTTATATACCGATGGTCAGTCTATTAAATGTCAATTATAAACTTTAACTTACGCTTTTCTTTTTTTACGGGATTGTTTCCAACCTTGTGTTGCGTTTGAATAGAGTTTTAATGGAATCTTTGATGCTGTTACAGTAGCGCCATGACGTTTTAGGTTACGAGATAATTTGATTAGCCGATAGTATAGTGGTGATACTTCAAGTATACGTATATTCCTCCAACAGTTAATACTAGCCTGGAAATAAAAAAATATTACATCTGTAAACAAGATGATTTCCTGTCAGTTACATTTTTCGTGAACTTACTGTCATTTTGTGTGTCTTTGGTTTCACACAGCAGAAGGTCGAGATTTTTTCTAATTTAAATGCAAATTTTATAATTTTGATATACGCATACATGACAACAGTATCTGAATATAAGTTTATAATCTAGTTCTTGCAGAGCCACATTTTTGTGGCAAAGGGCGTTTCATCCTATGCAATAAATGTTGTGCAGAACTGTCTACAACATTTTTTTCCCGATAAACTTATACGCACATCTGAGGACATTTTTGTCATGATGAGTGATAAGCCACTTTCTGTATTTTCGCTACTTTCCTTTGTCTGTCTCTTTGCTTTTTCTTCTCTCTTTTTTCTTTCTTTCTTTCTTTGTTTGTTTGTTTGTTTGTTTGTTTGTTTGTTTGTTTGTGTGTTTGTTTGTTTGTTTGTTTGTTTGTTTTTTGGCGAGGAGAGAGAGAGGGGGATGCGAGTGTTTCACGAGCTCCCTTCATGGAGCTGTACCTGAACTCGTGGGACTGCTGAGGTCTTTTCTTGTATGTTGACATTCGTGGTATTTTATCATCATGAGTTAATTCCCTTGTATTTTAACATTTGGTGTGATTTGGCAATTATCGGTGTGGTGTCACTTTTTTTACACATAGTAGTAATGATATTGACGTTATCAATAAAATTTGATAATGTTATTGTACTATTAATTGGTTGTGCACAACGTCTTGAAATTTTTCTCTTTTTTTTAAACTTTTTTTATAAAGCCCGTTACTTTCTGCTAATCGGTCTGGCTTTACACCCTGCCACTCTACTGTTAACCAATTCTTTATTTTACATCATGAAGTGTGCCTTATTTCTGAGGAGCAAAAACAGGTGGCCTTGTTTTTTAGATATCAGCAAGGTATTTGATGAGGTTGGCATGTTCAGGTTTAATATATAAACTCGCAAAAAGATGAATTGGTGGTCACCTGTTGGACTGGTTCTTCAGCTCCCTTAGTGGCCGCCAGCAACATGTTGCAACTGGAAGCTAGTCTTCCATTCGGGGATCAGTCCAAGCTGGAGTCCCCCCAGCGATCTGTCCTTTTCCTGGTAAATGTATGTGCAAGTGGCATTGCTGGCCTTCTCGACGTAGTATCAAACCGTTTTCTGGTGATACATTTCTCTATTTACCTGTTGCAAATCCCGTACATGCTGATGATATCATCAGCACTATATCTCCCATCTATCGATGAATGGACAAATGGCAGGAGGCTGCTAACCCCCCCCCCCAAAAAAAAAACAAACAAACAAAACAAAACAAAACAAAGCAAAAATACCCCCGACAAAAAAACCAAAAACAAAAAAAACAAACAAACAAAAAAAAACAAAAAAAAACAAAACCACAGAAAAGAAAAGAAAAAGAAAGAAAATACATATCGGTGAATTCTATGCAAGACCATCTCTCCAGACCACCAAACACTTATTTATCAAGGTCATACATTTAAGAAGCTTATTGCCATTACCACCTTGTAGGTATATGTATTCGCTCCGACATGAGGTGGCCCGATCATATAAGCATTATAATTTTGACAAGAGGAACACTTTTCACTATAATGAAACGTCGCACTGCATATTCAGTCTGGCAAGCAACTTGCCTGTCTGATTATGCGGCCTTTGCGTGTCTGTTGACAAAGCAAATTTCCCGAGTGCATGTGTGATTGCTCAGGTGGCAAAAATTAGATCCAGAGTGTGGCTTGGGGGTATTTTCTTTGTTTTCTGCTGAGAAAGACAAAAATCGGACAGCCATGCCTGGACGCAACATATGCAGGCACAAGATTATCACAAAGAAGGCCATAGGGTAGCCTGAAAAATATATTAAAAGACACCAGTAAAATATGTATGATCATGAGGGAGCAGCATTATCAAACATGCTTTAAGAAAAACTGACAACTCAACGGCTCTCGACATATTTTGCAAGATCAAAGTTTAACCCCTCAATTTGAGGAGTCAATGCGTAAAGACGTGGCCTTGTGTCAACATATATATTAATCAAGACCTCTGCCCGCGTATAACTTCTAAAGGGGACGGGTTCAGTAAGTTTTGTAGCATCGTTGTTACAAGTTTAGACTAATATTTTCTTGTCCCACTGGTAATGTACACATACACACACACACACACACACATACACACACACATATGTATATATATATATATATATATATATATATATATATATATATATATATATATATATATATTCATATTTATATTTATACATGCATGTCTGGCAGTCACGATTGTTTGATTGGCTATTGAGTAAGCAGGGTTGCTATCTCAGTGACAACTTTACGTCTGGGCCCTAAAAATTCAGACTAAAAAAAGAGAAATGCCATAATTACTGTCTGACCATAAATCAGACGGGTATACAGACCCAAGCAATTTTACCGACTATGCCTCACACATGCAAGTCGGATTTGCAGTATTTTAAACGCATGTTATCCCTGAGACTTGACACTTGTATTATACAATAAAAGAGTCCGCAAGCACAGATGGCAACTGGACCTTGCCATCAAGGAATAGTCGTTGAATTAGCCGAAAAGTTTACCATGTTACAGCATGTGTCCCTCATCAAAATAGAGTTTTTCTTCTATTTTCTTTATTAATTATTCTATGTCCCTTTTGTTTTTCAATAAGTGTCCCAGAAATGGCATTCTCAATGTTGATATGTCTGTCCATGATAAAGAAACATGCAGCATTTGGAATTACTGAAGGGTAAAAATGTATATATATATATATATATATATATATATATATATATATATATTTATATATATGTGTGTGTGTATGTATATATATATGTGTGTGTATATACATGCATACATCATATGTAGATACGTAAGTATACACATACATGTACACACACATTATCATTGTGCTTTCATGTGTATGAGTGTCTATAATTTATATGCACGCCATCTGGCAATTTCTTACGACTGTACCCTGTGCATCTTTTTATTTCATTGAGTTCAATAATTCATTTGTGTATACTGTGATAATAGTCGTAATGCTCTGAACCCGTTCTGGCATAAGAAGTGTATGTATGTATGTATGTATGTATGTATGTATGTATGTATGTATGTATGTACGTTTTACGGCAGATTATACTCGAAGGCCACTTGTGCATTTTAAATACCCGAAGGTTGAGTACCCGGGCAGATGAAAATTGTACACGTCATTGCTAATTAAAACATTTTCTACAAAGTAAATGTTTGTTGTTGTTTTTCTGTATCACACATATATTTTTCCTGATATGCTTTGTGTATTATTTTTTTGTGTTTTTCCTCCTTTCCGTTCTACAATCGGTGTGCGCTGATATTCTTTAAGCCACAAAATAGTAAATCTCGTACAGAAATAGCAATATGGATGAAATTATCACCTGGTTTGAAACAGTCAGTGGTTGTACATATTAGTGTGATTGAAAGTAACAGATTTTGATACCGACCAGGAAGTAACGTGCTCGTGTTGAACATGCTTGCAACTGTGCATAAACCAATCCACTACAAAATATTAATTTGCCGAATGTGAGAAAGGTTCTTCCTTTACTCCGGGTAATCCGATCTTAGCAGTATTTTTGGTTGGCTTTGAATGACAATTGCTCCCCATCCACCACCCAAAAATATCTTACCTGGGGTTACATTTCAAATTAGGTAAGCTAAATAAAGCTATAATTTGTTTGTTTCTGACTTAAGATCATTTAAGCCATTCCTAGTCAGAGTACTACTGAGTCAAAAGCTTTCCTTGACGTGGGTTGGGCGCCTTGCGTTTTCTAATAACGAGAACTTTGAGTAAAAATGTTATTAAGGCAGATGACACTTTACATCCGGCCGCGTTTGGGCAATTTGCGGGGAAGGGGCTAAATGGACACACTAATGTCCAGTCAGTCAAGTGATATTCACTTAAGTCTCCCCAAGTTACCCGTAGGCATTGTGAAACATGCGTGTTAAATTCTATACTAAATGTAAATCATTTGCCCGCACTTTCAACAAGGTTACCTATTGGGAAATATCCTCAGTATATTCCAGTAGTAATATTGGCATCGTTTTCAAATATACCTATAATATATTATTCCTTTAATTCCTCTTAATTGCCTCGGGTACTGTGATAATAAATTATGCGCGAAGGGTAAAGTATGGATCTATCCGTTGTTGGCATTGCGTTAACTGCCAACGGTAATGAAGCGCGAATTTATCCGGACACCTTATCCATTTTACCACAAGTGACCATATGTTTCATAGGTCAAATGATTCCACTTTGAGTCTACACCCTTATGGTCCGTCATTCCCACGATGTACAAATGCAGCCATTATATTGGCATTCTCGACTATTAGTATGATCATATCAGATGATCACATTTTACTTTTACGCAGTGGAGCCACGTTAGATTAATGTCAGATTGCTTTCAAGCAAACCTGGTACCTGAATTAAGGCCTCTTTGATGATATTTATTGTGTACCTGGTGTCACGCCCTAGCCAATTTGAAAGGTGCTTCTCAGAGGTGTTTGGCATTGACAATCATAGAATGCCAGTGGACAGGCTTTGCCCACAAAACTGCCTTGATAAGAGGCTTATATACCTATACCTCCCACCGGATGGTGGCAGCGAAGCTGAGTAGTTTTAAATAAAATTAATATATTGGTGTTAGATGGCAGAGACTGAGCATGGTGAAATATGCAAACAATATGAACACCCAGGTAAAGCTGTTGTCCATCCAGTTGTAATCAACTAGGCAGTTTGCTTGAGTGGGTATATATGGTGGTATTTGCATGTTTTAAATCGAACGTGTTCTTTAAGGCTCGCAATTCAACAGATGATAAGTTATCTGTGTGATACAAACGTTCCAAAACTGTGTGTATACAGCGAAACATACAGAGTAGATAACACGGGTGTTGATCCATACTTGACGTGCGTTATTTTAAGCTATTTCACATTTTTTAGAAGTAAGGTTTCTTTTGCAATTGTTTTGAATATTGGCACCAATATCAGTGTTAGCTTTTGTTTATTGACATTTTTATCCTATTGAGTCGATGGATGCACATTTTGTAACGTCATAAGATTTGTAGTTTGTACAAGGCTGTGTGTGAAATAATCTTATGTCAGGAAAATTACAACTGCACAGCGCCAGCAGATCACAGCAAGGTTTGATGGTGTTCTTAACTGGAGATTTTGTCATGTCATGTGATGCTTGACTTGAGGTTGCTAGCCTTTGCAGATTCCGCTTCCCCTATTTTCGACAGCGTACAACAGGAATGAGTTCAGTCTTTACATGCGTTTGCTTTTGATTCACCTTAGAACGCCTGCGCAAATTCCGTGACAAGGAGACCATAAAAACTGACCAGACATCTTGAAAGACGTTCTTACAATATAATTGGTTAATTTTCCTCGAAAAGATTTGCGACTTTGAAAATTTCTAATATCAGCCACCTTTGATATCTGTGAATTTTCGACCTTCATCAAGTTGGTTTACGAACCTGGAAATAATTCCGTCAGAAAAATTATATGATTTGCTCATACAATCATACATGAAAATAAGGAGGGTCATGAACAAGTCCGCATTCTGAGCACACTTGACTTGTGTATTTATTGGTGCCGTTCAGACATGGAAGGAAAATGAAAAAAAAAACGGTCGATTATATACATATATAATTATATATCAGGATATTTGTTTAATTTTGTTATTGTCGGTACGATGTAGACTCTATTTAAAAGAAACTTATTCAGGAAGGCAATTTGCAGAAGTTTCATTTGGTTCCGAGGGTTTAACTGAAGACTTTGGATTGGGAAAGGTTACGTTTGTATCTGAGAGTGACAATCTGTGCTGTGACAAAGACTTGGCTTATTGTTGCCTTTTCAAGTTTAATATAATGTAGATCTTGTTGACTTTTGAATGATGATAACAGACAGTAGTGACGTACAATAAAAATTTAATCTTCAGATAAGTATATCTTTGCTTCCAAGAATCAAAATCTATCGGAATAAGGCTAATCTATTCTTCAATACATCAAAAAGATAATCATATTAGATATTTCTTATAAACTTATTTATATGGACGATAAAGGTTTTAACAAGCGATGAGTTTTTTTTCTTACGAACTCTGAAACACAGGCCAATTTGCAATGTGATGGCTCGGTATAAGGGAACCAATGCCAGTAAAAAAAGAAGGACACTGAACACAATTTAATTCAGCAAAGCTGTGTTGAGGATAACAAAAAATCTATGTTTGTGAGTTCACATAAATATTTTGAACTCCCCAACTCAATAGTGACGCGAACGGATTAAATTTTGCAGAAAAAAAAACTTTTAGTCAGCAGCAAGATAACCATGTGCCATTGGTCTTGGGTAAGGCTAATAAAGTAGATGGCCTGTGGACTTGTTTCTACATGTTGAGTCTTCTCGTAAGCATTAGGCTAAATCAAGTACGCATATGTTTACTCTATGCTCTGGAATAAAAACCTTCCAGAATCAACCCTGCCATTTCGCATTCAATCCAGCAGGCTTGTTTGTATATCCTGAACATCATTTTCAGTTCAGAAAACGTTCACAGCAGACCAAACAGGTCTGTACGTCATGCATGCTGATTTTGTAACTTGTAGTAACGGGTACACTTTGCAACCTGGCGAATAATTTAATGGAAAATTGGCAGCAGGATTTACAAATTACATAGCGGTATGCGAGTAGGTTGGACACTTTTTGCACAAATCACGGGAAACTGTGCCCCAAATGCCTCACAACTGCATAGAGATTAAAACCTGCTGCTCACCTTTACACAAAGCTTAAGCATGTACGCGGACAGTGAACCAAACTATCTAGATGCTGATGTTTATGCTTCGCTGACGCCTGTGTCAAGAATTTCAACGAGTCGCGCTGCGCTATCGCGCGGATTTTTCATCTTTAAACAGATTCTTAATTATCAGCTCACTATCTGTACATTTACATCAATGACTGCAATTCATTCGATTAGAAATACATGTACAAGAATCCAGCGCTTGCATTAACCGCCATGCTGCATGGTCAGCATACTGCAAACAGGGCTTATCCTACCTTCACTTGGTTTGAACCTCGCTGAGGGAACGATTGCAGCGCCGCGTAGTGAGCTGGAAGTGACAGGGAACCAAGCTACATATTCCCAATGTTTGAATAGTACAACATGGAGGTATAATAATACATGATACAAAGCTATCTTTTAGCCATCAATGTTCATGTATCCACACAATTCAACCGTGGATTTATGCTCACTTTCACGTGCTTTGTAGAGGACATCATAAAGTTTATGGAAGCAGTATCTTGTACCTATTGCATCCTGAAATATCAGGTTCATATCATGCTCAAGGTGTGATTGTCTCTTTCAGTCAAAGTTGTGAAACAACAGGCACACAGCTCAATGCCTTGCATTAATGTTACCCATATTCAGACCCAGCTTTCCGCTGGGCATCACTCAGTTCCAAATATAAAGAAACAAGAAGAAATGTGGCATGTAGAATACCTTTCGGAGATATCGAACAATTGGTAAATACATGCATATTTAAGTATCGCTACATTTATCCCATAAAAGTTATTTTTGATGTGAACATAGCATGAAGCCTCATTTGCGGGTATGCAAGTATAAGTGTGCCTTATGTTAATGAAGAATTTCAGTGACACCTGGCTGGGAACAGAATGCACTAGTTCTTATAATGTTTAAATTTATGAAGAATATTACAGAGATATATGGCTGGTTATAGAAACCACGACTTCCTAATGTGTTTATGTTGCCATTAGTTGGTGATTAGCATAGATCAGCTGGGAACAATTTTCAACAAGGACTGTGACTAATATCATTTTATATGACATGGCCGAGACTTAAGAGTGAATTTATTTTTCGCGTAAATGCAACAAGCTACCACGACATTGTTGACTTTTGAACATATGAGGGCAACTATTACCTGACCATGGTACTTTCCACGTGAAATGGCCTGAGAGGAAGCCTTCACACTAACTGAAACCCTGTGTTACCGCCTGGGCAGGGGCAAGATGATTGGCAGGAAGGATGGCTGATACATATGTTGAGCAATGTCAAATGAGCTTCTTTAACAAATTGAAAAAGCAATAAGCTTCAGATAAGTCATTTACTCAGTTTTAAAACACAACAAGGTGCTTGCCATGTGTAGAATATCCCATTTGTTCGTTCGAAAAAGTGTTATGTCTGGATGGCTAAGAAACATAACTGGAGCAAGTGCCCTCCTTATGGCGGATGCTTAATTCCGTTGCCTATCTACTGAGGGGACAACAGCCGGTCTGCAGTTAATACAGTTAACCATGAATACAGTGGAATCTCCCTATTAACACCACCTGAGGGACCGAACAAATGTGGTCTTTATAGGGAGTGGTCTTTATGGGGATATAATGTAATGAAGGATAAACAAAAATGGGTCTCTAAACCGGTGGTTTTTATATAGAAATGGTCTCTGTGGAGATGGTCTTAATTTGAGATTCTACTGTACCTCCTATTGAATCCCAAACTGCCGTCAGTATCACCTAGAGGAAAACACAAAGAGGTAAATGCCTGGTGTGATGATCGTTCGGAGGTAGGATTTGTCCAGTTATGCAAAGTCAAGTCATCCTGTAGGACATCTTTTGAGCCTCAGTTATTCACCATGAGGCATATTTGGAACCTAGAATGCGACGCCTTGCGTCTTTGTGTGTTAAGCTTTGGTGAATTTACATTACTTCGTATCTCTCAGGATTTTAGCCGGACACACTAATGCGGGGATATCTTGCACATAACTCAACAGAGAGTATCCTTATTCTGTTGCCGTGTGTGTCGCCGAAGTTTGAAGATAATAATTTCACCATAAAGTCAAAAGTGTTACAGCTTAACAAAAGCAAAAATGTGTGTCCATTACACAACATGGAATGTTAAGATTACAGTGGCATCGAAAATGAGAACCAGAAAGGAACTTGTCTCAAGGTTTTTTTGTTTATTACCCAAGGACTTCCTCATTCTGCTCAATAGTTGTCAATATTCATGGAAATAATTTGATAGTATGATGACATGCCTTTACAGCCCTGTCAAGAAAGAAAACTACTTTCTGTTTAGGGCAACAGCAAGGCCTCTCGCCAGCATCCTGCTGGGAGTAGCCAGTCTTGTCTGATTAATTAGCATATGCACACAGCAGACAGCATATCAAAGTCTGCAACTCTACCCTGGGTTTGCCTTGAAACCCTGAGTGAAGGGTCACTACAAGTAATAAGAGACTGAAACTATCATTCGTTTATTTATTTTTATTGGTTTGTTTGTGTGTTTATTTATCAGTATACTTATTGACATCGTTGAACAGGAACAGTCCCAATAATAGAGCCAGTGCAACTGTATCTACAAATGCACTACATAGAATACCATATATATATATAAACATTAAATAAGCTAAAATGCTTAAATATACACATAGTGCTGAACTTTAAAATCACCTGTACAAGAAGCTGGACATTTGTGTTACAAAATATATTGGCGGAGAGAAGATGTTCACATTTGGCACACCATTAAAGGTATTCAAGGGCCTCTGTATGTAGCAAAATATTCCTGTTTTGATTTGCAATCAAACTGGTTTTCGTGGACCTTTACTTAAGCTATTCCAATCATATCGTCAAAACAAGAGGCAGTGTGTTGCAATTAATGAAGTATTATCTCATCGTTCTAATTTGTCACAGAGCCGTAGTCTCGACTGCAAGGTGCAACGTTAGTTTATGGTTTTAGTAATGGGACAAGTTTCTGATCGGAATAACCTATCTGATTGGAATAACCTGCAAGATAGGTAGTTTATCTTATCCATGAGCTTGTCACATGTAGGGTAGCTGTGTGTTGGCCTTTAAGAAATGCAGCCGTTGTGTTAATGGGCTCTCGACTAGTTGTGTTAGAGGTTATGTGTTAGAGTAAGAATGCGAAAACCTGGAGGTTGTTGGGGTTAACAAAAAACTTAACTCCGAGGAGTAACGCCATGAGGTTATTTGGGTTAATGTTGTCGTTCTATCAACGGGCTGGATACATCTACGCTTCCCTCACTCTAAAATGCACTATATGACAATAGATTGGATATTATCCCAGGACTGCTTAAAATCAACTTGAAGCAGGTGCTTTATTGTAAGAATACTCCAGGTAGGTAGTTGCCTCTTCTTTACGTTTTCGTCATATCCTTTACACTTAGAACTTCCCCCAAGACCTTTGATGTGCCCTTCGCGTCGCTTCAATATATGGGCATTGCATTAGGTTAATACCAATTATCTATTGGCAAGTATCCTCTTTCCTTCAAAGTCTGGTATCTCACAAATTGCTCACTGTCTTCAGTTAATTCGGGAGCTACAGGCTTGGTCGTCCATTTCAGTTCCATTCAGGGGCAAAATGCAACAATAACGTTGGAAAGCTGGTTTATCTCATGTGCCTATTCGTGTGCCACATTTTCAAACCGCACGGCAAACGAAAGCCCAAACGGATACATTAAGACCATGAGAGCTTTACCGTCTGTTTATCTCACAAAATGGCGTTAAGATATCGCAACTTACCTGCAGTGTATTTGTCAATAATAATAATAATAATAATAATAATAATAATAATAATAATAATAATAATAATAATAATAATAATAATAATAATAATAATAGCATCCTGCGTTATTTGATACTATGCCTGCAAGTACATTCCCAGCGTGCACAGACCGAGGTGCCAACGTCAAGTACCTATCTTGATGTACATGTGAGGGAATATGTATTTGCTCTGAAAGCTATTTATCTAGGGAGGGGGTCGATCGAGTACGTTGACAACTGAGCACAAGTCCATGACATCTCCCTAAATGGGATATTACTCAACCAATTATATTCTCTAACATGCGAGATAACATTACAGGCAAACCTGTTGCCATGCTATGTTTTAAATGTCGTCGGTTTTCAATTTTCTTTAATGTTGCTCTCTCATAATTTTTTTTTAATGAAAATATGAAATGATATAAACCAGTATGGTTATTATATCAACAATTAACTGTCTAACTCTGTGTGTTCTGACGGGAAAAGTGTTCAATCCCTGTTACAACATAACTGGGTAAGTGGATAATTATATTGACAGGCTGGACATTACGAGGGCCTATTAATAACCTTTATGACAAGCAAACATGTGCTTTTGTGGCATTTTCAAAACATGAAGCTCTTGGTAAGAGATATATACGGCAGAGCCATAATGCAAAATGAATTGGAACTATTAATGTAATCAGTACCGTTAGTGTGTGTAAATATGTAAGAGTCTAGTCTAAATATTAAACTCAAGAGCACACATTGTACTCATGCGCCATGTCATTATCAAGCTGCTCAAAGAAAGACATATCCAACTGTTATATGCAATGCAGACATTATACTCGCTAAATGGGTTTATAGTGATATTGTGTGGTGAAATAGAGTCACCTCGGACTATTTTGACTCTTTTAATGCTAACTGCGACTGAAGTCGAACAACTGAAGACAAACTTCTCTAAATTATAACGATGAAGCTGGATCCATATTCCTCATAAAAAATACTTTCATTGAAGTACCAGCATGCCACTAGTGCCAGGGAATATAAGGGTCCGGATCAACAGCTTTACTCGGCGCGTTTTGGGCGCATTTCGCCTAAAGTGCGCCGATGAAAGCTGTTGACGCAATCCAAAACTTAGCACTGAAAGAGTTAAACAAAACATTGATTCTATGAATACACAGAAGAAAAAACGCGTAAGGCATTGTGTATCAGAAAAAAACATCATTTACAATCAATGGATCGACAGATTAAGTGTGCTTCAGACAGGAACAGCGTACAGCGAGGTGGCGTTGGCGAGAAGTCCTTTTTTTAATCCTTACACGTGGAAGTTGTCGTGTTCATGCATCTTAAGTGTGGCCTATAGATGCAGAAGATGTCATTTGTTGTCACAGGCCTAGTTTCATTACAGTCAATTACAGTTTATGTCGAAAACATGAAATATTTGGCACTGGGACGCTTGTGTTTGCAAAATGGCGATTTTTTCAAATCATAACAATATAATGATGATGATGATAATAATAACAATAATTATTATTATTACTATTATTATTATTACTATTATTATTATTATTATTATTATTATTATTATTATTATTATCTTTTTTATTATTATTATTATTATTATTATTATTATTATTATTATTATCATTGATGAACTAACATACTAATGCGTCATTCTATGTCGCCTATTTCTTTACCTACATGTATATATAAACATCAAATGTATAATTTGACCACAAAAACACTTAGCAAACTTGTGAAACAAGTGAATCTTTCCAGCAAAAGAGTTTTTTATTTGTTTTTTGTTTCCTTGAGTTTGCCATGGAGAGTGTCGTGCACACCTGAAACCAATTGAAGATAATTATTGAGGCATTTGGTATGTTTGTCAACACTTCTACACCAGACATTGAAGTGGTTCGCTTTATCGTGTTTACACTTTGAGTCACGTTTCAAGAGGGAGTGCACAGCTCGCTCTGGAGTTTGTGCCCGATGTTTATGGCTATGGAAGAAAGGTCAGTGGTAAACTAGAAAAGAAGCTTTGCTTCAAAGCAAATCTGTCTGTGTGCCTCCAAAAGTTGTTAATATTAAATGCTACAACTTTTGTCCTCTGGTACTTAACATTCTATTAAGCTTATGGCTGGATGGGCACACAGACATAATAACTGAGAAGTAATTGCGTACTGGTACATTCTATTGTTTGCATATAACCGTACTTTAGACCAAAACTAATTATTGCTATCAACTGTCAGGCTATAAGTTTGATTTGGAGTGTGTATCCGTATACAGACATCATAAACATATTTACGTGAAGAAGGGCATGCATGTTAGCAACTGAATCCCATTCCTACCGTCTAATAGGTCCGATAGAAGAAATAAAAACCACATAAAATTGCAGGCATTTTTTCTTAATATGCCCTACATGTGCATCAACATCTTTTGCTAGATAAGACACGTCATCTATCTGTGTTTTGGTCTTATTTTCATACTAGTACATGTATGTATGTATGTTCAAGGAATGTATTGAAGGATAAATTTGATACAAAAACAGTTTTCGATTTATTATTCCATAGCCCTACAAACATTTTGGGACTCATTCAAAATAAATGACAACAAAAACGAACTGCGAGATACATATATATATATAATATATATATATATATGTTTATATATATATATATATATATATATATATATATATATATATATATATGTATATATATATATATATATATTGTTGTGGACCGATCGAGAACTTTTCCATGTCTCGAGGCTTCCTTAAATGAATCTCTCACCTACAGAGAGTACTTTAATATGTGTCTCTGATTCTGACATGGTTGGGACCGGTAACCATTAAGAATACAGGAAACTGGTCACACGACAAATTAAGATTTGTGCCATTCAACGCCTCTCTAATTCAGTTAATATTGACAAACTCTGACATTATTGTTTGCGGGCATATTTCGTACGGGAAGTGGCGCAAAACTTTGCTTGAAATATATTTTTATTTTCGGCGACATGAAAAGACATTAAGTCACTGGCGTTGATATGTCACAACACGCTAATGTGCTTTAATTTTCAACACTGCATCAGCTAGATCGCGGCATCTTGGTCTTTCTCATAAATATGCTTTACACAGCAGTCCCAGTGACGTGACCTGTGATCTAAATGTCATCCCGTATCGTTTATCAGTGCGTACCGTACCGATTTCAGGCTTACTGAGCATGAACCTACACAGAACACGTCTAAATTGGCCGTAAGCTGTGATGACTGCAGTTGCAGATGTGGTGTGTCTGCATGAATTAATGAAAGACTTTTTTTCAAATATAAGGGAAATTTGCTTTCTGTCTCAAACTAAGTCTAAGTAACTAGAAAAGAAGATTTGCTTCAAAGCAAATCTGTCTGTGTGCCTTCAAAAGTTGTAAATATTAAATGCTACAACTTTTGTCCTTTTTGTACTTCACATTCTATTAAGCTTATGGCTGGATGAAAATTTCAAAGTGCAAATGACCTTGACTTTTGTCCTTTAGAGGTCACATGTAAATTACAAAAATGTAAAGTGTTACAATACCCACGATTTAAGCCCAACATGAACCAAATCAGATGAAAATTGACCAAGTTATGGCTAGATGAAACTTTTGAAGGGCCGAATGACCTTGAGCTTTGACCTCTAGACATTACATATTAATTACAAAATGTGTGGTGTTGCAATACCTACCATTTGAGTCCAACATGATTAGAATTGGATGAAAATTGGCCGAGTTATGATTGGGCGAAACTTTCGAAGGTTCAAATGACATTGACCTTTGACATTTAGAGGTCACATATAAGTTTCAAAATGTTCAGTGTAAAAATACCCTTAATTTGAGCCCAACATGATCAAAATTAGATAAAAATTGACCAAGTTATGGCTGAGAAGATAGCCACCGTCGAAAGTGGCCTTTGACCTTGAAATGACCTTTGACCTTGAGGTGACCTCTACCTGAAGTGACTCAGACCTTAAAAATGACATTTTGACCTAAAATTGACCATTGACCTTGACATGACCTTTGTCTCGCTATGACTGAACTCCTATACACTCAGAACCACATCTACTATAGTATATAAGACATTGAAGATTTAAAACTTTAATTAGCCCTCATTTGCATAATTTTGAAAGCATGACCTCTCAATATAAAAAGGCCAGACTTCAT
Source organism: Hermodice carunculata (assembly GCA_964020975.1). Classification (NCBI taxonomy): domain Eukaryota; kingdom Metazoa; phylum Annelida; class Polychaeta; order Eunicida; family Amphinomidae; genus Hermodice; species Hermodice carunculata. The sequence goes on along the minus strand of OZ026612.1, from coordinate 19,390,103 downwards.
CGAGAGAAGTATAATAGTGACAAGTTTGGAGTTTCTACGTATAATACTCTTGCCTGCAAAGAAAGAAAGAAAGAAAGAATTCCTAGAAAAATAGTATGTCTGTGTTGGCAAACAGACATAACAAAAACTAAGAACCCCCCCCCCCAAAAAAAGAAGAAAAAAAAAAACCCCTTCCCCCAAAAAGACTGTTGTAAAGGAGCTATGGACCATGGGCAAACGAAAATACCGGATAAAATAATAATCTTTTGTCGTTTTGCTGTGCATGTGTGTGTGTGTATCCTTAGTCAAGTCACCAGTTTTCGAGAACGTACGGGTTCAGAAAATTGCCTATAAACTCCATGCATGTATCAAGAGTAAACAATCAGTCATAAAAAAGTGCACCCAGCAACATATTATGCTGGGCGCCTAAGTGGTACCGCTAAATCTTGCTACCACGCTCCCCAAAACTGGTGTATCCAAAATAGAGGGAGTTGCATGTTTATTTTTGTATGTACTATCTAACATATATAGACACCTGCCACATTTGCAGAGAAGAGATGGAGTTACTATAATGAGGTATAGTGTATAAATGAGGGGTGGTGAGGTGTATGCAGATGGGGTTGCTGTGTGGACAGGGGGTGCGTGTTGGTGTGGATGTAAATGCATCATATTCTACTGTTTAAAAATCGCGTCCATCTTTAATTATCAGAAGAAAAAGTATATTAAAATCACAGCTGTCATGTTAATCACGTCCATATTTTGTGGTGTCATAGGGAAAAATAGTCTCAGTTTAATTCTTTTCCTAGCTTAACAGATAGCAGGAAAGCCAAACTTATATAGCCCCATGGTACTTGCTTCAATGTTGTGACTATTCAAAATATTTAGGACCACTGTACCTTACGGTTCTAGCATTATCGCTCACAACGGCTATCATCTTGTGGGTCACGTCGCAGATAGACACATTAATAACCATAAAATATTAAATTTACAGTTATAGTTTATAGTTGGTATCGGTCTGCTATCTTCAAAACAGCCTCTTCCTTTGCTAAACAAGGGCAATTTCCTGGCCGTTGTCCTATTGGTTCGCCGGCCATATTGATATGCCTAATACCCCGGGAACTCCGGAAATTCGGCTGGATAAAACCAATATTATATTCGCTATGCATTTTCTTCTCGGCATAACGAGTCCTTCGCATTATTAAAGTAAATTTTTGCTTTTTCACTTTATAAATATGGTTGCTATCCCCCTAAACAAAATACTGTCAGGTAGACCAAACTGCCTAGTTGCCACTCTCATGAAGGCAAGACTTTCTATGCCACATCCATGTTAATATAAATATATACTCACAACACTTTTTTCAGCCATTTGTATCAAGATGATAATAAAAAGAGAGAATCAGTTTTTATCGTGAAGCTTTGCTATCGGAAGTGTATATTATTGTTTTAAAGATGCACACATTCACATTTGCCCCTCTTTTCATCGAAGTCTTCCTGTGTCAGATTTTAGACTGAGTTAACAATGCGCTTTGCGTCCGAAGCGCGACGAGAAAATCTGTTGACCCGGCCCATCAGCATGATGTTGACCCGGCCCATCAGCATGATGTTGACCCGGACCATCAATCAGCATGATGTTGACCCGGCCCATCAGCATGATGTTGACCAGGACCATCAGCATGATCGCTATGCAGTTAACTGATTACGTAAAACCCAATAAATGACCCTTAATATGCAATTGATACAATTAAATCATGTGCCTTTGAAGAATAAAGCAATAAAGTCGTTTAATGTCAAAACAATGACAAACCAGGGTGACGAAGAAAAATTTACAAGCAATTGTTATTCACTTCCAGGCTATAAATAACATTTTCATTTACTGCCAACAGGTGCGTTTTAGGGATGAAACCATCATTATCTTTGCTATTCATTTTCGCATTAGCTCCAAGACCTGGGGTTTTTTATCCTAAATGGAGGGTGTTTTTTCGATTGCCGTGCTACAGAGTCATTTTTCTCCCAAAGTATAATAGCGAGATCAACTGACAAATGACGTCCATTTCAAAAGTAATTACGCCAGTGCCATGTGTCAACCTCAGTGCCACGGGTTCCGTGACATATTTATTTGTGTGACGTCATGATGCAATGATGCAAGCCCACGTAAAGTTTATTTTGCCTTGCTGAAGGATTATGTGTGAGGCAAAATAAAAGTTTCATGTATCACAAATTTGAGGGTGTATATTTCTCAACATTACATATCAAAGGCCTATTTTTTCTACATATATATAATAAGCATGACTAGTTTTAATATCGTATATCACGTGTTTTTTGTTTTCATATACTATAAATGTCACCTCCTCATTTTTTTATATCACTGAAAAAAGACCAAACAGAAATTTTACAATGGAATGATCACAATTATAGGGAAGATATGTTGTGAAATGCATGTCAGTCAAACTGGTACTGTATATTGCCTTTCAGAGGTGAGATTTGGACCCAGCAGGGAGCTGGAGAAGGAGGAAATGTGTGCATAGCGTCTGTTTGTTATTTGGCAGCAATTTTAGATAACACTCTACTTGAAGCACAATCGCTTTTCTATGGTCATGTATGGCTGAACAATATATCATCGATTAAAGTGACCCTTAATGAAAATGAAAGCACCTTGTACACCTATTAATCACATGCTAGTTGTTTAAGGGTACATGCAGTTACAGCTGTGGCAGCTGTAGATCAACATTGACCATGTGAAAGGAAAAGCTGTTTGTATGTCAATCCTTAAAGAGAATCCTTTCAGTTTGCAACATGCCCAAACATGGTATCTAGGTGGTGCTTTATTGACTTCATTAGATATAATCTACATACGGTAACTTGGGTGGAAACACAGCACTTAATACGCCCGCACTTACCTGAGACCTAGTCAGGCAGCCAGCTCAGTATACCTTGACTTGGCTGATTTTTTTTTCTCACTTGATTCTGTGAACTGATATAGCACATAAGCAAAAAGTCACGGGTAAATTAAATTTGCCCTTGAGCTTTTTTAAAAATTCAAGATGGCGTCCAATATGACCACCAAACGTATATTTTAGCAAGGCAACGCTTCTTTTCAGTAAACCTGTTTACCATTTTGGTGACATTTGGGTCGTTTTATTGGTTTGTGATAATGCCTGACTCAAATGAAATACTCATGAGAATGTCAAAGGTCAAGGTCATATGGTAAGGTCAAAGGTATTTCTAGCACAAAAAATGCTCTAAGATGGCATATAACAACACACAATTCATGAAATAAAGTACAATATGTTCGTTTATATACTGTGTTGTTTGTGACAAGAACATTTTGCACACAATGATGGATGAAATGTTGGTAATAACTAATAATCAAAGTCCATTCAGAGATCAAGACTACTGGTATGTAATAGTTAGGAAGCCAAGGCTGATTTTTTGGCGGAACCTTGACTTGACGGATTTTTTTCCACACTTGATTCTGCAACTTAAGATGTCATACAAACATAAATTGTCGGGTAAATTGGCTCTACCCTTGAGCCTTTTCAACAATTCAAGATGGCGGCCAATATGGCTGCCGGACGTAGCTGCTCACAAGGATTCACTATTTTTGTTAACCTCTTGACCACATTTGGTAACGTTTTGGCCATAATACAAGTTTGGGATGATGCCTAACTCAATTAGGACATTTTAGTTCCTCAAAGGTCAAGGTCAAGGTCATACTGCAAGGTCAAGGGTATTTATTTCCAAGGAAAAGGGGCACTTACCCTGATTTTTCTTCTGTAGACTTATTTTCATTTACTTCCATTTCAGATGTTGATTCAAGAAGCAGTAGAAGTAGCCCGTAAGTGTAGCAGTAGCCTGTAGACAAAACAGTAACCTGTACAACTAGCAGTAACCTGTAGAACTAGCCGTAGTTTACTAATGGCACAAGAGTGTATCTTCAAATCTGTGCTTGGCAAATGTCCAGCCAAGCAGAAGCTTTCTCAAAGTAAACATGGTGCTATGTTTGGCAATATTATACAAGACAGTGTCAATTATGGCGACAATTTGCATGAATACTTACAGGAACAAGTGGACTTGAATGGGCATCTGCAGGTGAAGGACAAAATCCTGAGGGTGAAGGACAAAATCCTGCAACAGTGCCAAGCCAGAGGTGACCAGTGAGGCTGTGTGTCATTGGTGCCCCTGGTGACTTGCATGCATCAGATGCAAGGTACCACAAGCACTGCAGAATCAGATTTTTTAGCCATCGGTGTGCCCCAGGTGAGGGTATGTCAACACAAGATGACATTAGTGAGACCCCCCCCCCCACCAATCAGGTTTATGAGAGCCACTATATCTGGATCTTTCGATCGTATCTCAAAACAAGCAATGTCAAAGCCATTCCATTTTGATGAAGAGGAGGATGAACTAATACCTTTCACTGGGGAAGTCAACCCTCTCCCACCTGCTTTTCCTGCACCTAACTTGCCTGATGGATTTTGTGACAAACAAAGAGTGTCTTACAACAGAGCAGCAGACATGGATTTTGACTTCCTTAAGGTGAACTGATGGAATTTGTGCCAGCTAATTCTAAACTTTAAGTTTGTTTTGAAATATCACTACATAGTAATGAAAGAATTTGATATAATGATACTTAAGACATTTACTACATTGCAACCCGTCAGCAGGGACTAACACCAATGATTGCCCAGCACACTAGTTACCATGTTTCCAATGAAAAGTGATGGCAAAGAGGCAGCATCAAGTGGAGGAGACACATCTGGAATAGGGTCTGGAGTGTGTGAGAAACAGACTCACAGGCAATGGACTTTGATATTGTTTGCTGGTAAAAGTCCTTGTCATAGTCAATGTTCAGTACATCTGCCTTGATGTTTTGGACAACTATATCATGGGCAACGTCGATGTCATCCTCTTCTTTTTCATCAACTGTTACTTTCTGGGTTGCTACAGCATTGTCTCGAAGCATTATGACTTTGTGATACCCTTGAGCAGAAAGGAAGACACGGTCATTGATCTTTTGAGTTAACATCCTCAACAAATCAGCTGGCTTGATTGAATTGCCTATTTCTGTGAAGCACTCCTGTAGTTGAACTGAATTCCATGTTTGGGTGCAATCAGCTTACATTTGTGCAATAAGCTGTCTTAAGCCTGATTGGTGGGGGGGGGTCTCACTAATGTCATCTTGTGTTGACATACCCTCATCTGGGGCACACCGATGACTAAAAAATCTGATTCTGCAGTGCCTGTGGTACCCTGCATCTGATGCATGCAAGTCACTAGGGGCACCAATGACACACAGCCTCACTGACTCTGCCCACTGGTCACCTCTGGCTTGGCACTGTTGCAGGATTTTGTCCTTCACCCTCAATGGGTTGCCCCTGTCATCTAGTTTATTTGTGTCTACTGCTTTTACCAGGAAGGCTAGCACCCAGCTTTGGGGATTTTGTCTGTCTTCTTTTATCATACAGCATTCACCACAATAAATACAATGTGCTCTGAAATTGATGGTAGGAACATCAGATCCCCTCATACGCTTAATAGGGGGTTAGTAAACTGGCAGTGATTTGGAACCAGATGGTGCACATGTCAGATATGTTAAAATATAGTGGTTGTGATAAAACACCTGCAGATGCCCATTCAAGTCCACATGTTCCCGTGAGTATTCATGCACATTCTCGCCATAATTAACACTGGCTTGTATAATATTGCCAAACCTAGCACCATGTTTACTTTGAGAAAACGTCTGCTTGGCTGGACATTTGCCAAGCACAGATTTGAACATACATGTACACTATTGTGCCATTAGTGAAGTACTGCTACGTCTACAGGCTACTGCTACACTTACATACTACTTCTACTGCTTCTTGAATCTACATCTGAAATGGAAGTAAATGAAAATAAGTCTACACAAGACAAATCATGGTAAGTTCCCATATTCCTTGGAAAAAAAATACCCTTGACCTTGCAGTATGACCATGACCTTGACCTTTGAGGACCTAAAAAATGTCCTAATTGAGTTAGGCATCATCCCAAACTTGTATTATGGCCAAAACGATATCAAATTTGGACAACAGGTTACCAAAAATAGTGAATCCTTGTGAGCAGCTACGTCCGGCAGCCATATTGGCCGCCATCTTGAATTGTTGAAAATGCTCAAGGGTAACGCCAATTTACCCAACAGTTTATGTTTGTATGACATCTTAAGTTGCAGAATCAAGTGTCAAAAAAAATCTGTCAAGTCAAGGTTCCTCCAAAAAATCAGCCTTGGCTTCCTGACTAACCTTCAAATCAGTGAAATTGAACTTTTGCTACTTTTAAGCTTATGAAGTACTGATCTATATCCATACCAAAACGTTTCACTGTAACATGTTTACTTCTATGCAAAACTGTGAGATGAAAAAGTGCTTTATAGAGTCAATCAGTTAATTGGCTGTTAGATGTGGTCACTAATGGTGATGTTTAGATAACCATTGACAGTCAAAGCCTAACTGTATGTATCTTTACAGGTGAGCGGATTATTTCACAGGTGACTGATTAGAACCACCATATTGTTTTTAAGTGTATAACTCAAAGTTATGAAAGAGTTTAAGAGATTAACATTTAGTCAATCTACTTAATGGTCAGAGCAGACGTCATTTGTGAGTAATTAAAGTCAGCAAATCTCCTTGGCTATCTTTGGCAGTGAATATCTCAGAAACATTTTTTTACAAGAGTTGGTAATTTTGAGCCAGTCTCACTCAAAACTGAATGGACGAATCTTTGAAATTAACGGCTATGTTAAGACAAGGGTATAACTTAGGTAACAATTTTTTGTTTGCCAATTTCAAATTTTAAATGTTACTTTTTGAGCCTCAAAGTGGAAATATTATCAATATTAATGGCATATGCTTACCTATTCAACAACATAAAAACCATTCCTTTAAACGGAAAACAAACACATGGTTACTTAAGTTATACTATTGTCTTTACATGACTGTTGATTTCAACCTTTTTATGTGAAAAGTTTTGTTGTGATCCTTTCTCAAAGTGTAAATCAGATCCCTTGAATAAAATGCCCCTCAAATTTTACAAATCTATCTTAGAATATTTATTGTCACATACAAAGAAACTACACATATTTGACAAAACTAAAAGTATAGACATCGACGGGCTTGTATCCAAAAGGAAACACAGTGGCAATTTTGTGCCACTCTATAATATGTACCCTAAGTAAGAGCAGACCCCTTAAGCAATTAACTGCAATTTTGCAAAAAACAGCAGTTTCAGGCTTGAAGCAGCCTCAAGTATTGCAAAGTCCACTATCTTTTTAAGTAAAATTGTTGTCTTTATGGGGAACTTTCAGAAATTACGAAATTATTTACAAAAACAAAGCATTCATCATGGGTCCCACTAAATCTGGAGAGGGAATGGGACAAGTCTTAAGGAGGAAATAGGACGGTCGATATTCACATTGAAAATTTCTTTAAAAAAAAGAAAAAAACAAGGAATAAAGCCGAGCATAGGCTTTATTTTCATAAATATTACATTGGTATGTCTGCAATGCCCAATACTAACTTTAATATCAAAATAAAAAAGTTTACATCAATGTGATAGTCCTAGCTGAACATGTTTAATGGCGCTATAAGTAATCAGGTAAGCTACTCCCTAGCTGCACCACAACTCACAGACAAAGCCATTGGAGGTAGTTTGGGCATCAGTGCAAGCCTTATGGCACCATTTAGTGCATGCATATGTCACTGGGTACAGTCCTCTATAGTGGTTTGACAAACTGTTCGTTGCAATAAATGCAATTATACTGCTGGGGAAAATAGATGTCACCCGCTTGATCAACATTATGCACATTTTAGGAGGATGTGTGTGGGGAGTTTTCCTTTATATGTCATTGCTTTTCACATCTCTTTTTGGGAGGAAGTGATGGTCCTTAAAAAGACTTTTATGGTTGTAATTGTTGTTGTTGTTGTTGGGAGTCTCGATGCATCAATAGCCGGTGTGACCACCAAGCTTCTGTAAACAAGCTTAAATCTGCCCTGGCATGTTGCTTGTCAGCTTGGTGATCTTAGCTTGGGGACTTTGATTCCACTGGTCTGTGAGCCTCTGTGCCAGTTGGTCCAGGTGGCTGTGGGTTCTTCATACTCATCCCTGATTTGACTGCTAAGCACATCCCACAAATGCTCTGTGGGGGACAGGCCAGAAACAGGGGCTCGCCATGGCAACAATGGGATATTGTGTTGCTGTAGATACTACATGCTGACTCTGGCAGTATGTGGTCATGCGTTTTCCTGTTGTAACAGTAGCTCTGGATATTCTTGGATTCATTCGTCAACTGTGAGCAAGATCTCATGCACATTGCACTGGCCTTTTAGTGCCCCATTCATCCTGATGAGAGCTGTTCTCCCTGTTGCTGTAATTGCCCCCCACAGCATGACACTGTCTCCTCTGTAGCAGCCATGTTCAACCATACATCTTTCTACAAACCTCTTGGAAGTCATTCGTCAAACCCTTATTCTTCTTTCATGGAAATCCAAGCAAAATCAGGCTTCATTTGACCACATCTAGCTGTCCCATTGATTTCTGGTGCAGGCTGCATGTTCCTCACACCACTGTACCCACCGTGTCTTGTGTGCAATACTGAGAAGAATGCAAATGGCAGGGCAGTGTGCCCTCAGTTTGGCCATTGCTAGTCTCTTGTCAATGGTAGACTGTGATGCTCTGATTTTGCAGGCCTGGTGCCACTGCTGATGATACTTTCGGTGGAAAAAAACCTGTGCCTGTTCACATACTGGATGAAGCAACGGTCATGTGTCCCATCTAACAGTCCTGGTAGCCCAGATCCAGCCTTTCTCTTGCATACTTTGGTTTCCTGTAACAGTCCCACCAGCTTTTAACCAATGGCCTCAAGCACCACATTATCCTGGCAACCTCCTGCTGGGGAATGCCAGCCTCCAACATCCCAATGATTCTGCCCCTGTAAATTTCAGACAGTTATGAGTGACCAATACACTATGACATTGTGGATTCACATTGATCCCAGTGGTGCCATGGCCTCCTTATAAAGCCCTTAGGCACCCCAATACCAGACACACATTTCGCACCTCTCTGGCTGCTGTCTTGTTTTCAGGACATTTTTTGAGTGTGTGACCATTCAGGCATACCCTAAGCTATCCTATCGAAGTTACATAATATTCCATGTGATGCCATCTTTTCCATATAAAGGCATATTCAGAGGGGCCCATGCAAAACGAATGGGGGTAGCAACCTTTGTTCCCAGTAGTATATATTCTTCATTGGAGTTATTCTCCACTGCCACTGTTTCTGGATTCTGACAACTGGTACCACCAGCTGCTTTACCATTTTTTTGGGGGGGGATACTTTCCGTTTTGGTTTTTCCTGAGGCTCCTTCTTTGTTGCAGAGTTTGGAGAACTTTCTTCCGGAAAGGTGAATATTTTATACAGAATTAAGGACATGTGCCACAGTGGTTTTTCTTGGTTTTCTTCCTGTTTTGTGCTCATTTTATGGGGGACTTTGGACAATGTAATTTTCCTCATTCATTTCCCTTGCGGTATTGAAGCAACAGCACTTTTAGGGGTAGCTGCAGCTTCCATGATTTTTCCATGTGCAGTACATACCCTCTGCAGTGCAGTCGTACCCTTCTTCATAGCTTCTAGTGAACAATACCTTCTGTTGTCGTGCAAGAGAACCCTGTATTACAGCAAGATGAGATGGGCAAGGACTTGGTTCACCAGCCCCAGAATGATCCTCTGTAGTGGAACTAGTCTCGTCTGTCACTGATGTAATTAAGGGGCCTATAAGCTCAGTTATAATGTCACATAGGTCTGCAACTGGGTTCTCCACACTTTGTACAGGAATGTTAGCACCTGCGTCATGCTCAAGGAAAGCTTCGGTACTTCTCCTGATGAGTCATCAGTGGACACAGCATCTCTGTCTACTGTCTGCTGTGCTGTGAAAGCATTGGATGGCATGGCAGCACTGTTTAATGGATAGACTCCACAAGCTCTGAAAGAACTGACTGCTATTTCCGTGGTAGGTGAGTTCATGTATGCCTCAGTGAAACATGAGCTAAAGTCATAACTGGATATGACTTCCCCGGGATGAAGGCTCATAAACCATGCATATATTTGGTCCCAGTTAACTTAACAACTCTTATACACTGTCCTATCCAGCACGTGCAGCCAGTGGGTGCAATGAGAGGCCAGACAGAGCAGTAGGATTCTTTTGATCCATTGAAAGTTGCATTACTGCAAGGGACTTGTATATGCCCCATGGCCGTCCATCAACAGTAGAGTGCACTCATTTTGAGCAATTTTTTGGTGGTTGGAGAAATAACGTTACCATGTAGGACACACTGTTTTGCCCATTTTGCCTATGTGACTGAGGGTTACAAGAGATCTAACTCATGGCCTTTTCTCCAACTAGGGATTTAGATGCTTCCGTTTGAAGATTATCATTGGTAGAAAAACTTCACCAGCCTGTCTGTAGTAACCCATGGCAGTTGTAGTTACCCGTTTTGCCTCACTGGTCGCTGCATATACATTATGTTTGCCTGTAGCCGCCATAACATGAGGGGGGTTGTGTACAAGAGAGAACCCTCTCTCATCGCAATTACATATTGCACAAGGGTCATCATTTACTCTATATTCAGCCACAGTATCTTCCAATAGAGTGCAGTGCATATCCACTTGCACGTTGTGCATAGATTGAGCTCTTGTGAGTGATAACGATTCTGGCTTTCTGACGCTGATGTTGGGGTACCCACGTCTGAAGGCATACCACCAGTACACCCTACCAGTTTTGTTGTCGAAGAGAAACCAGCATCCACGCCATTCAGTTCAGAAAACTGACATGTCAAAGAAAGGGCTCATACACTGTAAGGACAGATCCTCTAAATTCTAACAGAACAATATGTTCGACTCACTCCGATTCAGTTTCTGGACCAAGAACACAAGTGTCACCCATGCAGGACTTCAGATGCTTTTTCACCTGTCCAGTAACATGTCTTTCAAGAGTAGAATTAGGAATTTGGACACTTTTGGCACTTGTCGCAAAAATTGTCCAGCTGCTGCCTGATGCACAGCTGTTTCCAGCTGCTGAGGGTTGTATAAACTGCATCTGTTGTAAATGCGCTTGTATAAACTGGGCACAGGGGAGAAACACACGCCTCTGCCTAATTTGCCAACAATAATATGCCAAACGCTTGCAAGCCTAGTAGGTGGTCCAGCTTGCCACGGCGTGAACTGTAATTTCAAAGAAAAAAGTAAGGGCCTATAGGAGTGGAATTTTTAATTGTGAAGATAGCTTTTCAGATTTAGGCCTGCCCTGCACTTGACTTTCACAATAACTAGCGTATTATTCATGCTTAAAAAACGTTTGGCTTAGGCCTTGTTTAGTTTCCAGTACTTTTGTCACTAGGTGTCCTTTTTCCACCCACCATCAAGTATGATTGCATGGGAAACAGGACAGTCACCTTCAAGGTCGACCTCCCTTCAAATTTCAAAATTCTGTCTTATTTATGTAACAGATGTACGATTAGTCTCGATGTATCATATAAACATGAAACAACTAGTAACATTGAACAGTGAAAGTAACTAAAGGCTTATGTTCAGGACATGTCTATATAATGCAAGGCTTAGAATAGTGCATTTTTACTCACTAGAGCAAACGAGGTGTGCAATGCTGTTCCCAGCTGTCAAAATCAACGGGGGCACAAGCACCATCTAGTGTTTGTTATGTTGAACAGCAACATAAGGTCACAAGACGAGAATAATCGAGAACCATTATTCTCTTCTTTGTTCAATTGCATTGAATTGAAAGCCAATTGCCCCCCCCCCCCCCCCAACACACACACCCATGTCCTCTACAACAAATACCCTTATGCTGGCAACAGTAAGAACAGCAACCCCAACAGTAAGAAAAGTTAAGAAGCGTGTCCTGTCATTGTCATATTCTTAAAATACATAATTATGGTCACTTGATTGCTACATGAAATTTCAATCCAGGCAGGCTCTTGAAGAATACAAAATGATCACAAATGTGGCTGTATTACGTCTCGATTACTTTTTAATTTTAAATATCGTATATCAAGGGGTTATTTACATTTGTCACGAACTTTTTATTTCACATATCATAGGTGTAATATAAGTCAATATAACATTTCAGAGGGCAGTTACTTTCACATATCACATATCCAGGTACCCACCCACCCACCCAGAGCCTCCTGTGACAACGTGAAAAAAAAACTTCAAACTGTTGAGTTCTACTGATGTGCTCGCTTAAATCATACAACACCCACGAGGAAAAACCTGTCGGAACTGTAGACAGCACGAAATTGAGAACTGCATGCTTTCCGGTGACCTGCATCACGTTGGCTTAACGGTCGTTTCGATACCAGGATGGGGAATTATGTATCCTCAGGCAACACACGCTTATATGTATGATATATACAGACAATTGCGCAAGCAAACAACATGCAGGACCTTTTAACATGATCAATATTCCAAACTAAGATTTCCTATTGGCATAAAGGGAACATTTTCACTTCATACAAAATCATTTATCCAATAATACTGCGTCATCATTACATGTTTGGCTGGTTAATCAGCAACTGACATTTCTTGTGCACATGACATGACGGTTTACTATGAAATATGTGTGTCTACCATTAAATTTAAGATAATCAAGCCAACGATATCTTCATTTCAATTGAAGATTTGAACCTATCAATAATTCGACTCTAAAGTATGATAAATTTATTTGAAGATCAAATATGGATTTTATAATAAAGCGGTCGCCATGTGTGCATATCCAATCGATTTCATGGGGATGAGGTCGCTTACAGTGAACAGTGGCTTTGACGTTTCGTGTTCTCAACTTTTTCGTGGAATTTTCTAATTTTCTAAATACTCTAAAATCAATATTCATCAAATGTATGCGACACTCTCACCAGGTTTCCTTTTCTATTAACAGAGTTTAATCATAACGGAGACGAAAAGGTTGCCCTATATATTCAAATTTGCCTGTTCAAAGCTTACTATAAAGCCACCACCCCCCTGTCCCTTGAAGCGGTCAAAACCGGCAGGCGATAAAATGTTGTATGCTTCCATGACTTTTTTTATTTATTGAAATTGTATCGAAAAATAGTTTTTCATCTGAATTTGAGATAGGTCCTAATTTTCGACTTGGATACACTCCCTTTCCTACAAAGGATTTTAATGGTTTTTGTTTACCTCTAATTTTCATATCTGCCTGTTGCCGTATTAAGTGTCCGTCTGGGGTACATTACGTTACCATGCCAACCATAACTGCCACTTTAGTACCGGATGAAAGTTATAAAAACACGATAAAGTATGTGCTACATTAAAGGTTAGGGTAATTTGAAAACAATGTTTGTGATGCTTGCGTAATTTTGCTGTTGTGCAATATGGACTATCAAATGACAAGGGTCATATATGATAACAATCATCATAGTTAAGATCATTTGTAACTAAACCATCTGAGTAGCAACCTTAGAATTTGTGTCAGACAGTTAGCAATTGTTTGCATGGTTTGGACACATTGATTTTAATGTGTTGGTTTATTTTTGTAATTGGCAATCAGGGCATGATTATTTTTCCATCATGCGCCCCCCATTTAAAACAGACTGACAAATTTGTGTAGCTACCTAACATCTTTTGATGAGAACAACAGATATACATTCTAATGGCATATGGCATTTTATGTAAAGGATTACTTTAAACACAGTTAAAATATATGTGCGAAAATTCCTGATTCACATATGTACTGCATGACTTAAGCAGCACAGGTATCATGATAGGATCATTTCCCCACGCTCTTCAAAATCAAAATTGCTTGTGATTACATAGGACATCCAAGGTCAAGGTCGCCATAGAATTAAAGGTCACTGGAATTTAAAATAAAATATAAGTAGCAGCCTTTTACGGAAGGTGAACGCTAACTTTGTATGTATGTTTGTTTGTTGAAAATACTCTCGACTTCCCATTCCACATCAGTTTTAGAATGTCAAAAGATTAAATGCACATGTAATTATATTTTGTGATATAGGAGTATTGGAATTGCCACGGGGTTGAGGCTCTTTTTCACAAAAAGTCCTCAACAAGTGATATACAAATAAGTAATTGATGAGACATTAATAAACCGCACTGATATCACTCAAAGTATTTAAGTAAACGTTCTTTTTGTGAAGGCTGTGCATATCATCGTTATCAATATGGTACGTTGAAATGTGTAAATATTTCAAATCAATAAATATTCATATTTTTAAGCCCAGTATTTTTGTAAAAGTTTGACTTCAACAGGTCAAGCTTCCTCGTGCAGAATGGTTAACACCACAATGACAAGCAATGCATTGATTTTACGACACGATATAATCGATAGGCAGATGAATTTGTACGTTGTGCTGTAGGTTAACACCACAAAGACAATCTATATACTGTACAATCGTTTATATTTCCGAGCATAAAATTTCCAAATAAGCTTCAAAAGAGATTTTCGCGACTTATGATTTCCCGAATTGAAACTAGCAAAAAAATAAAATAAAATAAAAAATACGAAAGTATTCATCGTTTGAAGCACTCCCATTTGTGTGTGTGTATGGACGTTTTTTTTTTATATTCTAATAAAGTACCATATAAAAGATGTTTTTGTGTTGTAACTTTATTAAATTTAACCCGTCAAAATTTTTGCGAGTTTAATATTCCCAAATAGCGTCTACTCGGGAAAATTTGAAAATATTTATCACTCGCGAAAATTTATGATTACCAGTATATGGATTGTAGCACACGCTGTACTAGGGAGGCAGGTAATTGTGTACTTCGTACTGTATATAAGTTGACTCAACATAACATTTATGTCATGAGTTATATGCTTTCTTGGACTTTCCATTTATCACTGTCAAGCTGGGCAAGAATTTTTATTTTTATTTAGGCAAACTTGTCCCATCGGACACGGTGTCTGGTGTCCGCTCTACAACGTTGGACATGTGCTTTTTTTTTTTTTTTTTTTTTTTGGATTTGTAGTTGTAGAATTTCAATTTTTGTACAAATAGCTAGACTAATATCCTAGTTATCACATCATGCTGGTGATGGTTATCTTGTAGAACGCCGTGTATTTGTATTCAGGTTGTATTAGCCCATGTTGGGACAAACCTTGATACCTGAACATATTGTTTGTCTCTCGTGTCCACACACAAAAAGACAAAGGTCGTAATGTTTAATAGCAGACAGTCAAAGCAGACAGTCCCTAGCATTTAAAATGCCCTGGTTAATGTGTCCCCCACAGCTTAGTGATGTCTCTGACACAGGCACCAATTTTACATATTTCCAGTCATCATATATTCACGTGGAGGCATCAGGAAAACCATTATGATCAATTGATATTTAAAAACTTAAAATTACCGTATTTTCGCGATAGAAGCTGTACGGACTACAAAGAAAACTACAGCCACGGTAAGGGGACGTTGAAGTCGTAATTTTGATAAGTGTATTTCTGGCATGCTTTTTGTGCTGTCACGTTTTAACTAATTATAGACACAGGTCCCAAAGTGTGTTATCCAATCTAATATTTATTAATCATTGGGTATAATTTAGTGTGTACTGTGCAAATTTAGGTCCATATTCAGGTTGACAACCATTTTGTCATATCTATTTTATTTTTGCCCAGAGGTGAACAATTTAAGTATGTAGTATTTGACCCTAGTTCAGTGCTGGATGGCCAACATTGGATAGGCTATAACATAAGGAAATTCAAACACGAAAAAATGCATGCTTCAAAGTTATATTTTTCACCAAAAATGTGTTGGGGGTCCCCAAACTTAAGGGTGCCATCCTGCCTAGCTCTTGCTCAGGACACTAAAGTGGATAGACTTCAGATCCTTATGCAGTTTTTTCCTAAATGTCCTTTGCTCATATTAGGCAGTAACGGAATTCATGAAACCTGTGACACACTTTCAATCCACGTGAACAATATTTTTACATTATATTACAATATATTAAATTACAGTTCCACTTTAAATTTTATAAATATATGTCGATTCTTTGATCTCCCTTATAAGGATCAACAAAGGGACTGAATCATTGGGTATCCCATCTCTAATAAAGTGTTACCGCCAAAAACCCATGAGTTTTCACGTGTCTGGCGTCCAACACAACATGGTCCACCATGTAGAGTCAGAGACACATGCTTTAATTCATTTATAACTGGGCGTGACCAAATCCTTCCTTGATAAAATGGCATCTTGCTTGACTGACTACCCGGGGAAAAAAATGTCAGCAAAGTATGAAACAACATAACAATACATGAATTATGTGCTGACTGCGATTTCCATCCCGGACCCACGGTATTACAGTCTGGTTACTAAATTTCCGGCTGTTTGAGTCTTTTCGTCAAATACATATCTCCCTAATGGTAAGCATATGTTGGAGCACGATAGATGTAATACAAGCTCATATCTCCCCCTGTAGTGAGGCCTATTTGAAGGCATGTAAGGATGTCGACATCTCATAGAGCAGGTAAATTTACTTTGTTTAGCGAAAAGAGTCCGGTATATTGATTTGTTATGCCTTGGGAAATACCAGGTCTTACTCCTTTCAGCAAATTGGCCTGCACTTCTTTCTTGGCAGGATTAGAGAAGTGCAACATTCCGCTTTAAAACGGACAATAGGACAAAGCGAGAACAGAAGCTTACACTGCTCTCCTGTAGAGGGCATTTCAGTCATTCAGGGCTAGAGTTGTGTATTTCCATTACTTTTCATTGTTATTTACAGCTTACTAACTTTAAAACTACTCGTTGCAGAAGCAAAACAACAACAAAATTTGTGTGCTGAAAAATTATGTACACAGCTGAAATGTTATGCATAAATTTTATTCTTCCAGCTTTAAAAGTAGTCTTTTAATTTGAGGTTAATTTAACATGCAATCCAATGGGAATACACATGTCTAACCCTAAAGAATTTTCTGTACTGGATTGTGTATTCAGCTGAATACACAGATAATTGGTAATTGTGACCTGTCCTATTCGTGGCGTGTAATCGGACACAAAAATTGCAACACTGCACAAAAATGTTCATTCTGTTGACAATGTAACAATGTTTTAACAATGAAACAAGCACGAAGTATTACTTTTTTGTGCGAGGCACTGCATATTTGGGATATTCCAAAAATAATGACCCGTATTTTCATTACATGTACCCCGGCCTGTGCCTCGCAATCTGGTGTTAAAACTAAGCTTATGTTAAACAATGCGGCATCGAGGGAGCCCGAGTCCATGCGTAACTGTGCAAGTATTATCATAAAACTTCGGTGCATGTCCCTGTTACTGCACGCCCTGCTGCCAATTGCATGTTTTCAAACTCAAGCACGAAAACTATTACTGGGAACTAAAAGTTTCCACACTCCACGACTGGGCGTATGAAGGGAAAAAATTATCAAG
Organism: Hermodice carunculata; assembly: GCA_964020975.1. Lineage (NCBI taxonomy): Eukaryota > Metazoa > Annelida > Polychaeta > Eunicida > Amphinomidae > Hermodice > Hermodice carunculata. The sequence goes on along the minus strand of OZ026612.1, from coordinate 19,372,665 downwards.
GGAAAGTCTGTTAAGCTCACGCTGCAGACGATGTATACGTAGCAAAATAAGAATTCACTGTTCGCGTGAGGCCTGGATTGATTTTTTTCTTATGTGCACATGCCATTGAATAATTATCTTTCACAAGTTAATGCTATAAAACTGTGTCTTTCTTTTGTAATAAAACATAGTGTATTGTCACTTTGACTTTTTTTTTGCCTTCGATTAAGATTTTGTAATCGTAATAATAATAATAATAATAATAATAATAATAATAATAATAATAATAATAATAATAATAATAATAATAATAATAATAATAATAATAATAATAATAATAATTGGATATTGGATATTAGTATGGCAGAAATATTGAATATTTATATTTATGTTATATCTTAATAAACAGCGACCGTTTGGTTAGGGTTGCTATTCTGGCAGCTGGTACAGCACCAACTACCAGCTGCCACAATGTCAACCCTGACAATACGGTCATTGTTTATTTAAAATGTAACATGCCTGAATAAAGAAAAACATTCCTTTATGGCATGTTTTCATTGGAGTCATTTGATGTCAAAGTCACCATTTCATGCGTGTTTTTGGTCCATTAATGGCTGATTTCTGTGCAATATATGGGGGTGTAGGGTTTGGACACTTTTGTTTATGAATGAAGTTTTGTGTTGACTCTTCTCTCAAAAACTCATTTTAATGAGTACAGATTACAAAACCCATTTTCTACTTTTTTTTACTTGAATAAACGTCTTTTCTCGATACCTTATTATAATTGTTTAAATGCAACAAATCTGATTTGCGATGGCATATCCCAGTGCCACCATACTTGAAACAGATGAATATAAAACTACCGTTATAGAAGAAAAGACGTGATGGTGGCCTTATTACCACTTATATAAAAACCCGCCAGTACGGCATTGCCCATTGTTCAAAATGACGTTCACGTGCACCGCGTGTCGGTTCAAGGTCAATCGTGTCGCTTTTGGATTTGTAACTGACGATGATAACTGCTTCAGAGACAACCGGGCGGGCAGATTAAAGTTAAAACAGTAAGTTATGTTTTAAAAGTACTTTGACGACCGTTTGGCCTGGTAACTTAGAGGACGGACACCTGGAACCTAGCGAAATACTACGATAAGGATCACCAAACAAGCGGAGCTTTAGAATATGCAGTTTCACCGAACCGTGGTTATGCGTTATTGAACTTTATGTTGCTATGTTGTTTCCTCGGCCCAAGTTAACCCTCCCGACAAATTGAAATAAAATGATGTGTTTGAGTTGATTTTACTGCAAAATAACGGCACACATAACGGCCGCTTTCTCGATAAAATTTTTCAACCGGGCCTATGGCTATGTTGTTTCACCGAACACCTATTCAGCCATGCTCTTTCCCCGGCCCAAGTTAACCCTCCACTACAGACATGTTGAAATAAAATACTGTGTTTGAGTTTACTTTACTGCAAACTAACGGCACACGACGGCCACTTTCTGCATAAAATCTTGCCACCAGGGTCGAACGGATCGAAACTTTTTTTAAATTTTTATGTTTCATAAAAATTGCTTACACACGCACACACACACACACACACACACACACACACATATATATATATATATCATGAGGCCTTAGGTAACTTGGACATTTATTGAAACATGACAGTTATGTTTAAATGGATTTTCTCTCCCCTTTTACACAGTATCTCCTTTGACGTCGGTTGAATTTGTTACTTGGGTACAGCCGAAGTGACTTGCTGACTTTACAAACGGAGTAGCTAACCAAGTAAAAATGAAATATCAGGTGGTATGGAGATGACACATCTTTCGTCAGGAGTGATTATACTCTGTAATCTAGTGACAGTGATACAGCGGTGACCCATGTCTCTCCTTGGACTGTTGATACTCTGTTGAGGCAGCAGAGATCATAAAATCTGGTCTTACTTCTTTTGATGAATACATCAATGACCTTTTACGGTCTTTAAATTGATAGCACGTACATTTAACTTAGAATATTATATCAATTCACCTTTCTCTTGCTGTCCAGGGTCACACACTTCATAAAATGTTATCAATCATAAGTGCCTTTCGGTCCAACCTCTGACGGTTGGACCACATCACAAATATTGTTTCAAAAGCAGAAAAAAAATGTTAATTTTATCACGACGCTTTAATTTCGTCTTGATACCAAAGAAAATATGAGCACTTTTTTATGCATATCATTCATTTGATCTGTCTTGGAAAGCACAGGTCATGTAGGGGATAGATACAGAGCAGCTATTTGTGCAGAAACCTAAGGAGGTTCAGCAGTCTGCTGTTTTAATAGTTACTGGGACATTAGCCGGTATTGCTAAGTTACTAAACTTGATTTTTAAAAACTAGAATCGAAACTGTCGGTAAGCTTACAAAAATGCGAAATTAGCATTAACTCAAAGTACAAAATAACCAACAGTCTTGTAAAATAGGTTTCCTAGTCAGCTGTCACTACTAGTGCCCCAAATGCACGGAAGAGATTTCGCTTGCTCCATTTGAGAGACGATATACTCCTGGTCATGCCCTTTATCCCATTCAATGGCCGAGCTTTGAAATAATAATAATAATAATAATAATAATAATAATAATAATAATAATAATAATAATAAGAATAAGAATAAGAATAAGAATAAGAATAAGAATAATAATAATAATAATAATAATAATAATAATAATAATAATAATAATAATAATAATAATAATAATAATAATAATAATAATAATAATAATAAAAAGCTACCCATCGGTTGAGCGGGTTTTATTCCGCGATACGTCCAGGTTATATGTAAAAAGGGATGAATAATCGCTGAGTGCTTTTAAATCCAACCTGCAAAATTATTTTCATCGCTGCCCTACAATTTTCTATTTCGTACCTTTGCTTTTGGGTTCTTTTTATATATCATATATTCATTTACGTCCAGGCAGCATAAAACTGAGCTCCTGTCTTTATAGATTTGATATAAATTCGACCAATGGCTATAGGCATCGCCTATCAAAAGAAGATGCATGTCACCACTTGTTTATTGTCCTCTGCTCACCTCTGGTCTGTCTAATTCACAAACAATTATTTTTTTCAATTCATATATTATGTGGCTGAAGCAAATTTTCGCTTCGTGAGACCATCTTATTTTTGTCGCACTCGAAGATGATGTGGTAAAAATATCTGGATTTTTGTCCACCTGTATCTGCTCACAATTTTTCTGGACGCCCTGTCACAAGAGAAAACGTGATATTCCGAATTGGTGATTAGTTGTCTCAAATATGTCCCAAACATATGAATTGGATCACCAGTAAGTGTGCCATATATTCTGCGTGTTTTTGCTGTATGAGCCGCCGGAAGGCAACAAGTCCGGTACATGTAAACATGTGTGTGGTAAGGGAAGTCTTGTGTGTTTGAATCTGCCCTTGCCGTAAAGTGGATTACGATTGGGTCCCGCCTTTTTCCCAATATAGTTTGGATTCCTGTCTTCTTGTTAGAATAGAACACGTCTAATGAGTAGAGGGTCGTAGGCGTTGAAACCTATGCCATGCGTTTCCTTTGTCTTTCTTTTGCGTACGACATCACTTCATTTTGATTACCTGTTACATTGCACTTATCATTCATAACCATGGATAATAGATATAGTAAAACAGGAATAAATCAGTAATACCTGTTCTTTTGCTCTGAGGCTACAAGCCATAAAACATTTACATTTTGACTGTAGCTAATAAAAACATACAACAAATATTGTTTTGGCAGAATTTCTTTGCAAGTTTTTAAGGCAATTATAATGATCATCACATTATATGATTTAACGTTTAAACAGAATGGATGTGAAAGACTCTCCAGAGTGTAATCTTTGCTCACCAATAGAATATATATATATATATATGGTTTTAAATTATAATATTCGAATAAACTTTCACAAAACTATAATTAGATATGCTTCTTTCCCCATTAGGACAATATTACATGGGTCATCAGATTGTACTTTTTATGACAATACAATATTCGAGGCTTTTTAGGTATATATCTTAGAAATCTAGGCGTTTTTAACCACCTTTCTTTAGCTGTTAAATTCCACGCGCGATCGATCATTTCCACCTTGCTTTCTATACTTCATAACCCAAGCCACAAAGAGCCTGTGTCGGTCTTGTTGGTGATAGTACTTCCCTTCGCGTGATGTTATTGTTGTCTCTCTTCCGCAGTGTGTATTGTGACTCCTATACTTCTTACGTTTCAATCTACGAAAGAACACCGGTTTATATCGAGGCAACCCTTTTCCTCGCTTGTTCCTTAAAAATTCCTTCAACCAATTTTGGGTGATCATCTTGACCATCTGTGTGCTTTACGTATAAAATGTGTCCTAATTTGACGACAGCTTTGCCAGAAATTGCTTAGTACTGCACCCTTAGTGAACAATTTCTCTGTACAGAGAAGAAAAAGCCCCACTGCCTAGAATAGTTTGGATTCAGAGAGAATCATTCCACAGCCACTGCTCTATTAACTTTAACTGAACACATATCTAGTGCCTGGGATATAGGTGACAATACCTGTTTTTATGGACTTATCAAAAGCATTAGACACAGTGAATCATGAAATATTATTAAAAAAACTAAAACATGGAATCAGAGATGTTGCACTTGAATGGCTTAAAAGTTATCATACTGACGGATACTTGTTTGTCACCTATGACAGCATCAGATCTAATACGAAAAATATTACATGTGGCGTTTCCCAGGGGTCTGTGTTGGGTCCCGTATTGTTTCTTTTATATGTTTATGACATGTTTATGACTTGTCAAACATATCTCAAAAACTTTTTTGTCTGTTTTTTTTTTTTTTTTTTTTTTTCTTTTTTTTTTTTTTTTTTTTTGCTGATGGTAGAAGTATATTTTTATTAGGCAAACAACTGGTCAATTTGTTTCATATTATGAATACTTAACTGTTCAATTTATCACACTGGTTTAAAGCATACAAGCTATCTCTGAATATCTAAACCACTAATTTTATGTTATTTTATACAAAAAGAAAAAAAGTATCTCAGAACCTGCATCTTTCTATCCATGATAAAAAGTAAACTTTGATGTCTACTGCCAAATTCTCAGGTGTGATGGTGGATTCCATGTTTATCTGGAAGCAACATATAATTTACACGTGTACCAAATTAGCCAAGTCCATGGGTATCATCTTAAAGTCCGCAAATTTCTCACTAAAAAGTTCTATTATAGTTTTTCTTATCCTCATCTTTCCTACTGTAATATTCTGTGCACTTACAATAGTACTTAAGAAGAGCTCAATGTTTTACACAAACAAAAATCCGTCTAATAACCAACAAAACTATAGAACTTCAATGCAGGCATTATTCAGAAATATGCATCTTTTATCTTTATATCAGATCAATAAATTTCAGACAGGGGTATTTGTGTATCTTTTCGTCGTTGGGAAATCTCCAGAAGTCTGCACAGACCTATTTACAGTTAATGGTAGTATTTATAATAATAATAATAATAATAATAATAATAATAATAATAATAATAATAATAATAATAATAATAATAATAATAATAATAATAATAATAATAATAATAATAATAATAATAATAATAATGAAACAAGACAATGCCAAAATTTCTATATCATACAAAATGCCAAGAATTTTTCAATCAAATATCGTGGTTCTCAAATCTGGAATAATATACATGTCAGAGAAGATAATTTCCCAATGTTGAGAAATGCCTAAAATTACATTATTTGAATAACTGGTATAAACCCTTCACTGTTTGCTTACTCTGTGTCTCTACATGTATTTTCTATTGTGAATTTACTTAGCCATGTGGATTTTGGTGTACCTCAACAACCCAAAAAGCATTGTATCTCTGTGTTGTTTCATTGTATAATTTGTACCAAAGAAAAGGGCCCATAGGCATTTGCTTGCTCCCTCCCCATCTATCAATGTTTGTTTTCTATTTTATATCTTATGTTATGAGTTATTATTTACTTGGCAAATAAACAATAGAAGCTGAAACATTATATTCATGGAAATTCTTACTGCGGTGTTTTCTCTTTAGACACATACACGTCCGGATATTCCAGTCTCTAAAACGTGTCCTCTTAGTTACTCACTTAAGAGATCCGTTATTATCTTTTAGGCTGACATTGCCTTTTTGAAATTTATCTGTTGAACATGTTTCGCTAAAAGATAAAGATGAAATATAATTTTTTACTGTTTCTGTGTTTATGTGTAAGAGATCGGAGCCGAGATACAACGACATGGACAGTGTGGCACTTGGCTGACGGATTTCTGATATTTGTGATTTGGAAGTGACGTAGAACATTGACTTTTTAAGATAAATAGGCTTGAGGTAGACAGAGATGTGGGTTTTCTTCCAAATCCCAATAACCCTTGTTTTGGGGGAGTAAATGGTTTGTTTTCAGCCAAAGTAGTACGTACGGCACTAAATGATACAGCCCATTGCCCACGTCAATTTTTACCAAGCAGGGTACACGTGTATGAATGCGCTGTGTATTTTTTTTTCTTTTTTAATCTGGTCACCTGCTCACACTTTTCGCACTTCAGATTACTGAGAATATGAATCTGGTATGATCCTGTCAACCGAAAGCACATCGACGTCGGTAGAATCTGGCAAAGAAAGAGTTAGCAAGATAGCATGCCCCTAGCGTTCTTCGCAATCGTATCTGGTTACAATATTCAGTCAGCAACTTTTACTAGACAATCAAGTTTTTGATATGCTTCATTTTGACTGAAAATAAAATGTATTCGTTCACTGAATTAATTGTAACAGCTCACCCAAGAGGTATCAATGCTCCCTGCCATGTTTGAAGAATTCATTAGACATACTCTTGTGACAGATATCGATGAATCTTTTCTCTTTAAGCTTATTGAAGATTTTTTATTTTAGTTTCTGCGTGTGATGAGATCTGTCTTTCACTACTTTCTTTGGCAAAGTTTTCTGTTCGGGGGAGCCTATGTCTGATAACATGATAGACTAATTAACCGAGGCAGGGTGTAAGTGTTTTTCTGTGCATTTATGGAGTGGCGAAGCAACAATGTACATGCAACGTAGCGCTTCCCATCCGTTGCCTTTGTGAGCCCTGATTGCATCATTAGGACTTGCTCCAAGATAAGCCTCATAAGCGAGAATCAGATAAATAAACTAGGCTAGAACGTTTTCTCTCCTACACGGTTGTTTCTACTATGGGTATAGTTATATTTCACAATCCGCAATCTATCACGCGGCTTCAGTCAATTTGCACAATGATCGATCCATATACATTTAAGGTCCTTGATGTTGAGTGTAACAAAAATGCAAGGTGGTTAAATATGCTATATTAACTTTCCTACACCGCTCAAACCTGGAGTTTCCCCTGACAGGTATATTGATTATTTTACACACGGTAGTAGCAGTAGGGCACAACCATGTAGTACAATTATTGCCTAATTTCTCTTTGAGGATAGGGGTCAGATAAAAGATATTAACTATACCGTTCATTCTTGAAAATTAACAAATAAAATGAGGATACCGAAGATTTTCATTGGTTAAGTTTCAGCATCATAGATGGAGAACATCTTTTGCTTGCGAACAGAAAAGATATAATGTATTGTCCTTAAAAAGTACACTATGGAACTATGATATATATATATATATATATATATATATATATATATATATATATATATATATATATATATATATATATATATATATATATATATACATACATACATACATACATACATTCATACATACATACATACAACATGTGCGATATAAGTATTATTCAAACGAGGGGAATAATGTAAAATCTTCCGTGTAGTTCCCACCCACTCCCAAAACTATCGTAATCCAATCTCTGCATGCCCCATTGCCGTTCCAGTCCGTGGCTAAGTCTAAACCTGTAGATTAATTAACATATTACCACGTTCGATTCAAAATTGAGAGATTCCAAGCTTTAACAGCCAGATGAATTTATAAACAGGTCATCAGCGGGAAACCATCAAGCATGTTTCGCAACCTTAAATTCCCTGACATGCCTTTGATATGGTGGCGGCTGCTTGCATTTAACTTGTATATGGTAAAGCCAATCCAATTGAATGTAAAGAATGCATGAACGGGAAATATCAGCTAAATGAATACTGTAAAAAGTGTTTATACATAATGGCAATACTGAGAGAATTTATATGAACTAGTATATGTGTAATTATACGTAAAATAGTAAAATTCAAAGTTGAATTCAATCTGAGAAAAGGAATATATAAATATTCATGTCCCGTTCCTGCAAAGAAACCAAATGAACCAGGCAACACAAAGCCACTGGCACAGCAGGACGTCCTTGAAACAAGAAACCAGACAAAGTTGTCACAAATCGACCGGACCCTGTATATGCACAGAACAAACTTTATTCTTAGATTGGCTGCCCTCCTAAAACACTGTGCTCTTACATTACTGTAACTGACATAGCCCAGAAGCACAAGCAAAACCATTCCTCACTCCTCCGTGAATGTATGCAAAAATTAGAATCGTCTGAAGGGGCGTTTCAATTGTGATCTCTTGGGGTAACTATGTGTCTGTGTCTTGTTACTTTATTCTTTTAATTAAAACTTAGTTGCAGCTTGTGAGTGTTTCACCACGAGAGCAGTCCAAGTGGCTATATACCTAACTCTATGATTACAAACAAGGATAAAAATATTGAATTTGAAGTGAATTAACATGTCTGATACCCTATCCGGCCGGGAACCAGCTCGAGGTATTCTCCCAACCCATAAAGTAATTTCTACTCCACACAGAGGAGACCAGGCATGTCAAAGTTATATGATAGAAATGTGTTTATTCCATATTAATTAAGGTCCAGCATACAATAATAATTACATAGCAATCTCCTTATGCTGATTAAATTTATCTTTTTGAAATAAAACTATGTGATGTTTGCACGTAGCCGATGAACAACCCCACACAATTTTATCAATAGTATCCTAGACTAAATACAATCTATAGGCCAGACAAACACAATGAATAATCGCAAGAAATTTAAGTTCGATGTCTCGATTGGGGATACTGATTTTATCACTAGTGTAGTTCAAGATTCAGAATAAGGCAGGAGGGCGGGTGTGAATACTCCCGCCAAATTGCCGTATATCATGTTATACTACTCTGTTTCCTACAGTGTTTGTAATACTACATTACGATTGTCAATATTTTTGTGTGAGCTCAGATTTCTTATTGAGTAGTTACCCGCTGAAGACACTTTAATTTATTTGGGCTGATACAGCCTATGTCAAAATTTTACAAAGGAACGTGTGCAATATGGACAAAAGTAATTCCATATGTGTATAGGTTAGACAGGGACAGGTTAGCTTATGGAGAGTAAAGAGTTCGGACTGCGGAATAGGGTATTGACTACTAGGAAGTGGTTATGGGCAAAAAGACACAAATACAATTAAATTAAGTTTAATGTATAGACGTCAAACCTCTCGCACAGTTATATTTTCAATGATTTAAGAAACAATTACCAAAGAAGACAGCCATGTACTGGACGTTGAAAAATGAATACATGTTAATAGTGCGAAATCAACTTGTTCTTAAATTTAAACACCAAATTTCTCAAAAAATACGCAGCATAATTTTTGCGTACCTTTCAAGCATTGTGCAGAGACAGTATTACAATTAAATATTGCATGCGTTGGCATTTTCACAATTTCTTCAATTGATCAACATTCAACTTAAATTTTGAATGTAAAATCTACTGATTACCGTGAGCAAAGCTCGATTGTATGCCAGCCAAGAGCAGTTTAGATGTCTTTATATAATATTCAGCCTAGCAAGAAGTCAAGTAAATTAACGTAGAAGGCCTCTAAATGTTTCATGTGGTAATTTGCGCGAGGAGTCTCCACCGTTTATTGATAGTTGTGTGGCCAAATCCATGTTAAACAGGCTGAATTCGTACCGTTTATCAGCTCCGCTGGCAAAATCACTGGAATAATTTTGAACCCTGACATTTATGAAATTGCATTCTTTGCATGGTTTCTGTATTGTGAGCTAGGTGAGCCAACAAAGAGTATTTCCTTAACTGCACAAAATCCAGGATTTTGTCAACAAGAGTCGTCGTACTTAGCACAAAACTGCCTGTTGTCTACTGAAAGGATTATTTTCATGAACATTTTGATTACAATTTGTTCACAAATCTCTAAATGTGATTCACGGAGTTGTGTCTTAAAACATCGAAATTTGGTCGAAATCTGAAGATTTAAGAAACCTTGAGTACATCATATTTGTCACAAGCAAGGCTCTGTGAGTCAAATCGCAGATTTTTATCACAGCAAAACCAGAGTTTTATAAACCTTCTATTTTGTCCTTGATGACATAACTCCGCTCAGTTTATACTTTTTATATAACCTCCGTTTTCATGCACAAATCCTTCTATTTTGTGATAAACAATAGGTTTTTGGTCTCACAACATCTTGTTTGGCGTTTTGTTTCAAAGTGACTGTAGTAAGTAATAGTGCTTTGTGTTAGGTCATAGGAAGATTATAGGCAGAGCTTACTAAGGGGGTTTCCGTCAGGACAGAACAGCTGTGGGTGTCATTACTTGAAGGAAGTGGAACATAATTTGAATTATAATATGGAGCTAATAAAATCGAAGACAATGGACGTCAAATCAGACTTACAAGAAAGATTTCATGTCATATTAGTTGACATATTGATAAATTTGTCTATAATTCAGAAAGAATATTGAAATAATAATTGTGATTGTACACAATCATACCTCGTATCAATAAGTTTTGGATAGTACTTAAGGTTTCGTTTCACCAGACTTGGATTTTTGCGAATAAGTGGACAATCCAATTCTGGTAGATGCAATGTCCAACATTTTTGGCGTTGAGCAATGGACACCATAAAGCAAGATGTGACTGTATAACTGATAAATCATCAATGTACAAACAGAGCAGCCGTATATACATTTATGTTACTAGAATCATGCACTGCCAAGGCAATCCTGTTTCAAACTAAGTTCGTTTTACATGAAGACATAATCAGCCACCTGGTTTTTTAAATTTTATTTTCAATCCTCTTCGGCGATCGTGGTGCAAGGAAAAGAAACTGGACATCACAAATACAAGGTATTTCTGTATATCCACAAATAATAAGAAATATATTTTGCAGTTTATGGTTCGGCCTAGCAGTGAGGTGCATGTCCCATGGACATCTTTCGCAGTCCAAGGGCAATTCCTTCAAAACAAGGCAAATCTACAATTAACTGCATGCACAAGTCTATGATGGATAGGGAACCCGTAAACGGTTTCTACCAGGTGACAGGTGATGTTTATGCAGAGGAACGTGCACAATTGATTCCCCGCTGGCAACTTTGGAAAATGTTATTATCTTAAGACAGCGACAACGAAAAGAATATTGTTCAGTCATACAATAACACCCCGCCAACCCTGTCTGCCTTTTGTGACACGCCATTCCACATGGTCAGGGAACATGTGCCCAACACCGAACAAATGCCTTGATCCTGAAGAGGTGTTTTTGTGATTGATCATGTATACATACATACATACATACATACATACATACATACATACATACATACATATATACATACATACATACATACATACATACATACATACATGCATGCATGCATGCATGCATACATACATACATACATACATACATACATACGTGATATAAATATTCGTCGACCATGTCCAGCGCATCCCAATATTTTGTAAGCATTATTGCGTCCGTTATAGATATCTGGTATGTAATTTACATGATCCTCCCCCGTCCTATCTGCCGCCAGTGCTCCTCTTCTCAGATATGTTTTATTTAAAGTCATGCTGAATATTTTGAAGCCACGCAAAACTCACGGGAATGGATTTAACCGCCTATACTTGATCTGATAAATGACCATGACCTTTTGAATGAGTAAACCAGACTGACCAAAGATGATCACCATAGGTAATGTCGAACCGGACCGATGTCATACGCGTACTTTTTATCTCAAAAACTCAAACCTCCCACAACACTGCCGTATCATCCATACCTGAAATCCGTTAGACAAATCAACTCGCATTCGAAAGAAGAAATGCCCAATTCCTTCCCGAATTAAAAAAAACATACATATATATATTATAATTATTCCTAAATCATTCAAACACACGGAAAAAGTGTAATTATGTATTTCAAAAGTTTCCCAGCACTAAGTCACGTAAGAATACATATGGGCCGCAGGCAACTGAATGTACGCCTGTTTGACATCGGCCTGTCTTCTGCCGGACATGCGGTGATGCTGGGAAGCGGATGAGGACGTCCGGCACTTTTTTTCGGTACGTGTCATGCTATTTCGAAGAATGGTTTACGCAGGATCGTAACAAGCTATGCGTCGTTTAACTTCAGCATGCAATTTCGAAACCAACAAAACACTTTTCTCGACCATCCATGATTATATTTTCAAAACCAAAAGTTATCAGGTCTGTGCCATTATATATGGTTGTCGCTACCGCGCTCTGAAACCATGGGCTAATTATATAGTCATATTAATATCACGAGCTTTTTTTCTGGAATATTGTTGTGGCCCCACATGTAAGCTATTCTGTGACAGTTGTATTGTTTTTCTTCTGCTAGTTAGCTAATCTTTTCTCTCTTGGTCACTTTATATAGTCCACCACTTCCACCTAAAGAATACTCGCCTCAGCGAGTATCAGACAGAACCCTGTGTTCCGTTCGTCTTGTGCGTCCGTTCTCTCTCTGCAAGAGGTATTATCATGGGGAGTTACCCCTTCCTCAAATTGTTTTTTGGGAATTAAAAATATTAAAAACAAAACAAGACAAATGGCATCACCTAATGTTTTGTTTTAATTGGGATTTCTGCATCGTAATATTGAGTTTGTTCTGCGAAATCATGAGCTTTTATGATTACAAAAAAAAAAAAGTGAAAACAATTTAAAACTCAATATTATGACTTTTAAAGACCATAAGTTCGAGGTTTTAAAACGTGTTATTTTGGGTTTTTTTTTCAATTTTTGGGGTTGTATCATTATTTGTTCCTAAAACCAGTTCTCACGGATAATTTTTGAAAAAGGTCATAGCCTGACATGTTACAACTGGTGGCATGCCGGAAACTGTCAGAGCACTTTTGGAGCCTAAAATACCGGACTAGATTTCTCGGTTCTTTATTTCATTTTCTTTTGGCGAAGACAAGTCCACCTGCTACAGTATTTTTGAATTTAGGAGACGAGGAAAGTGAAAACCCGAACATACAATTGAGTCTTACAATGTTGAGTACAGCCCTGTTTTCCAATTGTCTAAATAAGGATTGTTTAAACCATTGAATCTTCCTTCACTTACATTCGGAATGATGATTTTTGAAAGTTGGTATTTAGTCTCAATCCAAAACAACTTTGGTCAAAATCTTTCAATAATTTACGCCGAATATTAGTGTTCACATATATAATATATTAGATTACTACTGTTTGAATCTGTATTGTTAGTTTGGAACTGGAACAGATGTCATATATTTATTATGAGTACATGGGTCCTCTTTCAAATTTATGTTTGATTTACAGGTCTTAAGTGTTTTGCAAATCAAAGAGGGTGTTTGCGTCAATAATACACATTTGTCTCATTTTTAACGCAGGACGGTTTTTGTAGTCATTAGAATTCAACACCCTGCTAAGAATAACAAGTTGTTTCTGATATGATGCCAAGCAGCCAATAGAAAGCAGTGGTATGCAGCAGCATTTGATCGATCCTCGCTTGCCTGCAGCCTTTATTAAAAGTTAGCAAATGAAGAGTCACTGGGCCCCATTATCCAAGGTGCAAGTGACATTGGTATCGATTCAAATGTCGCTTTTGACATCTTATTTTGGTCATTGAAGGTACATATTTACATGAACAAGACAGCACTGTTGTTCAGCCCCCAGTGTCATTTACTTCGCACTTAATCTTAAGAGAATGATTTGGTAGAAAGGAAAAGTGACAGCGCAGAGATACGAGCTACGCGTGGTCGAATAATATGTGCTGCCCATTGGGCAGCGGTCTGTTTTCAGGTTTATATTTCACTGATGTATTGTTCGTTTCTGTTTTAGGACCATATTGATTGCATGTAGATATTGCTTTGGCCGGAATGATTCATTTTTCATGGAAAAAGACCGCGACTCTATATTTAGTTACGTCTGTCATAAGCAGCTTATATCAGGTGTCCGATCCTAATAGCTCTAATGACAATTTTGGAACTGAAGCAGTAGTGACTGGTAGGAAATATTAAGAGACGTTTCAAAATAAATTGTTCATTCCATTTGGATAATTTTGGCCGGTCGTGATAACTCCATCTTGTCCATGGCAGAAGAAGAGCGAAATTTGGACAGTGTCAGCAAAATGGGTCTTAGCAGTGAATGTGCAAAAAAATTATGAATATTAGTTGATTCATGGTTGAGTGATTGTATTGTAAATATGAGTAATAATTTAAAAGGAACGCAAGCAAATTCCTGTCATTATGAGGAATTTCCTTGGGATTATAAGCGAGCTGCTGGGAACATAAGGACTGTCCTAAAAATTTAGCAAAAATCCCAAGTACATAGCGGTTACACATTTAAAGTCCTAAACACCACTAGCATTACCAATTTAAAAACACGTGTGAGGAAAATCTCTTGATCCACACCAGAATGAATAAAGTATAAAGCACCATCAGATGGCTCGATAATTCTTAGCCATAGCATCAGTAAAGTTTTTGCATCATTAAAATGCAGAAACATACGTGCTTCCTGCTTATGACCACTGAAGTTGTCCATCATTGGGAATCTGTCGTCGAGTTCATTAAGCTCCTGTATAGCGTCTGATATTTGTACTTTAAGACCTACATTTTTCAATTTGCTTCAAATATTTAACCATTTGTAGCCATTGCAACAACACCGTGTGGCCGTCCGTTTCCTTGTTGCCATCTTCTACACTCATACTTACAGTATAGACCTCTCCATTAAATCAATGCAAAGGAATAAATCGAAATGTGTGCCCACATAGGAACGAACAAGATTTTAAATGGGTTTGAGTGTACACTGAAAGTCACACCCAAATTTGCAATATTATATCAGACTCTGTGTCTTTTTTGCAAGGTGTACGTCTCTCAGTCATCTGATATCTAATTTCCATCCTAAAAATAATACGCTTCTTCCCTTATTTAGCCTTGTTTCAGGACAAAGATTCTGAAACACCAGACAACATTTGATGGGTTACAATGCATCGTTTCTCTTTTATCTTTTCAGTAGGTGGTAATAAATCGTGCTGAAAACTATCACAAAATGTAACCTATATGTATATATGATGATATTATTTGCCTACACTGTTACCTTTGTTATTTGGGGGGGGGGGGGGCGGCAAATAATATGTTATCATCTTCTGATAGACTTGTACCACAATTTACGTTATCTTCTTTTAAGTGCAACATTGCCTGCACAGAAACAATGCTTAACCTCAGAAAAAAAATGTAAACATTCAATCTTTTTTTCATATTCATGGTTGTTAAATGTAAATCAAATAACGAGAGCAGTGCGGAAAATCAGCTATTGCTGTAACATGTTCAACCTCGTTAAATCATCAACGTCATCGTCATCATCTTCTTCATCATCATCATACTTCCTGTCAGGCCAGGTCACGAAGTCCTGATTTCACAATTTGTGCTCCAGCATAAAAGTTCTGCTGTTTGACTGCAATGTCAACATAAATGTTGGATTTACGCTGTAACTGAGCGTGTTTCAATTTTATACTGGGACAGCAGTACAGGGTTTAACAAAAAGGAATCCAGTAATGATCGAATCAACGGATCAGGTTTATAATTTAATCAAAGGAAATAACACACCTAAGTAATCACGAGTCATAAATAGCCCTTGGATGCGCACCTTCGACAAAAATCAATAATCTGTAAGAATTTCTATGCTGTTGCGGCTGATCTCCCACAATATCTAAATGAATGTTGCATGTTCGGGTGTGATCCTGCCCTACCTTCCGCGCTTAATATATCTCTTCGTACACCAAAGATACTGTGTGCTTCTTATCTTCATTCAGAAAAGTGATATGAGACGATCATCTGATAAAATATAACATAAAAAATGTAGAAAGAGTAGACTGCTTTAACCATTTCACAAAGAATGGGAATTTGCTTTCTCACATTACTCATCACGGTAAAGGTATATTGCATGCCAGTTCCGTGGACTATTTTAAGATCAGGAAGAATAGGAAGACATAAAACAACTGGAGCTCCCAGAACATAGAATCATAAGAAGTAGATTTAATGAGTTTCATTTTGCCTGAACGAAATTGTAAGCCTATGATCTTTTCTCCGATTATAAAGAGTTCTTTTGACCAGACTTTACAGACAATTAAAACTAGCCATTTAAAGCGACTTTTTGATAACAGATATAAATCACATGTAATAGGGATGTCCTTTGTCTTCCTCTTTCTTTTCTTTTTCTGCCCACCAGACCATAAGATCGGCCCGATATGATCAATTGTGATTATGCACACTTGACAAACCAAACATCTTAGATTCCACGTTAACTAGCCGTGACAATGACATCAACCAGAAGTCCTGATATGCAAGGTGCAAAAACACGGACCAGAGACATCCGGCATGACATGCCCAGCTTTATGAAATGTCCTTATTGTTTCGAGTGTATGTATGTATGTATGTATGTATGTATGTATGTATGTATGTATGTATGTATGTGTGTGTGTATGTATGTATGCATGCATGCATGTATGTCATTTTCCCATTGCTCTGGTGGTTACAACACTGCTCGTCCATTTCCCAATGGGACAGAAGAGCACAAACGAACCACAATAAACATTTGATTTTCTTGTCAACAAATAAAGCTGTGTGCCTGGACAACTTTAAAAGATTGCTTTTTCAGTATTCATTTAACTCTTGTAATATTTTTTCCATGCGGCGATGTCAAAAAATCACTTGAGGAAAGGTGTCTCAACTTATTGTAGGTTTGAAGCTATTCAAGATTTAAATTTTGTATATTTTCCTGATTTGCATAAATCAAACTCCTACAACTCTGATTCATGGTTCATTGGATGCAGCTATCCCACAAATCTATCAATCGAAGTCTGAATGACACCTGTCTATGATAGTTTTGAAGTTATTCAAGATATAAATTTTGCATTTACACCTAATTTGCAGCAACTAAAATGTTATAACTTTGGTTCTTGTTTCATTGAATAGGGCTATGTCACAAACCTATCAATTTAAGTTGGAATAGCACCTATACCTGTAATAGTTTTGAAGTTATTCCAGAATTAAATTGTGGGTATTTGCCTTATTTGGTTCATAATTCATTATGTCCCAAACCCATAATCTGAAGTTGAAATGATGCCTTTATCTATAATAGTTTGGAAGTCATGCAATAATTCACTTTTGTGTATTCACCTAATTTGCATAAAGCAAAATGTTACAACTTTGGTCCATGATTCATTAGATGTAGCTTTGACACAAATCTAAAAATTGAAGTTAGTTCCTGTACATTAGATTGATAGGTGCCACAAACCTGTTATGTATGTACTACTTTAAATTTTGTGTCTATCTGTAATAGGTTGGAAGATTTGGAGCTTTTTAACTTCTTATTGTCCCTAATTTGCATAACTATTAATATCATGATTGTGTCAAACAATATGCACAACTTCACTACTAGGTCTAACATCATGCCAAGTTTGGTACTTTTCGGAACAAAAGTGTACAAGAAAAACTGACCACAAAATTCACACATAAATAGATAAATAAATAAATAAATAAATAAATAAATAAATGAATGAATGAATGAATGAATGAATGAATGAATGAATGAATGAATGAATGAATGAATGAATAAATAAATAAATAAATAAATAAATAAATAAATAAATAAATAAATAAATAAATAAATAAATAAATAAAAAATGCTGTATAAAGTATTTCAGTAAAAACAAGAATTAATTTTGTTTGATATACTTCTCATATTTCCTTGGATGTTGGTATGAACCATTACGAATTAAAGTTCAAGATCCAATCAACAGGAATAAATTTCAGTCCACAGCTTTTCTTTTAGAGTGTCGTAATGATTTTTTTTATATAATTTTTGCAAAGTGCATTGGGAAAAATAATCAGCTCCTTTTCATTATGAACATCTTAGGGTTAGGTATATAATAGATCAATTGTAATCTTTGATATTGATATAGATGTCTGGCATGCATGTCTGCGTCATGCTACATTGTACGGCGCTCGTGTTACCGCTCTTGTCATAAACTGGTGAGTTTAAATTCTAGTTGTTCATATAACAAACTGACTACCTTTTGGGAATTGTCCGAAATACGCTGTAACGACAAGCTGTGATGTGCGCATTCACTTTAATTCACAATTATTCGAGAACGGTTAAATTTACGTAATTTTATTAGATCACGCATTAATCAACTGTGAAAGAGATTATTTCTGCTGCACTTAAGTTCTCTATTTTTATAACTATTTGGGTTGTGCATCTCAAGTAACTGCGAGATGACATTATTTCTATGTGCAGTACCTTCGTGTCATTTTATTGAAAACTTTAATGAAAAGCAATGGGAATACTATTAGTTACTCCGTGGAACCCACAGTACAGAAATGCACACCGGTGGATGACATGTGTATATTTCTGTAAACTGGGCTCCCTCACGGAGTTACGATTTATCTTGTATTATTAAGGAACTGGCCAAATTATTCCTTCCTTGATAACAAGGGAAAACTGCTGCTTACAGCCGGCATGATCATTGTCGTCTGCAAAGCGTAGAGCGGGGCGTCACGGTTCCTGAGTGATATTATCCGAAGACACGGAAGATACGGAATCAAGCCGGCGATACGGACTGGTACACCCGGTGCGTGTAGCACGTTTTAACCAATGACGTTGCTTGTCAGTTACCAAAACAAGATAAACAAACTTATCCCCATGAACCGATAAACCATATTATTTGTCCTGCCTGTTCTGAGTAAAGACGATATATGGTATGAATATGATCGCTATGATTAGCACAAATAGCCCCGTATCATCATTTTGGACAACAGCACCAAAGATATTCTATATAAACATGTTTACATTCAGCCTTTAGGAAAATAGAAAAGGAACACATGCAAGAACCGAGCAGAGGATTGACTTCTCTCCCCTATAGAGTTCAGTGGCATATATTTTGGATGCTTGAAGCAAGTCGACATGATAAACCTTAAATCTTATTATGAATACATGAACAAAAGTTAAAATTGAACCAGTGCACACTCTTGGTACTTGACATTTAAATTCCGTATACATTATTGTCGTCAAGTGCAGTTTGGTTGCCCATTGATATTGAGACGTGTATGAAGGAGCAGAAAATCGCATTACTAGTGCAATACACAGTGGAGTTTCCTTCCTTAGTGCCCATCACCGTTGTCTGAAATGAAATGAAATGAAATGAACTTTATTAGCTGCATCACAATTACATTTATTCAGCAATATTTTGCTATACATACAGAGACACAATACAAGCACAAATAAACAAAACATCAAACACAAATACTCAATACCACAGTGAAAACTTGCATCTTGACAAGGAACTTAAGGCGTAAAGAATTACCAATTAAAAAAACAAACTAAAATGCTCCCCGTTTGTTAACAACGGCCGAGAAAAAAGTCATCACAGAAACAATTTTATCACTATCGTCTAAATTCATTATGAATTCAAATTTATCTGTGTCAACTAAATCAGAGAAGTAAGGGAAAATATCATCTAAGGTGCTATATAAATTTTGACGTTCAGGATCGTAATTTTTGCAGGTTGTTATTAAGTGTATCTCATTTTCTATTTCATTGAAATTGTCACACAGTCTTTCTTCTAACGGGATCTTGTGGGGTCTTTTATGCCTACCAATTTCAATCTTTAAATTATGGGCGCTTATTCTAAATCGAGTGAAATTTTTTTGTAATGAACGGTCCTTACTTAATAGTAGATATTTCTCCATTTGAAAGTTTCTTTTAAATTTTGTATAACTTCTTAATTTTTTGTCTTCTCCGCAGTTATTTTCCATAGATTTCGCCCACTGAATATTGAATCTTCGTTTTAATCTTTTGTCCAAATTTTTTACGGAAATTCCTCAGTCTTATAGCCGACATTCTCCCACATTCTGTTGAAACCAAACATCTGGAATACATACCTTAATGACAATATCCATTTAAATTTTCCCGTTTCAATATTATCAACGTTACAAAGGAAGCAGTCATAAAGCAATGTATCGGGTCTCATGTGCACAATTCGTAACCAATTCTTACACATTTTTGGATATATTTTAAGTGCCAGGGGATATTCACCTAATTCGCTGACTACTACTATATTCGTAGCTTTCTTGTGTACACCCAAACAGAAACGCAGGAAACTTAGATGCACTTTCTCGAAAGATGAATTTAGATAGCTGCCAATTTCGTTATCTGCTATATATTTATCAAATGGTAACTCATATGACCCCAAATTTCACAGGCATATGTAAGAATCGGTGTTATCAGTTTATGAAACAAACTCAACAGAATAGGTAAACGTATGTTAGAATTAAACTCAACAGAATAGGTAAACGTATGTTAGAATTAATAAATAATTGCTTAAGTCTGGAGAAGGATCGCAATGCTTTATCACTAAGTACTTTTATAGCTTTAGAAAAAGAACCACCGTTTTAATTTCTATTCCTAAATAACAATAATCGTGTACAATTTCCAAAAGGTCGTTTCCTAAATAAAAGTTTCTTTTTAATTTTCTACCAGTCTTATTAAAGATCATTACTTTTGATTTCTGTATATTCACTGTCAAATTCCATGTCTTACAGTATTTGTTGAGTTTGTTCAGGCTATTTTGTAGACCACTTTCACTTTCAGATAAGATGATTAAATGGTCTGCATATAAAAGAAAATTTATACTTTTGTTATATACATGTAACTGTACAGGGCAGCAGTCGCGAGTAAAGATATCTGGTAAATCATTGATATATATGTTGAAAAGGGTGGGGCTCAGGTTACGCCCTTGTCTAAGCCCATTGTTTAACATAATATAATCTGAGAGCCCACCTTTTAATTTCAGTTGTGTCAAAGCACCATTATACATATCCTTGATAACATCGTATGCTTTACTGCCAATATCATATTGTAGCAATTTATACAATAGGCCATCATGCCAAACCCTGTCAAAGGCCTGTTTAAAATCTACGAAACAAGCAAATAAATATTTCCCTTTTAGATAAAATTTAGTGTACTTATCCACCAGGGTTTTCAATATAAATGTATGATCACTCGTTCGGGAATTTTCGACGAAGCCTATCTGACACTCATTCCTCATACACCCGAGGTCAAGTGTTTCTGTAATCTATTATTGATAATTCCGCAAAATATTTTTGATAAGCAACTTCCCTAAAGATATACCTCGATATTTAGTTGGGTCCATAACTGAACCTCCTTTATGAAGAAGTGTCAGGAAGCTTACTTTCCATAAGGAAGGAAAAGAGCCAGTGGATAGAACAGAGTTGAATACTTTCAGTAGAGAAGGCATCAAAATGTCTTGGGATTTCTTTAGCATTTCGTTCAGAATTAGATCTTTACCTGGAGATTTTTTATTTTTGAGTTTCATAATTACATTTTTTATTTCATTTGCATTTATGCGATAGTCCAACTCTGTGAAAGTAGGAATTTGGTTCGATGTGATCGTATCTTTCACTGACTCATAAAGACTAGACATTTTGGGGTCAATTCCCTCGGACATAATTTGAGAAAAATGTTGAAACCGTGTATTTGCGTCAATTTCGTCGCTAGGGTTATTCTTTTGTGTACCAGTAATATTTTCTAATTCTCTAAGAAGGTCCCAAAATACTCTTGGATTACGTTCTTTGATGTTCATTAAGTTATTAACCAATGTATCTTTAAACAGCTTTTCCTTGGTTTTTGAAATTCGCTTAAATCGTCGCATGGTTAAATAACATGACTGCCTCAGACTATAATTGGTGGGATCACATGACACACGCTTCGCTAGGTCTTTAACTGATCTATACAACTAGTAACATTTAAGGTCTGCATATTTCGGAAGTTTACCTTTCTTTGACTTTTTCTTCTTAAACTTGAGAGATAATTTGCCTGCTTTGAAGAGTATGCTATTAAAGTCTGATACCATATGGTCCATATTACTCCTCTGATTTAAATCGTATTTTCTATTTAAGAATTTATTCATGTCATTTTTACAAATAGTCTCTAGTACCGTGGGAAACAGTGTATCACTAATGCAGTCCCAAATAAATCTGTCTGGTAATGGGTACAGTAGCTGTTGATTGGTTTCTGACCATTGTGTACTATATTTTGTTGAGCCAAGTAGATGATTTACTTGATTGCGTCTGACCACAAGATTAAATGAAAGGGCACAATGATCTGAGAACCAGGTAAGGTCATGTACTTCCATAAATGGTATAGAGGGTAATAACCCTTCGTCACACGTGACGTAGTCTATACAAGTAGGGCTATTAGCATTTGTACTGTAACAAGTGTATTTTCCCCGCAGATTACCAAGTTTGCGTCCGTTTACAATGCGTTGCCCAGTTGATATGCAAAGTTTCAGAAAATTTTGGCCATGATCGTCTGTATCTTCTCATTATATCACAAGTTATAATTTTTGAATTGAATTTTTTTAGTATGAAGTTTAAAACATCAAGCTTGAATAAAGCGTTTACCTCTTCAATTGATGCTCCAAGAATCCAACATGGACATTTTTACTTTAAATTTTACCTTAGCAGATGAAAAAAAATCCGCTCTAACATAAAAACGTCAACGTGAGCAAAGCACGTTAACAACTTCTATGCGGTGTCTTTGGACGACGATGACAATCTTTTTTCAGGTATTTATGTTTGAACGCATTTGAGCAGTGGAATTTGATACTTAACTTTTTTTATGAACGTCAGCAATCACAAATCTTTCTCAAGTATTAAAGTGACAAAAACATCTCGTGTTCCTGATGTAGCAAGAATGAGTCCGCATCGTTTTACAAAGTAAACATCACGTGACAACTCCATGCCATGTTACAGGAAGTAAGAGCTTCTTAAGAGCATGCGCACTACAATTCCGGTTTTTATTTGCATAGAGCCAACAAATTTTTTCAGCTCCATTTGACTGGCACGTCAGTTGCAAATCTTGACCTAAATCCATCAGTCTGTGTATCGCCGGGCACCCATGGGATGAGAGTTTCTAAATTATTGCAGGGGTGGCATTTTGTAATATCAATTATATTTGTATGTTCCTTTTATTTACGCTTTTTATTATAATTGGCTTTATGCTTTCACCAGCCAAATATAGGCCTACCTGCTTTGAACACTATGGCGTGCATGTTACAGCTGTTTCACATTGTTTGATGATGATCATTTCACATGTTGCAGTAAAGTGTCAGTTAGTGGGACGGTTGAAGAAATGAATTGTGTGTGCTCACTCTGTCACTGTCCATTCGTCATAACCTTATAACCTTAGAAATGGTTTTTGTCTGCTACACTTATCATATCATAATGACAAATGATACATTTTTAGTGGTTTCATTTGTAGGACGTGAGTGAAGTGGATATAAACAAAGAATTCTTTAATTGTAGGGCGTTATTCTATAATTGAAATTTCGTCTTTTTGTTCGAATAGAACTACCCGGAAAACACGACGGAAAATATATCTTCTCTGAACTATAGGTGGGGCAAACTTACTCATGTGTCAGTTTGTCGGGGGCTATGCGTTTAGAAATCACAGTGGTCTACCGCCCGCAAAATAAAGACTACATACTCACTTCTGCACTTTTTTATCCCTCTGGTCCTCAACTGTTTCCCCATTTACGAATATCCTTGTCATAAGTCTTTATGATACTCTAAAAGGACGTAGCACTAAACATTGCCAGCTTACCAACCGAGAAACCCTGATGAAAACGTGCAGACCGGTCTGGCATGGAGAAGACAAGGCCTGACTGGTCTCCTAGATCGAGTCCATTATCACAGTAAGATTCTTCCGTATGATTCTATTGGTCTATTCTCTCACGTGCAAGTCCATACACTTCTTCATACCAAACACGTTTGCAGGAAAACTCGGGAAAGTCGTGAATTGAACCTCATAAGCGGTAAAATGACCACCAGCAAAAAAGATAAGTCAAGATTGCAAGGAAGGAAGGTAGAACGGTGTGTGCCTCTACTTTATGTACAGATTGGACCACTTTTCGACTAATATATTAAGAATTTTACAAAAAAGTTATCATTATAAAGACAACCTTTTCTCATGTCATGCCTTCCATAAAGCTGCGGCTGACGTGTTGACAGGGAAGTGCATACAAAATAAACAGCATTGACAGGTATGTCCACAACTAGCTTTTAGCCATAAAAAATATCGGCTTCTTGTCTATAGTGGTGATAGCGTTCGATGTTTACTTTATGCTAGGATGGTTGGCTAGCCTTGGCCCCGTTTTACAGTTTCTATTTCTTTCTTCTGTTGTTCTGTCGGAGGACTCTGTAACATTCTACAAACAATGTACAAGTTTCCATGGTAACATAGGTTAGGGACATCACAAACTCCTCATTTACTAGTTCTCACACGTGTGGAAAAGACGCGGGCTTGGCACAAGACGGGAGGCCTGTACCTGTATGCGAGTGCATCATTAAGTAGTTGGGTGGCATCTCTTGTTATATAATTATAATAGTAATAATATATTCTAAAGTAGAGAAGTGCTGACACTGGACACAGCCTACATATGTTCTAAGACATTGAAGACAGATTGAGAAATGGGAAAACAACCTGCAGTGCTGATTGACTTCAACTTACAGTGCTAAGAATGAAGACGCCTGTATCATAACCAGAAGATCCAAATACCTGGTAAGTACTTTGTCCAAGGGCCTTCTTCTGTGGATTGTGTATTAGTACATGCAGTACCGGAGGTGTAGCAGCACGGTACTTGGATGCTCAACGGGGGGGGGGGGTCAAAATGAGCAGATAAAGTACGTAAAGATGGGGATTTTTTAAATGAATAATGAACAAATATACCGTTGTTTGGGACGTAGTTGTGAGATACTAGTACTTAGAAAAAGAGAGAAAATACCAAAAAGGAGACTACGAAGAGTGAGTGAAGGAGAGCGAGAACAGCAAGTATATGCTTGTGCATCTACATTGCAGTCGCATCTGAAACAAAATGATATCATTAATTCGTTCACAGAAAGATGGTACAGCAAGTATGCAATTACAGATTACTGTTCCCTTATTTTATCATGTTGACTGATATAAATAGGTGAATTGCAAACCATTGTAGATGTGCTCATGGCGTTAAACATGCACTATGAATCTGGATATCTTAATTGGGATTTGTCATCTAATATGTGACTTTGGTTTTAAATATATGAGAAATCCAATTACCGGGTAGCACCTGAAGTCAGTTAATGTTTCAACAGCATTCGATTTATCCACCGGAGTGTCACGTTCCTAGCTTCTTGCTTCCCACTAGAATGTCACATTCTGGAGGCTTGCCGTGCAACAGCGGTAAAGAAATCAGATAAAAGTACATAGATATAATCATTGGGGCTGGCAGTGAACTTATGTGTGGCGGTAAGAATACCATACGCGTGTGGGTCCACAAGTTAATTGACGGGTTCCTCTCGTGGCACTCAAGTACCGGATAGTGCTCCTTGACAGTCCTACCCCCTAAGCAAATACGTATGGCATGTAAAAGCGGGCATGGGCCATGCATCTGTACTCTTTCCGCATCCTAGCTGCATGTATATCTCCTCGGGCGCGCTTCTAAGAGTGTTCTTGCAAGACGACCTTGCTGATACGCTGACTCTCGGGTAAATTGTGCATTATGTACATAAATGTTTCTTTCTTCCCCCACAGCGGTTGGTCCTCGAGATGTCAAGAATCACATTTACTCTTGATGCGTGCTCTTAGTACAGATATAATGGGAATAGAAAGAAACTTTTTCTCCCTGAAACTTAAAACGCAACTTCTGTCTTAATATGACAATGGTGTACATCGCATCAGTGTGTGCGAGGGTGGGTGACAAGAGTGGACTTGCTTTTTGCTTATAGCTCAGTGGCCATGAACTTGAAGTCCGTAATTATGAAAGCAAACTATCTCTTCCTGTTCCATGATAAAAGCTAAGCCAATCATTTAAGGTAATCTGATTTTGTATGTTTGTTTGTTTGCATGCGTTCTTGTATGTTTGGATTTTTTTCGTTTAAAAAGACGACAGAGCCAAACAAATCACAAAAACATCTGTCACATTAGTCGCCATTAAAGTGCGATACATCACAAATAAAATTCAATCACACATCTTAAAATGTGATGTAAGTGGCAAACTGAAAATGTTATAAAACATTCTATGTCTCTCCCTTGTTGCCTGTACAATTGACGTGGTCTTGCTAATGTGCGTAAATTTGGTCCTTCCTTTCATCTTTAACTTCACCTTCAGATACGACATGCTTCAGACGTAGGTAGTAATGTGAACTATTAGATAAGTTACCACCTGAGATTTGTGTAAGCGTTCCGAGGAAAGTTTCTATACATTCATTGGCATTACGTATTAACTATTAAATTGACCAGAATATGACAGCAGTCACTGTTGCCAACAATCTCGTTTGGATTAAATTGTGTTGAATTCGATCGGTTCAGTCGTAGCTTATCCCAGATTTAGCGGCTTTCAGTGAGAGGAAGCAAGTTGAAAAATGTCAGTAGCAATGATTAATTTTCATGCAGTTTCTCTCAAGACATTTCCTTCCAAACATAATCCACTGTTAGTAGTGAAAACAAAAATTGCTTGATGCAAACTGGGTAGCACATGCACACTGAGATGCTGTAAACAAAAATCTTTTATTGTCATAGGTATGCCCCGAATGGCCTCATTTCTATCCAGGTGTAAAACTAGAAAGGTGAAAGACAATTATAACAGTTTTGCTGGCTTTTTAAACAATGCAAAATATTTAACATGCTGGATGCTGCATGACATTAGTCTCTCACCCATTTTATTAAACTTTAAAGTGCTAATTACTGATAAAGCTGTTTTCTCATTACCGTTTAACATATAATGGTTAAAAGATTCAAATTCCTCATGAAGATACCTTCCATTCAAATACCAGCAAGCGTAGTCTCAAGCAAAAAGTAGTCTCCGTCGACAGCTTTCCTCGGTACACTTTGCTGACAACGCGTCCCAAAGTGTCCCAAGCGAAAGCTGCTGACTCAATCTTAAATCAGCGCTTTAATGGTTAGTCTAATTTGGATTAAAACTAAAGGTTGAATTCACCTTGGCGTGTATCAAAATGGGCAAGCTTGGATTAACTGCAAATGGGTCAACGTCGAGTAACTCCAAGGTCTCTGATACGCTTCTCTCCATTGTTGGTCTTTTGTCAGGGCATTCCAGTTGCATCAGCTTTGCATTGTAATGAAGCTGCTTTTTGCAGTCAAAATAAATATATTTTGACATGAGTCCAAAGGCACATGAGCAAGGATACATGTCGTCTGGATTACCACTGTGGCAGCAAAGCATCACGAGATTCTTAAGCATTGAAGGACCTTGCTATCCCATTTTCTGTACGTGAATCACATTATTGCCAGTGTTGCCTGCGGCTCATAATGTATCGTACGTAATAACATTTGTAATTGCCAATTCACGGGATTTATTATTAGTTCACATGTACACTGAAAACAAAGACATGTGTCATTTAATTAGTAACAGTGTGGCAAATAGCACAGATGCAGGTCGCAACTGCTGTATATTGATTCTATCATGTACATCAAGCAGCAAAGTTCAGGGACCAAGTTGCGAAACCCTTGAATGCAACCAGTCATCATACCAGCCCATAGAACACACGTTTAATATTGTTTTTTATGCCGTTAACCTCACGGCGCATGGGCTTTGTCAAATCACAGAACACAGATTGTTAAACATGCGAAATCCCCATGAACCGGAATTTCAATGCGCGAGATCAAACCCAGAGAAATTAACTACAGTCTAGTTGGATTTAATCCAACATGATTTAATCTTTCTTTTTTAAACGTTGTTGAATTTTATCCTTTTCGGATTGGATATTGTTGGATTGATGCACTCAATTGGTTCTCATCCCAATCCATTGTGCTTGATTTAGCTTAAGCTAAAATACAAATACCTCGGATAGTCTAGGATTGATATGCACACCATAGCAACTTTCACGTTCTACTTGGGTGTTATTTATCATTAATTTAGTTGCGTTTGTAAAATATAGTGTACATTCAGCCTTTCAGGTTGCTTTTACAAGTTCATATCTTTGGGCTATCCATAGATATCTTTTTCGATCATGTTGCAACCAGTTCTGATGCAGGCAATTTACTTAAGCAAGGCATTTTGAAGTGTGGTATCATTATTATGCTGCAATGTCGTTAGAGGAAATATTCTCACATACCCTCTTACAAATTTCCTTATGATCTGGCAGCAATCGAGTTTTAGTTTGCTTGATCTTTTTTAACAAAATACGCTAAGTTTCCTGCGAATAAAGCCATACGAAAAGTCAAAAATATTCAGGTGAGACACACGTGCTCCCACCAACTATAGATTTATTGTGCACGTATTATTTCCAATTTAGGGACAACTTCTAACCTTTCTCTGTATTTCGACTAGCAGGAACAAGAAACTGGACATTTTTTCACAGAAACCAGTTTGGCTCTCCCTGAAATGCATGTGAGAAAATTGTGTGTTTAACTTTCAATTATTGTCAATATTGTGTGGGTCTCTAAATATGCCACAACACACATGCAAACCGTTCCAACTCACGATTCAATTTCATGGGGCCACCGAAATCATCAAATGTGTTGCAAATGTGGTGTCCACATGAAAATTGCAGTTGTTTCAAGTAGTGTTAATCACATTAATATAGGCTTTGTAATTCATGGTCAAGTTCTAAGACAAGAATGTGCTTTTTTATTTTTCAAAAGCAAAGTCTATAGTGTAAGTTTTTGCAATAAGTCCTTTTGTGTGGTAAGGTATTTTTGCCTATTAGTGTAGGCCTTTTTGTATCTTATGCAACATGACACATAATCTTCAATATATTTGTCTCTATTTCGCCACAATCCCTTACACTGACATTATGTAATCGTCATGCTGCCAGTTTGCCTCAAAGTGTATTCCAATTGTATTTGTTGGGTCATCAGCACTTGTACAATTTTTCAGTTTATCACTCCATTGATGTAGCTTTCTGAAATGTTTGTTTCTTAAACCTGTTCTAAGTGTGATTGGTGTGTCGTTTTCCCTGTAATAACCTGATGACTTTTATTTATAATCTCGGGCAAGAGAAATGGGCAAAAACCCACCTCGTTACCTACGTGTGGTGACTGAGTGGCAAAGCTGGGTACTGGAGTGAAAATCTTGGTTGATTCTGACGTTTCAATGGGCTCTGGAGTGGTTTTGTCTTCAGAAGTTTTGTCTTGAGATTACTTATAGAATCGCTCACATTCCAGCACCATTCAAATTGAATTCAACGTAACACCAAATCCATAATCATTCAGAATTAAGTTGTGAGGTGGGGTTATATAGAGTAACTGATTTATGTACGTACTTTTGTTCAGCATTTAGAAAGCTTAAGTGTGTAATATATCGCTCTGTATCGACATTGGTGAACTATGATAACCATCAAAAGACAATGTTTATCATTCTGTTTGAGGTATCGTCCGCAGTCTGGAAGAAAGTGAGCGGCTAGTAATTTATCCGCATGCTATAAATCAGGAGAACATACAATATACAGTGAACGTAATTTATGATACTGATGTATATGTGATATTGCCTGTACATTTCAAAGGAAGTGTAGCCGCATCAAACCACAATCGACATGGTTGGACTGTAGCAAACTATTCTGAATTCGAAATATGGCAAAAACTATTCAGGAGCAAGACATTACCTTCTAGCCAAACTGAAACCTACATTTTGACTGTTCTCAGTACAATTAAAAACTAAATATTAAATTGAGCCGCTGGGCATGTGTTCCAATTCAAATCGTTTGCGGGATTTTTTTCTCCTCGAACAGTAAGTCAAAAATGCACACTACTGACACTTCGGCCTCGCATGCACCATATGTACACACTTGTACGTGCTTAATGTCCAATAAGATAAACAGGTGTGCAGAGTTTTCTGGATCTGGGATTTGAACTGGCTAAAAGCTGTGTATACAGATGAATTCCATGACCATGTCTGTATGTTGTGCTCACAAAAAGCAGTAAGGATTCTCTGCTCACAAATTATAAACTCTTTCAGTGCTACGGTTGGTGGGTCATCAAGGTTTCTTGGCATTGGACCCAATGGACCCAAAGCGCATCGAGGAAAGCTGTTTGCGCAGCAATTCGTATGATTTCATGTAAATTTAGCCACGCTGGCATTTGAATGGATATGACATTGTGGAAATTTGTTTACAGGCAGAACCGGTACATGGGGATACATGTATAAGTAGCCATAAGTATATCCCTCATGCATTACATGACACTGGAATATATTTACATAGTGCTGGTATAGAAGGCCATGGGGAGATCTACACATATATGCACTACCTTCTTAATCTGTACAAGTACATGATGCTGTGGAATATTGTGTACAGAATGACGGTACAGTATTGCATGTACATGTTCCTGCATAGCGGATTGTCAGTTTACCTCCCCATTTATTTCATGACACTCTACAGACAGTGCTGGATTAGGGCATTTAAGTATGTGTATATCTCTATGCTTCACAGGACATTGCGGAATATTCTACAATATTCGTGAATATATATATATATATATATATATATATATATATATATATATATATATATATATATATGTGTGTGTGTGTGTGTGTGTGTGTGTGTGTGTGTGTGTGTGTGTGTGTGTGTGTTCCCGAAGAGCTGGCTTCACCAGGGTCCATTTTCTGTAGCCTCAGGAGCACCCAGGGGTATTCCTCGTGACATTTATCTCCAAATGGTGAAAAATAAAGGAATTTCATTCGTTAATTGGCCCTTGCATTGATTCCCGCAGAGCTGGCTTCACCAGGGTCTATTTTCTGTAACCCGGGGAGTACCCAGGGTAATTCCTCGTAACGGCATTTTAAAGACTTGTTTAACGTGCTACCCAGACGACTTTTGACGAGCACATCGTGCGGGAAAAAGTTTACTTGCAGGGGACAAAAGACCAGACAACTGTGAAATGAAGCGATTTACTTCATTTACGGAGGTGAATTTTTTGTTTTTCACCAGCCTGAGATAAAATCGTCACACTGGGGTTGAGCCGACCGTGATACGGCAATATAGATCTAGTTTGACCTTTAGCAATATGCATAACTTAACCTGTTAACAATCATAGACATGACCATTTCAGGAGACAGGCTTTGGGAAACCAGAAAATATTTGATATTTGTAATTTTCTCCTGCTTATGTGTTACGTTAAAACAAATTCATATGGTAAGGCCACTGATCAGTCATTGCTGTACTTGTAAAAGCCATAGGACTGCAGAAGTGCAAATCGTATAGCTTCTGAATCAGTGTCACAAATTGTGTACTTACAATTCCCCTTATAATTATAACATACGGGTGACAGGATTGTACACGACGGGCTGGGGTAACATATAATCACGTGGAATTGATGCCTCCTTGAGGCATTGAATGGTCTCAAGTCATGCTTTGGCTGTGGGGAGACAACGAGTGCAAATCATAATAAATTACACATCAGAGGAATGGCCAAAAGCTAATCTGTTATTCAATTAATATATGCAAAAATAGCACGAAATGACAAATTTTGGTCGAAGTCTCATGGCACGTGTGATGCAAGAAGCTGGATATTATGCCAACATTTGGCAACTAGGTGGCAACTGCCTTGTAATGGTGCTCGACCAGATGTGAGACTTGACACTGAAGATTGTGGCGGAATAAAGACTCAGATTTGAGTCCACTTCCCTCAAATTTGTTCCGACGGACAGCAGTTTATATGGGTTTACGTTTATCTATTTCCTTTGAGTTTCTTGTATCTACGGAGGCCTAAAAAGAACCACCAATATGTTCAAACTCGAAATTTTGATTTTTGATTATCAAGATAAATCTCTAAATTGCAAGATTTCAAACTCGAAATTTTAGAACCAAAAGCTCGAAATTTCGAGTTTTTGGAACTTTATGGTTTGAGATGTTAAGGTGCAATTAAAAAAATGCCATAGTTTCGAGTAAAATCACATTTTGAGATTTGAAACTCAAAATTTTGAGTTGAATTTCGAAATTTCGAGGGATTTTTTGGGGGGGTGGGGGGGAGGGTCCTATGAGGCTTCCGTTTAACTCGGGCTTTTTTATTGTTTGGGCCGTGTAAGAGCTCTTATATTTCCGTGTGAGTTGGACGGGGATACTGCATTGTTTTAGTTACCAGACACTACATTACATGAAGTTGAATTTATACACATCGTTATATACGAGGCAGAAATGTTTCATGTCGAATTTTTTTTTTTATTGTCATTATTGGGGCCTGCTGTAACCAATGAATCGAATGTTGTACCAGACAACTAGTGTAATCCTGTGAACCAATACATCCACATATAAGCCAACATGCAGGCGCCTGATGCTGTAGTAGATCGTATATAATGGCATGTGTCCTTCTATACTGTGCTTACAATTTTCATCTGGAAAAGGTCTTTTACATTTGCTACTCAGATTCGAGACTCGGCCCGGAAACTTAGTGCCGAGAGTTCGGGCCACCCTGTGCAAGGTGGATGTATCTGAGGCCTGCGGCTTCTTCCATGTGGAAAGGAAGGCGTACAGCTTGAATCTATGCCATGGATCGTCTCTGTAAAACAAATGGGTGAATGCTGATACTGCTGAACTCTACGCTATCATTTGGTTCATATTTGTGAGTCTCCCTGTGGGAATCATTTCACATCGGTGTCGGAACAATGTAGTAAAAAAAAGTTACTAAAAAGTTTACAATTCTGCCCGTTTCCCTAGATGGTTCCGATTTTAAAATATTCAACCGTACTTCTGTTGTTCCCTGCCGTGGGCAATGGTTTCAGCTAGACCGGCCCACATTTTCCTTCCTCTTCGGGGTTATTTGCGGCAGCTTGACTATTAGTGAGA
Organism: Hermodice carunculata; assembly: GCA_964020975.1. Lineage (NCBI taxonomy): Eukaryota > Metazoa > Annelida > Polychaeta > Eunicida > Amphinomidae > Hermodice > Hermodice carunculata. The sequence goes on along the minus strand of OZ026612.1, from coordinate 19,339,539 downwards.
AACTTGAGATGTTCACCCTCACTTTTTGCAAATATTTAAGTCAGGGGATTCTGCAGGATTTAAACCTGGACAGCCCCGAACGAATGTGTCGTTTTGAACGGTCTGTCTTTACCGTTACACCGTTGGGTCTTTTGGAACTAAGCGAATCTTTTCTTTCTGTTGGTCGAATTACTGGTACATGCATGGGATAGTATTACGTAAGAAATGCATCGCTGGTAATCGATGCGGTTTTTTTAGATTTTTGAGCAACATGAAGTCCAAAGAAAGAACGAATGTTACTTTCCTAAAATGGTGGTTTAAAACAGAAACATTACTCCTAGCCTAATCGTTGGATCTTGTGTCAGAATGAATAACGAACTGGTTTCTTATTGGGGCAGACACAAGACCACACCCCTGCTTGTGCTGTTGCTCTTTATCTTACGTGTACGCACATTCTTATTGTATGCGAGATTTGACATAACAAGAAATATCTATCAGGGATCCAAGTCTTGAGGTCAAACGGTCAAACCGCTTTCCTCGGCGCACCGACGAAAGATGTCGACTTAATCCAATAATATGAACTTTCAAGGGTTAAACGTTGGAGTCGGCAGCAGTATGCGAGGAAAATTCACTCAAACTTACGCAATTTTTTGTACACAGTAATAAGACCGAGGATCAGGCAAAGCCTTCACGTTTCCATATTTTAATTTTGATGCCAAATATTGTAGTTAAAATCACTGAAACAAGCAAAATGGTGACGTCAGGAAATGGTTCTGTAAAATAAATGTAAAAGCGTCACAGAACTATTCTGGACAATCCGAAAGGCGAATGGAAAATTGCGTTTGACCTTTAATCCCGTCCATTTGACCTGAACCCCTAGAATGGTAGCTCATTCCAGCGACCGGCATAGAAATGGCAACTGCACGATTTGACATAAGTAAAACTTGAACCAAACCATAAGTTCATAAATAAAATGTATTTGTCATTGTTCTGATCGAAACATTAACTGACATTCTTTTTTCTGTGCGGGGATACTGCATAATACAACCAAGAAATGACAATCCCAACAGAGGCGGTGTTGATTTAAAGTGCAAAGTGGCTCGCGCGAATCTATCCTGTGATGCCCGTTGCATACTTCCTTCGGACTCCGTGTTTTTTTCCGGCATCTATTCAGGAAAGATACGTGTGTGACAGTGACCAGAATATTTAATTAATGAATTTAAGGCTGGATGATGCATAAAAGGCAAGCAGCTAGAAGAAACGGTTAATATGTTTCAATGTATTGATACACAAGACAAACAGAGACAAGTTACTCAAGTTGTACAAAGCGCGCACATGAAAAACACTGGCGTGGTGATTTGACATTCAGAAAGAAAAATTCATGGATGTCGCAACTGGAGCTATGTAGTCATGGTATTATTTCAAGAGACCTTGCGAATAGTTTGTGTGTGAATAACACATAAACCGGAATTAATCGATGCCACCTGATCACGCACCAATATCTATGTCTCAACAGGTCAAAATATTCCAGATATAGAGCAGTTATCAGCATCAAAATATTCCAGATGCAGAGCAGTTATCAGCATCCAAAGATGTTGGGAGAATACATTGACCTATGCTGTACTAGAAAGCGATTTTGTAGATCCCTGTTCGATACTCAAGTATTAACCGAGCATTTCTGTGAGGGCGTGGAACCGTGACCATTGGACCGATCTGAATTTAGAAAACTGTCCTCGCAACAGAAGCATTCAGTGAAATTTGGTATTTTTGCTCTGCGATAGGGAAAGAAAGAAACTGCGGAGGCAATGCGTTTGATGTCAAGAAAGAAAGGTGGCAAGACATCCTTTACACGAATAATGGCAAGGAGCAGTGGAAGGGCATAAATTGGAAGGTTAAATTTATATCAAACAGAATCGGGCGAAGCGACCTCTGTTGACGACTTCAAGAGCAACTCCTAGGCCCTCCTTAACCCACAAAACAAAGACCAACTTGATGTTTCACAGTTTGCCTCGGACGTATCAACATCTGTCCCTGACTATCCTACTGAACCAAATGCCGTAGTCGATTTAATCGGACGAAAACTTAAACCGAATAAGGGTTGTGGGCATGATAGCATTAGCCCTGGTGTGTTAAAGCTACTTCTTGTTCAGTGGATCTTAAAACTTACAACTTGGCTCAACGGTATTTTTGTCATCTCATCACCGATATCATGGCAAATGCACGATTGAAAATGCCAAGCATAGGAGACGAAAACTGTTGTGACAGTTACCGAGGTAGCAGCATTATAAATAGCATGTTTAAGATGTATGACTATGTTTTAGGTAAACGGTTGAGAAAATGGTTGAGCCCCAATAGAGAACAAGCAGGTGCCCTCTCAATAAGAGAGTCTGCACAGAAGACGTTTTGGTTTTTTTTGGGGGGGGGGGAAGGGGGGTGGAGGGGGGGAAGCTGTTTGTGAAGCTATAAAAAACAAAATCAGGATTTCAGGCTATTCGTAACTTTTCTTAAGTTTATGACCGTGTGCCAAGGCCGGCTCCCGTGAGGACACTACAGAAACTCGGTTGCGGTATCGTTATGATACTTGACTCATGTTTCATGTGTAAAGATTCGAAGAATGTACCAGTAGGACTTGCTGTGATGACGGCCATGTCAGGGGTCCGTCAGGCCTGGCCTATATTATGCCTTTTGTTTACTGTATTTGTCAACGGTCTTTGTCTTAAATTAAAAGAAATATATGGGCCAAAGGGGATATTTAGATGGGTTTATTCACGTACATGTATGTTAATGGATGACACCGTCATATTAGCAACTGGTTGTAAAAAGTGTCTTGAAAAACTCGAGTTAGGCCTACTACAAGACTTCTGCAACTAGTCGGGTATGATCATTAACGAGGAAAAGACACAGTTTATGGAGGAGAAAACAGTAATGAAGTACACCTGGCAGTCAGTGTAGATACCCGGCTCACAGTGCATCGATGTGAATCATATAATTATCTGGTGAGTATTTTTACAAGTGACAGGAGCATTTCTTTTGCTGTGCGACAACATGCAAATGAAATGAGAAAACGTTTGTTTGTGTGAGTGTCTACCTTTCACAACAACGTTGACCTGCTGTTTATTGTAAACGAAAAGGTGTTGGATGCGCCTCCACCGCAAGTATTCTCCATGGGTACGGGAGCTGGCTGAATGTGGACCTCAAACATGCAGAAACTTTGTATCGCCTACTGTGAAAGCCTTACTAGGTGTACAATGTCACACACCGAATGGTCAATGTTTGACAGAGCTAAAATATCTAACTTTGAAGGACGCGCGCGACGGGAACAAAAACTATACTCTAGAAAGATGGTCCTTTAATACTTGCCGCTGATTGTTGTCAGGAGCTGTAATACTGTTACAGGTACATACATGAACGACTTAGTGTCACATCATGTTATAACAGACGGTACGGCTGTTTTAACACGGAAAGTAAATGAGTCAGTAAAATATAATAAAAAAAGATATGACCTATAAAAGCATGAACCCTGATGTACCAGTTCAAAGTGTGTACAGCAATCAGGCACTAGGCAAAAACGTACGCCCGCCCTTTTCTAGATTGCGACTGTCGTCTCATGGATATAAAATTGAGACTGGCCGATGGTCTTGCTTACCCCGCGAGCAAAGATTTTGTTCGCGCTCGACTGGGCATGTTCAGAGTGAAGCACATGTATTGCAGTTTTGCACGATTGCTCAGGGAATAAAGAACATTCATGGCAAGCAACCGAAATTTCCAGATTATATCTTACACCCGAGAACATATGGGAACTCTTATGTGATCCATGAAATTATGTTGCATTTTTATACTAAGTACCTTGCATATCTTATGTACAACGGAACTTTACTGTATTGTATTGTTGAAAGTACTTCTGTGTTTGACTACGGTCAGTAAAACTGCTACTACTCTATGCAGTCTATCTATTGTCTAGTGCGAAAACGAAACCTCAGGAAAGCCGATGTACATGAATTTTGTGTGCAGCTTGTTATGATCTAGGAGTGATCTGATAGCCCTAGTTTAAATGATAAGGCAGTTTAGGGAATGTGGATGCAGCCTATATGAACGGGTGCTGGTGTCATCCTATCTGCTTTCTTATTATCTCACAGTCACTTTTTGGAACCTTATGATGATGTTTGGCATTCATTCCTCCATGAAAGAGATTCCATTTCAGTTTCAGCCCTAGGGAACGTCATAAAAATAAGGTCATTGATGGCCGTTACTTTGGCGATAAGAAGTAGAACATATCCATTTGGATAACATTTTGCTAAAAAGGACTTGAAATTCCATCGTGAAATATATGATCATAATAATAGAAAGCTAGATTTGCGAAGTGAGCATGAAAGCAACACTTGTCCGGCAATCTTTAACACAACAGCCCGCATATTTAATTTGATAAGTTCATAATTCATACTGGTCACCTCAGAGTTTTGCTTTTCAGAGGTGCTAAACTCCGGAATTGGTCAAACCGTACATTCAGAAGCATTACAGATCATCTTACATTTTATGAAAGGAGAATTTCTTTTTTATATTCACCGTCATCGCTACTGTGGTTGTCGTCGTCATCATCATCCTCATCATCAAATTTGGCATACTTACCTTCGCCGCACTCTCCTCCTGCAACAAGACCGCACAAGTTTTTGGTGCTGGCGCATGTTAGATTTATGTTATCGACAAACCATCTTCATCGAGTTTTGGGACCCTATATTTAATCACACTGAAAACACCGCTTGAGTTGACGTTTTTTTTTCTGCTTCAGTGCTGACATTCATCGCAGCTTCCTGCCAGGCACAACTTTGCCTGAACCGACCTTTTTGAACAGTAGAAAATAATATTTTATAATATTTATCCTTGCCTAATAAGACTACAATTTAAAATATGGGTGTTTATCGTAATTATAAGAGTTTTGGGGGAGGATTTTTTTTCTTTTTTTTTTTTTCTCCAAGTACATGGATTTGTCAAATACTCATATAGATGTAGACACGTCCTTGCAACGAATTTCATTTTAGAATGTTCATAGATGTTAGGGTTGATTTATTAATAGGGTGTTTATTGACCTCCAACGCTGGCTTTCAAAACTGCGTTACGACAATGTCAACGTTGGACCGCGATTAATGTTTAGACCTGCATTTCAATTATATATATGTCAAGGTTTGTACCATCATGACCATTGCAACCAGTGAATCGTACTACAGTAATATGCGTAATGATGCACAAGTAATTTAACTATTAATAATCATGCAGTATCGCTCTTTTCATTTTTTTTTTTTTTTTTAATTTTTTTTTGAAAGGCAGCGATCATGAGCCCACTATACAGACAATGTTTTATCGTGGTAATATGCAGTCCTAATTTGCACTTATGTGTTAAGTTTAAACATATTGTACTGGATTAGCCAAAAGGTTTTACTGCATAATATGAAAGGTTTTGCTGTATAATGCACACTCGGGACTAATAAGACTAACCTGATTCTGAAATCGAGTAAAACAACTGCAAGTCTGTTATAAACGTTAATGTTCGACATTTCCTGAATTATGCATGTTCAAAGTGAAGAAAGGATCTGTCACAGATTCTGTGTCAAAGGTAGTTCCTCTGCAAGGTTTTTTTAGCATTAATCGGAAGAAGACCATTTGGTATTTTGGCGTAACCATGTTACTAAATTTAAACTCTGAATCAACTGTATTTGCATTGTTTACAAAGTCATGCAATTTCACGCCAGATAGCTATGCATAATCTGGCAATTTATCTTAGATACTTGTCTCAGATGCGCTCTCGTTTATTTAATTGATGTGTCCCAGCCTTTTGCTCTTATGACGCGAATTATTAGATTTTTTTCACAAATGATGATCAACTCTTATTGCCCCCCAACGTTGGCTAATGTTCATTTTATGTCATCACCGGTGCTCACAACAAATCGTGGGATAAACCCTTTACAATTATGTGAGTTGATTTTAGCTTCCCCTTAATATAAGCTCCATTTACTAGTACAGTCTTTAAAATCTATGTTGTTTGTATGTTTTAATAATGATAAAGAATGCAACATCTTACTATTAGACCTTGCATGTCCGCTTCTCCACAATTTATATATGCATACATATATATTTGTACAACCGGAGTTATGATAATATTAAATAGTATTAACATGATTTCAAGACCATTTCGGTGATCAGCATATATCGTCTTTGGGAGGCTTCTTTGGGATTTTTTATATAATTGACTTCCAGTTAACGTTTTTTCCTCACGTTCACATAAAGTTATGCCAAGCTATTGATGAACGGGCTTGTAATTTTTCATTTTCTAGTGGGCATGATAAGCACAATATAGCATGTTACTTTATGTTTTATTATAGTTAGCTTTATCCATGAGTACACCTTTAATCCTTCAAAAATAACTTCGTAAATTATCGCTTTCTGAACAAGTCAGTTTGGGTTGTTTAACTCATTCACTTCACGGCTTTGCTACTCTTCACTTAAAAACCGCCTCACTCTGCCTTGCCTGATCTTTAATATTTAGCAAAATGCTTCTCGACGTCATATTGACAGGTACTCTGCAAACTTATAACAACAGCAATTGTTCAATTACTGCATAGTATAAATATGATGACAAAAGTGGTCATCGTACATAAATGTCATACCATCAATAGGCTTTTGAACAGCTTAGAGATGCACTTGTTAAATCCTACATAACATGTCCTTGAAAGCTCTTGTTTTAAGCTATGAGATCATGTGCGGCATTTTTGCATTTATTATAGATGGATGGTTTTAGATTTCGATTTCTGGGGAAAAAATCGGCTAAAATACGTCAAACATGCAGCCGCTATCCGATTGCACATTTAACGGTTTGCCTGCTAAGCATCGCAAACGCCATGTGCTTCTGAATCATCGTTCTGATTCCGGATTAAACTAGAAACGATTTTTTCGTACGAAAAACATTATGCATCCCCCCCGCAGGCGCCTCTCACCGGAGACCACCCCTCTAAGAGGTCCACCGTCCTTCTGTAGAAAGTTTGACCCTGACCTTTGACCTGAAAGTCACCTCTCAGCAAATTTAAGGGAAGTCTCGACTGGGTACATAACGACCAACTTTGATGGACTTCAATTGAAATTCAACCAGAGATTGATAGATCTATGCCCCTCCCCCCCCCCCTTTGTGACCTTGCGATTGGGTCAAAGTGATCTATCTTTGAACTTTTCTCAGACCTTATGCATGATTAAAACTATGTCCAATAAGAAAGGTCGATGTTAAATACTGTTCAACTTATCGTGTGAAAACCAAATTCATTAAAATGTCTCTGTAGCCTTGGGAATTGCGTCAACATCACCCGTATTCAAACTCATCCGGGACCTTATGGAGGACTATAAGCAAGTGCAATATGGAATCCATATACATAAAACTTTTCAAGTTATCGCGTGAAAACCAAATTCACAAAATAGCAATCAGTCGAAATGCTGAGACATGAATGAGATTGATTGGCTACCAGCCTGCCTCGGTTCCAAGCTGAGCCTTAGGCTGTGACGTCACCAAGATATACAAAATCCAACATGGCGGCCATGATATTAACTGGTATCCCATACAAATAAGAAATTTATAAAAAGTGGTACAAAAGATGTGTTATGATCTCTTACCTTTATATGTCCTCTTTCCACAGATTTAAATCCACATTATGGTATTATTCCAGTCTAATAATAGGGCCATGGTAGTCCAATATGTCCATTTCATTTCTGATATGTCAGCCATTGCTGACCCAAATATCCAGAAGTCATGTTCATGTAATTTGATCAAATTTTGTACAAGCAATGTGATGACAAAATATTTTGCCATCTACTGCAAAAATACTTTCCTGATGCAAGCAGTAAGATGTAAGTCCAAATTAGAAAGAAATAATCTTGTGACCTGACTTTGAATTTCAACCTCTAAAATCCGCCATTTTGCCAAAAAATCCACATTTTCTACAAAGCTGCACTTTTGTAACATGTGGTCTATAACCGGCAATTTGCACCAAGAATGCACTGCCAAAGCATACAGATCCATAATCCAATGGGGGTGCTGGGATAGTGAAAACCCTGTGTCCACCTTTCAGCCAAAAAGGAAGGAACCCCAAAATGACATATTTAGGGGGTAGGGCCCTTTGAATTTTGATCAAATCTGTACAATTTGCCCTAGAATGCTCAAATATATTTTTTTCACAACTTAAAATATCCGTAAGTATGAAACTTAGCCTAATCTATGTTATTACAGAAAATGTTTTATTTTATCAGTAGTTCTAAACCCCCATTACTTCTGATAAAATGGACTGTTCTGTTATTCAAATTGGACCACTTGTATCTTGAAAATTTAACCCCATCCAGCCCAAATTTATACCCTCTAGAAAAGCATGAACACTTGTTGGTCAAGTTACAGCGTGAAAGGGTCATGGATCTGTTTTAAATTAAAATGCCAGAGCAGTATCTGGTTGGTGGGTGTTCCAAACAGGCATCTCTTGTGTCTTCAGTGGGGTATCGGGTGACAGGATGCTCGTAAAATGACCATTAATCGTAACCCAATAAATGCACTGACTGTTATATACAGTAAAACCTCTCTAACCGAACGCCCCCATATACCAAACACCTCTCTATACTGAACACCATTTCTTGGTCCCGAATGTATACTTCCAATGTTAGCAAACTTCCCTATACTGAACACCTCCCCTTATGGAACACTTTTTTCAGGTCCCAAGGGTGCTCGGTATAGGAAGGTTTTACTGTAAGTGGCAAGTGACTTATCACACCTCTTTCATGTGATCCGGGAACACCTCAACACTCCCAAATAGCAGGGACTAAGATGTGCCCATGCGTCTTTGTTTACATAAACACTGCCCAGCAATGGAACCGAGAACGAGGCTGCTGATTTGACCCCTAATCTCGCATCTCATTAAACGCAGGTCAGCATCTCGACTGAATGTGAGTTTCGGAATTAGGTCAAGGTCATCCATCTTCGAACCCGTCCGTGTGTGACCTTTTTCAGGACTATAAGCATATGCAATCTAAATGCCCAATGCAAGAAACTTTTCAAGTTGTCGAGTGAAAAACAAATCACTAACATGGCTCTCTGACCTTGGGAATTGGGTCAAGGTCATCCATCTTCGAACTCGTCTGAGACCTTATGTAGAAGTGTTATCACCTCCAATTTGACAGGGGTATGTCAAAATACTTTTCAAGTTATAGAGTGAAAATTAAATTCACTACAGTGGCTCTGTGACCTTGGAAATTGGGTCAATGTCACCCGTCTTCACACTCCTCCGAGACCTTATTTAGGACTAAAACCATGTACAGTATGAAAGCTTTAAGCAAAAAACTTTTTGAGTTATCGCATGAAAACTGTCAGACCAGAGACAAACACACATGCACACACACATGGACAAAGTAATCGCTATATGCTCCCTCATCATGGGGGGGGGGGGGGGGCATAATCATACTCACTTGAAAATGTGGCTGGGAAACCATTTTAATTTACAAGGCATTGTGACCGTGACTTATGGCCTAAAGGTAATCCACAAATATGCGAAACAACATCCTAAAATCTATGGAGTATCTGTTAGAAAGGATTTCAATGAATCTGGCTTACGGTTTTGAACAAGTCAAAATATGATTTACCATTGCAGACCCCATTGCCTGACATGGTAATCAATAGGAATGCAAACATTAACCCCCCCCCGAAAAAAACAAACAAACAAAAAACAAACAACAACAACAACAACAAAAACAAAAAGAAAAAAATAATAATAAAAATCCCAGAACCATTCGCAACCATTTGAACACAGTGCGTAGATACCAGCTCAATGTACATCCCCACCAAGTTTGAAGTAAATCAGGCCAATTGTTTTGGAGAAGAAATTGAAAATGTGAATTAGCATTGCAATCCCCATTGACTTGCACAGTATTCAGCAGGAATGTGCGCAGTTTGACCTTTCAAGGTCACTCAGGTTTAAAATAAACCATACGAATAGAAAGCCCATAGATGTATTCCTATTAGCATTCTATAGTAACCTTGGGCATAAAATGATGCACCAGTAAGAAGGTATAAGCTAACATGTGAAAATTGCTGACTCGGCAGAAAAATGCAATAAGTATTTGACCTTGACCTTTAACATCAAGTTTATATGTTATTATATGGGAAAAAAATTCCAGACCCGCAGATTATGTGTACCAAATGAGGAGGCAATAGGTCACGAGTGGACAGAAATATAAGGAGAATAAGATACGCGGCGGCGGACGACGGGACTGAACGCTATATACATCCCCGGAGGATGCATAATAACCAACTAGGAAAGATGATTTGCTGCATAGCAAATCAGTGTGTGTCTTCAAAGCATATTGGTATGGCAATATACAACTATTCCATAACACAGGTGCAGAAGTTGGAATGGTATCTCTATGTAATATAGCTTTGAAGTTATTCAAAATTTAAAATTTCAAATGGTGTTATTAAGCATATTTTTAACTGCTACAACTTTTATCCTTTGGTACTTCGCATTCCATTAAGCTTATAGCTGCATGCAAATTTCAAAGTCCAAATGACCTTGACCTTTGACCTTTACAGGTCACAGGTAAATTGCACAGTGTTACAATACCCGCAATTTAAGCCAAACGTGAGCCAAATCGGATGAAAATTGACCAAGTAATGGCAAGATGAAACCGTTAAAGGGCCAAATGACCTTGACCTTTGCCTTTTTGAGGTTACATGTTCTTATAAAAATATCCAGTGTAGCAATACCTACAATTTGAGCCCAACATGATTAGAATCGGATGGAGATTGGCCAAGTTATGACTGGATGAAACTTTCAAAGGTCCACGTGACCTTGACCTTTGAACTTTAGAGGTCACTCGGAATTCCAAAAATGTGCAGGGTTACAATAGCTACAATTTGAGCCCAACATGATAAAAATTGGATAAAAATTAAACATGTTATGGCTAGAAGAAAGTTACCATCGATAGTGGCCTTTGACCTTGAAATGACCTTTGACCCTGAGATAACCTCTATCTGAAGTGAGCCTTGACCTCAAAAATGACATTTTGGCTTAAAATTGACTTTAACCTTGACATGACCTTTGACCTTGACATGACCGTGACATTTGAGATGACCTTTACCTTGCTATGATTGAAGTCCGATACACTCGGAACCACATCTACTATAGTATCTAAGATATTGAAGATTTAAAACTTTAATTAGCCCTCATTTGCATAATTTTGAAAAGCATGGCCTCTCATTATATAAAGGCCAGATTTTATCCATAGAAGTATAATTGTGCCAAGTTTGGAGTTTCTACATATAATACTTTTCAAATGAAATGTCGGACAAATTTGCCCGTAAAGAAAGAAAGAAAGAAAGAAAGAAAGAAAGAAAGAAAGAAAGAAAGAAAGAAAGAAAGAAAGAAAGAAAGAAAAAACAGAAAAGTGTGTGTTGACACACACACTTTAATAAAAAGTTCCATTCAAGTGTGCCTATTGTTCCAGTAGAATAACAAATATCCAGGTCAACAGCATTCCCCTACACACTTTGGGTGCATCCTTTTGCGGAGCCATCCGCTACAGAAACGAGGCCCGTCGGTTGAATAGTATTCCTGTCGTGCCCAGTTTATATTCATTCAAACATTACTGCTGCAAGTTTTAAATTACTAGAAAGAAACCAAAACGCGTGTTAAAGATTTATTTCATACGCAAACTGTAGACCAGAATCCAATTTTACAACTGTAGGAAATGACTTGACGTGGCATTGGAGTATATTTCACCACTTCCTGTTGGAGGACATGGAAAGCTTTTTATTCCAATCTGCATTATCCAGCTTTCTGGTTAAAACATCAATGTTTCGTATATGTTTGTGTTTCTGTGGGTCTACGGATGAAATTGCACTTGTATAGTGAAACACTTCAAAAAACTTGTACTCAGATGTATATACCATCCTTGATTCTTTGTGTGACCGTTTCTGACATTGCCCCCACACAGGCCTTGTAAATTTGACTATCAACATGTACACAAGAGTCTCTAAAACATTAAACAAAATTAATGATTCATTTTGATGCTGTTGTGTTTCTGGGTCTATGGAGATGTGTTATTTATTTAGCCACGTGTAGTTTTCATTGAAGAACTATTGACTAACACTGTCGATGGTTCTGCAATATTTATATAAAGTTGATATAGTAATACAACCGGACGTAATTTAAAACTGAATGCCCCTGGTCCAGCTGGGTTTGACATGAATTTTCAAAAACACTTGTCGTATAAAGGTCAATGTAAGTGGTACCTTCTGTCTGAAAAGATTATCCATCTTTGCACATGCCTTCATACATGGGTAATTTATTGCGATCAAGAGTTGTGTACGATGAATTAGAGAGTCTGTCGTGTTTATATGTCTTCTCTCTAAGTGATGACATCGTGAATACTATTACTTCGTGTAACTGTGTTAAAACCGTAACACACGTAGTTTCAGTGTACATGGTGGGATGTAGCACTTAACATAGTATAAATTGATAGCATTTTATTTTTTCCATCAAAGGTTATCCCAAGTTACCCACTGATCCCAAGGGAAAAAAAACAACTCTTTTCAATTATTAATATGGTACCAGATTCACCCGCCCAAAAAAGATAGCTAAATGGATGGATGGACGGACGGATGGACAGACAGACAGATAGACAGATAGATAGATAGATAGATAGATAGATAGATAGATAGATAGATAGGGAGATAGGTAGATAGATAGATAGATAGATAGATAGATAGATAGATAGATAGATAGATAGATAGATAGATAGATAGATAGATAGATAGATAGATAGATAGATAGATAGATAGATAGATAGATAGATAGATAGATAGATAGATAGATAGATAGATAGATAGATAGATAGATAGATAAGGAACACAAACTATAGTCCTTCCTTCCGGTATCAAAATGTCTCTTTTCTGAATCATTAGATCAGGCCAAAGACGTTTGTTGACCCAACGTACAACCTAGAGCTGCAAGCTTTACCTTGTGCAACTGTTAATGCAGTGAAGCATATCTTAGTATATTAAGTCTACCACACGTTGCTGTTGTTGCTCGTGTTTATTTTTTAATCAATGGCAGGTCTATGTTTAAAAATATAAAAACATTGACTTTGTACATTTTTACCATAGCATTTTAAAATGATACAATCCATTAGATGCTTGAAAATATATACGAACAATTCTTGAAAATGAAGTTCCATCAACCCAAAAATATATCATGATACACAATCTCTTTGCTCTTTCTTTCTTCTTACCGTGTACGTCTATAACCCTAGTATTTTCATCATTGTCACCATATTAAGCCTTTTAATCCTTCAGTTAAGACTGAATAAACCGCTCTCCTATGAAGATGCTTCAGACCTGTTATTCTGATACGATTGGTTTACTATTCTCATTCATTTGTGTGTTTTGTTTTTTGTTTTTGTTTTTGTTTTTGTTTTCTCTCATTGATTTTAACAAAATCCTTGAAGTAGCCGACACCTTACCTTCAAGTCAATTTTGATCGGTTTATGGGAGGGAGGGTTAAGTTATTCATGTATATCAGGAGGTGAGATAAGAAGTACGTAAAATAGAAAATTATAAACGTTGGTGAACATATTGATCTACCATTCTGGGTGATACTGACAAAAATGAATTGCTAAGATAGCATTGCTGTTTGCAGCAGAAATGAAGGTCATCGAATTAAAAGTTACGATTATTATTCACCTCAAGTTGATACGTTTACGCACTGTTTATAATTACTTTTCGTGCAACAAGATACACCTCTTGGCATAAGGTCCACAGGGTGGCGCCACCCACGAGAGGTTCTTCTAAGCACACCACATTTGCCTGGTTTGAACAATAAAACAGACAGGTGATGTATCTATAGCGAGGGAAGTCATTCAACTAAAATACAGATATATGGGATGATTCTAACATGCATCAGTGATGATCGTGTGTGGGCATCTGTCAAATCTTAGCTTTTTCGTTTCAAGCCGCAAAACATCGTTATCGGAGGAGTATGGTGTGTTGGCCTTACTGAAACTTCTTGGCAAAATAGTCGGCTAAACAAGAACATTTAAGCATAAAAGAGGAACATCCGATTTTCAAACTCACTCGCTGTTGAGGATTTGAAGGCATGTAAAATTGCTTAACATTTGATAATTTTTCTTTTGCGAATTCAAAAGTACACGCACAATTATACAGAACCTAGGAAAATACACAAAACCATTCTCAATATATACATATGAATATATATATATATATATATATATATATATATATATATATATATATATATATATATATATATATATATATATATATATATATATATATATATATATATATATAAGGTATTACGCTTGCCCGATTATCAGTACAGAAATACATCAATGAGAAAAAGTCCCTAGGCGGCTCATGTTACCCCACTTTTGAATGCATGCATATGAAGAGTACATATTATTTTATCAATATATGTCTATCTGTAAATCCAAACTGAAATTTGTGCAAGATCTTAATTTGCAAGTAAAAGTGATCGTACACTTTTCTCTTAATTATTGTAGACATGTTTGCAAAACAACAAAAGTGTGTAATTAGCAGGGAATTTATTCTCGTCAGATATAAAAATCTGAACTTTGCAACCACGGGAAGTTCCAGATGGAGCGGTTTGCAATTGACACGTGGTGCGAATGAGGAACTGACTACGTGACACAAAAACTGATGAAATAGGCCTATTATATCATTAGAATTTCATCACCCTTGCGTCAATATCCCACTCAGTGGAAGCCAACTTTGATCCGTTACTATATTCTTTATTTTCACGTCTGATGTTGCAATAAAAATTAAGTTTGCATAAGACCTCTGAAGACAGCTGTCTGCTGCTCATAATGATCGATCAGCAGTATCCATTTAATAAGACGTTCAGCATCATTAACTGTAAAGGATGACGTCATACATATTTTCTTGCTAATTCTACCATTAATTATCTGTCCTGTCGTTTGAACGCAATTTATCCGTCCTGGATAATTCATAATTTTGAAAATAGGCGAGCCAATTTTATTCCTATAGGCATTAAACTTGGCTTTGTTTAAATCATTTTAGTGGTGAGTTTTTTTCTGTTAAAAGTCCAAAAAGCTTCTGTATTTTCCGGGGACGGGGTCTGAGTGATAACAGCCTGTATTTTGACACTATGAATTGAAAGGAATCAGCATGTACGTTTGGAAATTTATTTTGGATTACATTATATGCTGTTTGGTGATTGTCCTTGCTGGAAAGTTCATGCCAACTTTCATTTCAGAAATTGAATTTGGCATTTTTCAAAGTCCTTTCATTAATTGTATGCTCACATATTAATTTCTTCACGCTGAGTTAGTAATTGAAATTTTTTAAAAGTGGAAGATAAGTATGTGATCAGAAATGTCGCTATGCAACGGTCCGCTTGTAAATTGTAACCCATTTTCCTAATCACTTGTAAATATATCACTAATAGGAGTCGCCGATGTATTGGATTTATAGATTAAACGTATGAATGACTTTACAAACACAGTAATCAGAAATTGAAATGTAGGGCTGGTTGTTTCATGATTTAGTAGGTTAATATCGAGGTCACCCATAACATAGCACCATTTTTTTTCAAATGTTATCCGTTCTGATAGACCTGTAATCGTTTCAGTAAATTATGGGAAGTCAGTATTCGGCGGTTTGTAAATTGTTCCTATAATCACGCTTTACTCTGCATAAATAAAACTTTTCTCAAGCCTGTAAATATAGCTTGACAATGGCTTTTATGTGTTGCTTAACAATTTCGCTCGGTAAACTCCAAACCTGTCTTCACATACAAGAAAAGAGTTCCGTCACAATTACCTGACCGGCACTTTGCCATGCTGTCATTATTTAAATCATACAAACCATTGGTATGCGGAGTACGCCAAGTGTATGTCGACTGAGCTTATTAAATATTTGATGATTCAGCGTTCGTCCTTCCGTCCACAATTCAGATTTTCAACTTCTAAAATAAAGTTCCATGGATTTTTTTTTTTTTTGAGTTTGCACATGTATCTATCCCGGGAGGTCCTGTACCAAGTTTGCATACGAGATGATAATACAATAATTTGTTCTAGTTTTATGAATATTTTTTAAATGGAAATTTCTTGTTCGCAAGAACTGCTCAACCAATTGACTTAATACTGCATACAGGCTGACCTGGGGTCATGTAATTCACATCTTGGAAACCAGGTGGCGCTGCGACCTTTTTAAAAAAGATAATTGTAAGTTAAGGTCATTTCCAACTTCTCAAGAACACGTAGAAAACATTGCGTGAAATTTCGTCAGAATATATTCTTACTAAAGGCGTCAAAAGGTTGCAAAAATACTGCTGTAATGTAAATTGTTAACAAAGTCCTGGAATGTTGAACTTTGGGACCATGTGTTGATGGGTTCTGCAACTGCATATGCTGGTAGCAAAACAGTGCACCTTTTTGCCTTATTGTTGAATAGATCCTATGGAACGCTCTGATTTTACACATCGGTATTCCACGGGTGGGTCTGTGCAAGCTTTTTTATTTTTTTTTTTTTTATTTTTTTTTTTTTTTTGTAAAGTTAATTATCTTTTCAATAATTGGATGACCTATTGCTTACGTATTGCATACATTACCACTCACAGCTGTGTATTGTACATTTTGGCCACTAGGTGGACATACGATTTTCTTGCCCTATAGTTGAATGACTTTTCGTGTGTTAAACTTTTTTTACTCTGTCCTGAAAGGTGGACGCATCTTCTCAGAATATAACCTTAATAATGGACATTAAAATTTCGTGAAAATGATGGAATTATGTTTAATTTAGCGAAATTATGGGTTGTCAAACTTCGGGACAACGTACCAGCTAAGTGCGCTGCTGAAAAGGTATATAGCAGCTGTACAGTACATATATTGCAATGTTGTCAAAACTATTAGCCAGATTCACTTCAAACTTGTGGAGCTCACCCCTGGGTGGGTCTCTATCAAGTTGTTGTAAACGGTTTTCGATCTCAGTGATTTTTCGATTGTTATGGTTTAGGCGTTTAACTACTTCTGGGGAGGATTGGACGTTTGTTTATGAAAGCAAGATCGATGAAACACAATGTGCTGGTTGCTGACGTAACAAGCAACGTCAGCAATGCACGAGAGGGCATGGTTGCTGGGACTTGTTACCAATTCTATCCCAGTCACATGCGCGCGAGGTAAATTTGTCTTTTTTTCCCGGGCATACCTTGCGCGTGCATGTGACTGGGATAGAAGTAAGGGTTTAACTACTTCTGGGGAGGATTGGACGTTCAACTAAGCCCGCACCATGAAGGCTTGGCAGGTTTAGTCCATGCCCGACGAAGGAGAAGCCTTCATGGTGCGGGCTTCGTTGAACGTCGAATCCTCCCCCAGAAGTAGTTAAACCCCATTCTATCCCAGTTTCCGACAACATAGTAATGTTGCAAGAGACAGGCAGGCAAACCTGATCAACTGAAATATCAAAAAACGCCTCAAGTGACAGACCCATCCCCCCTTTTATTTTTTAACGGAAATAAGCTTTGCAACTTTGGTTATCACGTGGTGCGTGCTGTTCTAAGAGCAGACTTCACGTTATACTTTGTTTATGAAAGCAAGATCGATGAAACACAATGTGCTGGCTGCTGACGTAACAAGCAACGTCAGCAATGCACGAGAGGGCATGGTTGCTGGGATTTGTTACAAATTTATGCCCGGAAAAAAGACGAATTTACCTTGCGCGCGCATGTGACTGGGATAGAATTTTTTTTGTTTTTGCTTTTCTGTTTATTTTTATGCAAAAAGTTGAAATATTCTCTAAAAGCGCCAATCGCATTGAAATTACATATGGCTCTTTTGGGCACCGCCAGACCTGAATTTGTTCAGCAGGTGAGCGAGTGATTAAGCAATGATATTTTGATTTATTTTTTTCATCGTGCAGATTGAGTTTTTTCGTTCGTTTTGGTATAATTCTGAAAATATCTGCAAAACCGCTCAGCTAGTATCTTTATGCTGTATTGTTACACTTCTGGCGATCCCTGTGCTTGAAGTTGTTCAAAAGGCGGCGCCGTGATGCTTTTTCTATTTTTTTTTTTTTTTTTTTTTCTTTTTTTTTTTTTCTTTTTTTTACGATTTTTTTTCCTTAAAAAGGGGGGGGGGGCTTCGCCTTTCAAAAACACAAAAACTGCATGTTGGAATATCTTAAAAGATATCAAGAATATAATTTTATCTTCGATCTCCTCAATGTTTTTCACTTCATGGTGCAGCTGTCATTGACAAGCTGACTTGTTAACGAATTATGAAGATCATTAAAAGTCGATAAGAGTATTCGTTCATAATGACATCGTTACAATCGGGATAACGGCAAATACAACATATTGGTTTATATCTTGGAAATGGTGTATCCTAGGCCTATGGTTAATATTATACACCAGTTGGGACGTACCTATGTGGTTTCTTTTGATGTTAATTTTGACCTTAAATGATCTTGAAAGGTCAAATTGACATGTAGCCTAATATCTCGCTAATGGTGAATGTACGTCAATGGTTACTATGAAACACTAGTACTAGTGGGAAAGTTCCTATAGCGTTTCTTTTCGTCCTTTTCAGTTTGGCTTAGAGTGACCTTGAAATGTCAAACTGTTGCGTTGGCTTATAACTCGGTAATGGTGGATCCTCGGCCAATAGCTGCTATTAAACATTAATAGGGGTATCCGTTGGTGCTGTTAATTTTGAGCTTCGGTAACTTTAAAGATCAAACTGACACATTGGCTCATATCTTGGTAACAATGGGTCCTGCCTCTTTTCATTTACAAATGTACTGTATCAGTGAAAACTGATATTGAAAACAGTGATGGTAGTTTAAAATATAGGTGACCTTGATATTATTTCGAACGTCACAGGAACACTTACATCTGTGCACCAGAGTCAGCTGAGCTGATGAGAGTCATATTCCGCTTGTTAGTTGAATGTAGCTGGATAGATAAAGGTTCAAGTTAAAAGGAAATAACAGAAAGAATGTAAATACATGTGAAAGAGCACGCACAAGAGGGGGTGAAAGAGGTCCTTTTTTTTTCTTTCTTCCATTTTTCTTCTCTTTTTTTCTGAGCATCTATCAGGATGACCTTTCCTTGGCATGATATGAAGCTTGTCATTAAAAAGGGACATGTATCATTGTTTTTTTATTATCATTATTTTTTTTATTATTTTTGCCAGTATGGTCATCCATTATAGCTCAATCCTCTAAACACGCCCAGATGCAAAATGTGGCTTGCCCTGTTTCACATCAATTTCTAGTCAATAAAAAAAACATATGTTTCACAAAGTTTTTTTTAAAAATGTACATTAAAATGAAATAAAATGTAGCAACTGACAATGGCCACATACGTTGCCTGGTCTCGCTAAACGTACTTACAAAACTTTATGTATGCGGTAGACTAGAAAAAAAATAGGATTGCATTTTTGTCTCCGAAGCATCTGCATATATGCTTTGTCCGTTTACCAGGCGAACCGTCCGAAAGCAGCCGTTCACGTAAATTGAAGTCTGCTTTGATATTTCAACTGAAATTCCATGTTGAAAGATACTATTTTCTGCTGAGGATTGTGGGGAGGACCTATCATAATGGCAGGCCCCCACCTCACCAGCTTTCCTATTAGATCTTATTGACAGTGTCTCATTCTGAGCAGCAGAGGGTCAGACAAAGGGATTGTACAATAAAGATGCGTTACTCTACCGATTTAACATTATGACGCTGTTTGCGACTCTTACACGTTTACGCCACATATCTGTTCAAGACTGTTCACTTGTTAGAGATTCATAGAGGCCTGTATATAATGTACGAGAATAAAGACTCCATATTTCGACATGAAGAGCGTCAAGTGCAATCGTTTTACGCAAGCTGTTTTCAAGGTTATGGCAATTAATTATTTCTGTGGAGAAAATATTATCACAGTGTGGTTCTCTATACCCAAATTGGCCAACAAATATGCAAGAAAATCCCCATTACCTGGATTATATGGTAAAAGTGAGACGGATTGTAACGACAAATACACTTTGGAGGCTGAATAGCTAGCTGCTCTGTGATACGCCTCCTGAGCTACCAGCTGCACTCGAACCCTGACCAGTGGGTATATATTCATCAGAATCTGTTGAAAAATCCACAGACAGAAGAAATGTGTATTTATCAGCAAAATGCCAATAAAACAGGTGTCCCGGCTGTTGATATTAAAGAGCACACCAGTGGCGCAGTGGAATTTTCTTGGATCTCAGAAGAAATCAACTGCTGTGAGAAGGCTACAAATAAACCTTTTGTTAACCCTTCATTCAGTGCTCAAAACCAGGCCAACTACCTCCCTTGCCTTCTTAAACCAATCCGCGCCGGGGAAAGCTGTTTATATCAAAGACAGGCTCTCTTGAAATCATTATGTACTCATTTAATGGAAACTCGTTTCTATAAACAAAGAACATGAATTGAAAACATGAAACCAGACAATGTTTGATATCCGGCTGGGTTTGGAGGGTTTTATCAATGTGTTCAACTTCATTCCCATATTCCGTCATAGAAATGGCAGATTGACGAGTTGCTGGCCTAAACGCAAGATAAAAGAAATGGCGTACAATTGTGATTGAAGAGCTTATTCGTTTGAAACGATAATAATTGCCACCGAGACAGTTTTAAGTGGCCCTGGAGTGTTTGCTAAGTGGGCACATACTAAATAGACAAATTTAGCTCTTTTATCAAAATTTTCTATGATTATTAAATTACTAGGTTTTAACTCGGACCTTTTAGACATTGTGCCCAGTTACTTTCTTTTTCAAATGTAAACAGTTGGATTTACCCATTCGAAAAATGCTGATTCAAGATTGAGTCAACAGCTTTCCTCGGGACAATGCACGCAAAGTGTCCCGCGGAAAGTTGTTGACTAAGACTACTTTTTGCTTAGACCAGGCTTGCTGGTATTTGAATGAAAGGTATCTTCATGAGGACTTTGAATCTTTTAACGATTATATGTTTAGCGTTAATGTGAAAACGATTATATCAGTGATTAATACTTTAAGGGTTAAAATTAATATACACCCTGGATCGATTTGGAACGGTGACAAAAACATAATGTTGCTTCCTAAATTTTACCGTCACACCCAGGCTAAAAGGTGTATTATATAATAAGAAATACAACTTAGATCAGTTTTATTTTATAGGAAAGAATGTCACTATAAACATACTTGCCGTTTGGGGGATGCATAAAAAAGTGCATTCATGGGGAAAATTGAACTTTACTTCAGGCGAAACCAAGCCTGCAGAAAAACTGATTACAATGTGCACACATTCCCTTCATATTCAAATTTGTTGTGCTACGGGCACGTTTTAATGTAAGTATACAGGCCAATTTCACCCCACACCCCGCACAGCACCTTCGAAAAGGCGAACCTATGCTTAAATTCCACACTAAAAGACCCCTCAGAAGTTACCCAAGCTTTATGGGTACGTGACGTTGAAAATGATTTATACTTTCTTGTCAGTTTGAGAGCTGACTCTGATCATCAAAAACATACATAGTTAAGGAGGACCTGCCTCCATGTCTGTATTCCTCCATGACCACGTCTGAAGTATACACGTGCGCAAACCGGTGATGCTCATGATCCTTGAGTCTTATCACAAAATAACTAGCATATTCTTATTAGGGCTCGTATTATGCAGGCTCGAGACCCCTAGTTCTGCTCAATTTGACCCACAAACGAAGTGAAAGGATTTCAAGCGCAAACGTCCATATGTACTGCACACAGGTCATTTCTTACGCGCCGACCATGAAGACAGCTCCAACGGAAGCGAAATAAACTAGAAAGGAAGATTTGATTTAAAGCTAATCTGTCTGTGTGCCTTCAAAAGCTGTAAATATTAAATGGTACAACTTTTGTGCTTAGGTACTTCACATTCCATTAAGGTTATGGCTGGATGATATTTCCAAGTCCAAATGACCTTGACCTTTGACCTTTAACCTTTACAGGTCACATGTAAAATGCAAAAAATGTACAGTGTTACAATACCCACAATTTCAGTCCAACATGATTAGAATTGGATGGAAATTGGCCGAGTTATGGCTGGGTGAAAATTTCAAAGGTCCAGATGACATTGATCTTTGACCTTTAGGGGTCACATGTAATTTTCACAATGTGCGGTGTTGCAATAGCTACAATTTGAGCCAAACATGATAAAAATTGGATAAAAATTGACCAAGTTATGGCTAAAAGAAAGCCGCCATCGAAAGTGGCCTTCGACCTTGAAATGACCTTTGACCTTGAGATGACCTCTACGTGAAGTGAATCTTCACCTCAAAAATGTCATCTTGAACACTGACCTGGCTGTCTGTGGCTTGTACGATTCCTAACCTTGTAACCCCACTGCAATGAAAACTACAGCTTTCTGTGGCTTCCAGTTGAATCTGTTATGTCTTACCCTATTAATTAATTATGTGTTGTTCCAATTTTCTAAGTTATGTCTTGTCTGTCTTGTGTTAACATGGCAAAAGCAGTCACACACGGCATTCTGTGTGCTACTGAGGGGCACACATACAGACAAGCATGCTGCCCGTAGCCTGATATCAAACCCAGGCTCTCTTATCTGGGCTAAAAGTATCAATTACCAAAGCGGGCCCCAGAATCTTGACTGATACAATCTTCAAAGCCTTTGGTATTTCATATTCCATTACGCTTATGGCTAGATTTAAAAAAAGGCCTGAATGAGCTTGACCTTTAATCTTTAGGCATTGCATGTAAATTACAAAAAATATGCAGTGTTGCAATACCTACAGGTTGGGTCCAACATGGTTAAAATTGGATGAAAATTGACCGAGTTATGGCTAGATGAAAATTTCAAATGTGAAAATGACATTGACCTTTGACCTTTAAAGGGTTACATGTAAATTACAAAAATGTGCACTGTTACCAACATATTAATCGAAGTTGGATTAATTACCTGTAACTATAATATTTTTGGACATATTCAAGATTTAAATTTTCAATGGCCCTGATTTGCATAATTTTCAAAACCGTTGAACCTCTTTACAAAAAGGCCAGGCTTCATGTATGGAAGTATAATCATGCCAAGTGTGGAGTTTCTATATATAATACTTTTCAAATGAAATGTCGGACAAATTTGCCTAGAAAGAAAGAAAGAAAGAAAGAGAGAGAGAGAGGAAGGGAGGAAGAAAGAAAGAAAGAAAAAGGAAGAAAGAAAGAAAGAATTCCTAGAAAAACAGTATGTCTGTGATGGCACACAGACATAAATATAAAGAAAACAGGGAACCAGATATATTATATATCATAACAGTGCGCATGTACAGACACCAAGGTCATTTCACGCGTGAGCAAGAGCTTGCAACGATTTCCCTTAGAGGATGACAGGAGTGAGGCCTTATAAACGGCGGCCGCGTGATGTAGACCTAAACCGTGAACGAGAGCGCTCTGTCCCGTGGCAGAGGCCCAGCCAGCTTGAAGCAAGATTAGAATGAAACGGATCTCTGTTTGACAGGAGAGGCCTTGACCATGAAACTTTTTTTTTTCAAGTTGTGGCTTCTGTTATCTAGATTACGATCACTGTTTTTATGTCTGTGCGCTAACACAGACCTCCCGAGATCCCTCCCATTCTTTTTCTTCTTTCTGTCCCTTCCTTTCAGCCTCTGTTTCCTTCTTTTATTTTTCCTACCTTTCTTTTCATTCTTTACAGCCAGTATTTTTTTCTTTTTGAAACAAAGAAATCCAAGGTTTGGCATAATGGTAGTTCTATAGATTAAGTTGTGCGTTTTGTTCTGAACGGTCTTTGTGTTCATAATTGTGCACACTGGTGATTATCACAATTTTAAATGTTTTGTATATTCAAAGCTATTATGGATAGACTCGATATTTCAAATTTCACATGTACATTCGCAACAACTAGTTTCTAGTAAGTATATGATTTAAGTCTAAATTGTTAAACTTACATTAATTATGCAGGGAAAAGTTGATAATGTTCGAAGTTGTAGATAGCGGTATCTTTCCATTTTCAATTATGTTTGTGAAGTGGGCGCCTGCAAAGGAAACTGGAACAAGAGTTGTAACATGTAAAATTATACTAATTAGGGAAATGCGAAAGTTTAAATATTGAATATATTCTGACCTATGATTGAGATGTCAACTTCTAGCTGTATTTTTTGAATGATTGTACATTTGCTGGACATATGCTCAAAGCCACAGTGTTTACAATTCTACAAATTTGGGGAAATTTAAAAATATAATATCATTAAAATCTTCAATTCTATTTTGACAATTTTCATGTGAGAATGTTAAAGGTCATGCACTAAATATTGGAAGATAGATGGAGCATATACACATGTGCTAAATATAGAAATTTGACAATCTAAATGTTGAACAATTCCACATTTTTTGCAACTTCAGGCGACCTGCCAATGGCAATTTTCACGTTTGTCATAAATAAGCAGAAATCTCCTGGTACAAGCATTATCTTTTGTTATCACAAAGCACCATGTCTTGCTAGAATAAAAAATAAACGTGGTTTGAAATGAAAATTATTTTCCTGTGAAAAATGATGGCTTTTGTGTTTTGTATATTATCCTGATGTGTTTACATGTAGGTACAGCAAAGCCTTCAATGTTAGACATAATGTCTACCATTGTTTACCTTTATTTTGGGGTAAAGGTCCCATGTTTTGACTTGCATATCAACTCAAATGGTAAAACTGTTATTTTATTTTGTATGTCACAATGTTATTTTGTGTTTCTATACAGTGCCCCGTCAATATCAATGGATCCCAATGCCAGAGTTAACAATCTACCGCATTCGAGCTACACTTTTTTTAATTGCCCGTAGTTGTGCCTGACACCACCCGTGAACCATGTAAAATGTATAGAAGTACCAAAAAATATCATTTTGAAACATAAAATGGCCATTTTGATACAGTAACATGATGTCTTGATCACTGTTTAGTCTCCGTGAGTCTACACTCCAGAGTCGCATTGTTTAAGTTTATCAGGTTCCCATATTAAGGAGTACTTTCATCCCCAATACCGGAGGGTGCCTGTTTTGATATGATGGCTGCAGCAAAAAGTAGTGAAAATATACAGTCTGCGTTTGTGAATACTACAGATGCATATATGTTAGTCTGTGTCTTCATATTCAAAATGCTATATATGCACCTTTAGGTCTTGAATCAGTAAATCAAACCTAATAGAGTTACATGTGAAACTGGCTTTTTTCAACGGCTTGTCATTTAAGAGTTTCGTTGACACTGTACCTGTCACTTTGGGTGAAGGTTACTCCAATGACAGTGACATTATGGATAGAAAATGGTGTTAAAGCCCATCAACTTTTTTGCCACTTGCGCATTTGTTTATGCTTACCTCCAAAGTTACAGTTCCGAAGCAAACCTTAATGAAATAAAGGGACAACAAGATTTGTAGTTTAAGGGGTTAAATGTTAAAGTGACACCCTCCCCAAACCCACATATAATCAGGCATATTTATTCCCTTCATATGACAAGAAATGAAAAGAGTTTCTCTGCTCCCTTATTTTTAATAGCCTGTCACATGAGGTCCTATATTCATTCAGTGGCTGAAAGTTTTGACACACCTGCACCCGCAGCGTATTTACTGGTCCACGACATAAAAGCGAATCTAATGGATATTGCGCAGAAGTTGCAGCACTAAAAGTTCTCCTAATCAAAGATATAGTAATAGTCTCATGTATTCAATATCTTAAAACGCAAATCGTTTATATATCCAAAAGTATGACAGATCTTAATTTCACATTGCAGCAGTTCAGATCTCTGATAGCTGCAAAACTATGAAGCATCTATAGAATTTCCGTTGTGCAGACTCACATTAGCTGTGAAGCACATCTTTAAGTTCTTTTTTCTTTCTCTTTGATCGATTGCGACTGCCCATATTTGGATCCATAAGCTATAAAGCAAGCATCCATGTTCATATTATCTCTTGTGCGCAAGCCCTCATTTCACTTGTTGAAATACTTTATTTCTTTTAAGAGGATTAGAAAAGTAGCCAAAGGCTAATACAAATTCTTCTCCTCGTGTAAATACAAAATATATACAAATATAACTGTACATAGTGTAACGTAAAGAGAAAAAAAGTGTAAAAGACAATAAGATACAAGATAAAATGACAAAACACACATGGGATCACAATAAAATACAAGATCGCAAACATGCCATTATTCTGGAGAGGAGGACATATAAAGCAGGAAAAAAATTGATAAGCGACAAATAATTGAACATATGTGAGTAAATGTACATATATATATATACAATGGATACTAATGTGCACAAGCCACAGGTGACGACTGAAGGGGAGGTACTTGTCCGACAAAAGAACCAGGGTTTCATTTCACTTCAGTCCGCCCACCCACCCAATCATTTAGGACGCATTTACTTCAGATGACAATGATTGATTGATTGATTGATTGATTGATTGATTGATTGATTGATTGATTGATTGATTGATTGATTGATTGATTGATTGATTGATTGGTTGGTTCATTGATTGAGCCCTGATTTTTTTCCGGAGCTTTTTTCAGACACTGCGATACTTTTTCTCTTTCTTTCTTTTTTTCTTCACTGTCCGCAGTCTTTCTCTGACACCGTAAGAACATCTGTGAAAAGTTGTGGAAACATTGGATATGGGGTAAACTTGTGTCCCCTATCTTCAAGGATCAGATGTTCAGTTTTTTGCAAATTAGGGGCAATTAAAATTTTGAAAGCTTCCTGGCTTCAAAACTAAAGTAGAGAGACACAAATTTGTCACTCTAAGGGATAACAAACAAAAGTTCCGAAATTTTCAATTATGCTTACTATAGGCATTAGTAATTTAAAAATCTTGAGTACCTTGAAGACTGTTATAGAAAGAGGTGCGGTTCAAAACTCAATTTATAGGTTTGTGAGATAACCAGTTCTGATGAACCATGAACCAAAGCTGTAGCATTACAATTTATGCAACTTAAGCAAATGTACAAAATTTATATTTTGAATACCTTATAGATAGAGATGCCATTCCAATTTCAGTTTATGGGTTTATAACATAGCCGCATCCAATGAAGCATGAACCGAACTTTACGGATTTTAATTTATGCAAATTAACTAAATACGCACAATTTAAATTGCCAATATTTTAAGAAGTGTTATAGATGGAGATGTCATTTCAACTTCAATTTATGTTTTTTTGATATAGCTGCATGCAATGAACCATGAACCAATGTTGTAGCATTTTCATTTAAGAAAACTAGGCAAATCCACATTGAACACAATACACGCCAGAATATTCCCCAGCGGTTAACAAAATCAAAAATCTGCTGAGGTCATTTTCTTGATAAGATACTTTCGCTGCTCCCAGAGAGATTTGCTTGCAAATCTATCTTTTCTAGTTTGCTTATTTAGTGTGCAATGGTTGTCATCTGCAACCACGTTTCTGGGCTAATATCAAACCATAATGTTCAAGTAATACCTTTTGTTTGACCTTCACGACCATTTCTTTTAGCAGAAAACTTGTTTAAGCCTTGTTATTAGCTTAATGGGCAGAAGGATGATGATGGAAAACGCATAATCATAAATGAACCTTTGTGCTGTCTGTGTAACAAATTTGGCCTGTTACTTATGGCTGTACTTGTGAAAATATGCACTGAGTCATTCAGTGAGGTAGAGACATTAAAATGCGAAGCAGCTCATGATGGTATGGAGACGGAATAAAGATGTATGTAGAGAAAAGGGCCTGATAGCTATGGTCAAAATTTAAAAGATGTAGCCAGATGGATACATGAGATCGAACCGGTAACCTTGTGCCAACCTTTGTTGCCACGGACTTATCCAAACTGCCCTCTGTAGACATTGATCATGTAGATGTAACTTTTATTGTCAGTGAAGTCAAGCAAGCACGAGCTGAGATCTCTGTTATGAAGAATCAGTTAAACCATATAATTTATTATGTAAAGTTCGTACCGAAAGTACAGACGTAACAAACATACTGATATTGTCAACACAAAGTCTAAAAGACAACATTCAAAAAAGTGAATGCTGCTGTATATGACAAGTGATGTAACGTAGCCAATGACTATAAATAAACCATGTACTATATCGTCAACTGGTGAGAATAAGCTACTGAGCAGTGTAGCTGCATTGCATGATACTGCACTTCCACTTGGAAACACTAGGGGGGGAGTGAGCAAGTCTGATACAAGCAGTGTCCCACCTGTCCATGTAACTGGTAATAATAATCATGCTTGTTGTACACATGACGTGGCACCTTCCGGGATTATGACAGCAGCAAGTGAATCTGGTAATAGTGGTGCTGCCCCTGTCTACCAACAGACAGCTGATGAGTCTGCCAATGCCGGTGATGCCAGAGTAAGCCCCGGTGTAAGATCTTATGCCGAAGCTGCATCGCCTGAGACTAGAGCAGTGTCAACCCGATACCTATCACAAGAACTTTGTCCTTCAGGGGAGCTGACTGTGGCGCTATTATAAATAATGGCACGGGTATGATGGATACTTCCAAAGCTTTTGCAGTATTAGGCGTAATAAAGTATTTACTATGTTGAGACATAGATCTTTACCTTAATATGTTATACGCATGTTAGTGTTTTGGCACTCAGCTCAACAGCTCTGTGTGAGATGGGGTCATGTTTTCTCTGATATGTTTACAGTCATGAATGGTGTACGCCAAAGGGGTATATTATCACCGCGTCTTTTCAATGTGTACATTGCCAATCACAATATAAATCTCAGAAATACTTAAATTGATGCACTCTTGCTGACTCTTTGATAAAACAATTTATGCTGATGATCTTTTATTGCACCGTCCTTCTGCTAAAGGTCCACAAAAGTTAATCAAAGAATGCAGTGATTTTACTATTGCTAATGATATCATATTAAATGCTGATAAAACCTGTTGTATGACATTCCAGTCTCTTACTTTTATATAACACAAAATCCCCAAGAAGCATTTAAATGACAAGATATGTTGATGCACACAAGTATCTTGGTATATTTCTTTGTAACCATTGTAAACATGAAGACGACATTCAACGTCAAACACGTTACTGTTGCACTCAACGTAATATTCTGTATTGCAAATTCTATCATTGTTCATACGATGTTAAGCTTATGGGGTTTAATTCTTATTGTTCTAATGTATTACGCTTCCCCTTGGACTCGGCATTGCAAAAGATCCATATCTAAACTAGAAAAGATGATTTGCTGCGTAGCAAATCAGTGTGTGTGTCTTCAAAGCATATTGGTATGGCAATGTACAACTCTTCCATAACACAGGAGTAGAAGTTGGAATGGTATCTTTATCTATCATAGCTTTAAAGTTATTCAAGATTTAAAAGTTCAAATGCTGCTTATTAGCATAATTTAAATGACTACAACTTTTGCTTTGGATTCATGACATGGGCACTGGTCAGTAGCCCCCTGGTAGAACTTAAAATGACATCTCTGTCTATAATAGTTTTGAAAATATTCAAGTTTTACAATTTCAAATGCTACTAATTGGCATAATTTAAATGGCTACAACTTTTGGTTTAGGTTCATTAGATGCGCAATGGTCAATAACCCCCTAGTAGAAGTTAAAATGACATCTCTGTCTGTAATAGTTTTGCAGATAGTCAAGTTTTAAAATTTCAAATGCCCCTAATTTGCATAATTTTAAACATCTTCATTCCTCTGTATAAAACGGTCAAAGTCCTTGTATGGCGGTACAATCATGCAACCAAATCGGATGAAAATTGACCAAGTTATGGCAAGATGAAACTTTCAAAGGGCCAAATGACCTTGACCTTTGCCCTTTCGGGGTTACATGTTCTTGTAACAATGTCCAGTGTAGCAATACCTACAATTTGAGTCCAACAGGATTAGAATTGGATGGAAAATGGCCAAGTTATGACTGGATGAAACTTTCAAAGGTCCAAATGACCTTGACCTTTGACCTTTAGCTCTCACATATAAAT
This sequence comes from Hermodice carunculata, assembly GCA_964020975.1. Taxonomy (NCBI): domain Eukaryota; kingdom Metazoa; phylum Annelida; class Polychaeta; order Eunicida; family Amphinomidae; genus Hermodice; species Hermodice carunculata. Next base: position 19,309,508 of record OZ026612.1, on the reverse strand, counting down.
AAGAAATATGCAGGGTTACAATAGCTACAATTTGAGCCCAACATGATCAAAATTGGATGAAAATTGACCAAGTTATGGCTAGAAGAAAGCCACCATGGTAAGCAGCCTTTGACATTGATAAGACCTTTGACCTTGAGATGACCTCCATCTGAAATGAACTTTGACCTCAAAAATGAAATTTTGGCTTAAAATTGACCTTTGACCTTGACATTTGAGATGACCTTTACCTTGCTGTGATCGAACTTTTATATACTCGGAACCACATCTACTATAGTATATAAGATATTGAAGATTTAAAACTTTAATTAGCCCTAATTTGCATAATTTTGAAAAGCATGACTTCTCATTAAAAAAAGTCAGACTTCATCTATAGAAATATAATTGTGCCAAGTTTAGAGTTTCTACGTGTAATACTTTTCAAATGAAATATTGGACAAATTTGCCTGTAAAGAAAGAAAGAAAGAAAGAAAGAAACAAACAAACAAACAAACAAACAAACAAACAAAGAATTCCTAGAAAAACCGAAAAGTGTGTGCTGACACACACACTTTAATTACGTGCTCTGTAATAATCTTTCCGCCCGTTTTGGGGGGTATGCACTGGACTGCAGTGTTGGTAATATGTCTTACAACTACAGTGTTATCTCCTGATATATTTCGTGCTTCTGCTATCCATAGGCACTGGCATAATTTGTTATACCTGTTGTGATCAGTAAAGATACAGTTTGCGGTTTACATTACTGTTATTGTCATTTTTATGCAATTGAAAATAGTGACTCTTTTGGTTCATAATGCAGGCATTATCAACAGAATTAATGGATATGACAATATTGTAATTTTTTCTGTCCCTTTTTTACCTTGTATCACACTAAATTGATTTCAACTATGGAGCTGATTATGTACAATCATACATATATCATTTGTCTAAAATAAAACAATGTATCTTATGGGAGAATTTAAGGAAACGACATCTTTAACCGGTTTCAATACCATAAGACAAAATGTGCGGACTTTGTTCAACCAACCTTATAGGCGTGTGTTGTTTTATATGCCCATATTTCATTTGGAGTCTAATTGTTTGAGGTTTCATCGCCTTTTTTTTTTTTTTTTTTTTTTTTTTTTTTTTTTAGTTGTTTTTTTTTTTTTTTTTTTTTTTTGTTTGTTTGTTTGTTTGTTTGTTTGTTTTTTTTGTTTGTTTGTTTTGTTTTTGGTTGTTTTTGTTTTTTTTTTTTTGGTTTGTGTTTTTTTGTTTTGTTTTTGTTTTGTTTTTTGGCTTGGCTTGTCTTGTCTTCTCTTGTCTCGTCTCGTTTAGTGTCATCTCGTCTCACTTTTTATGTGTGGCTTATTTCTTATCCCGCCCTCTCCTTGAAGGCTCATTTCATTCCATTATACCTAATATTGCCTAATTCGATTATAACACTGAATTGCATTGCATTGGTTGAACAATTGTTCGGCCTATTGACACCACTGTTAAAATACCAGTAAATGAATAGCATGTCTGTTATATTTAATTCAAATGACAGAATGACTCGTTTTGCACAACCATAGGAAAAATAGTCACAATAGTCTCGCCATCGACTGTTTGTTATGAACAGTTCATAATTCTCTGGTGACCAAGCCCAGCTGCGCTTAAAAGAATAAGTCAGCCTTCACTTGTCTGGCTCCATAAAATAAAACCTATGAAGATAACCATACAAACTATCAAGTTGTACTTTTTTAAACAAAGGTTGTGATCTATAGATTATGAAATACTAACATCATATCAATATGATTTTGGGGGTAAAAATTATTGCAAAAACAACAATATATTTGGGCACAAAGTATCATGAGGCTTGGTTACAAAATATGTAATAGCTGTCTCCGCATTTGTATGCAAACGTCACCTTGTAATTTCAGATTTTCAAAGTTTTTCAGGCAAGAATTTAAGGGTCATAAAGTAAGTGGTGTTTTTCATACTCTGTGAACCATGATCTTGAATGCAATGTGCAATGCGCACATTTTACATGTTGATATTACTGATTTTCACTCTATGAGCAGGAAAAGTGACATCTGACTGAAATTACCGATGCATGGCTGCGCCACAATAAGCAACGTTGACCAACACTTTTTAAGGTTTTTTAACATTTACATCAACCTGAAACTACGTCGCGTTTTCAACGGAAAAGTGTTTGAATCCGGCGACTTCTCTGTACATTAACTTAACCCAAGATCATTTTAAAGGCAAGCAAAATGGTTTTCTTTCGAGTCCTTTCCCCCATTACTAACAACAGATTGCGCGTCAAATTTGCTGCATTACAGATCAAATGATATATAATCTGAATAGAACGAGTTACTTTTACACACTTTTCTAAGATCGACTAAGATCGAACTCATCATAATAAAAAATGAAAAAAACGTAAAATCAGCAAGAAATGACAAATCACCGAAGAGTTACTCAGAACTGGTGTATTAAAATATGGAAGAAATGCAGAGAAAGTCGGTCAAGTCTACGGTGGCAATCCGACTGAAGAGCTAGAGACAATGTAACCCGCGTTGACGGTAATTTGAACACAGTGTAACCCGCAGTGACAGTAATCTAATGTCAATGTAATCTGCAGTGACGGTAATCTATCCCTACCAGTTTTGGTGCTGTTTGACAAATGAATTGCAAAACGCAATACAAAAGGTCACCGTTTATAAACTTGAAATGGTGCAGGTACCCGCCTGTCGCTTGTGCACTTATGCATTTAATGAATCAAACTCCTGTCTGCTTTAATTTACGTGTTATTTAAATATCGACGTTCTTTCTACGTTTATGCAAGACAAAGATAATTTCAGTAAAAGTGCATTTGCCAATACAAAATATGAACGGACAGTGTCTCAATTAAGCTATAATGAAATATATATCCGCAATACAATAACTAGGGAAGCATATATTTTTTGCCATCAAACCCATAGATTTTCTGAAAATGCCAGGACCTTCAGATTAAAACTGTTTACGCATCCTTTGTGAATGCACAATTTGATTTTGAAAACATCTGGTGAACAAATATTTTGAAGGAGGGATAAAGAGAAAAAAAAGAGATTTATCAGCAATATTTTAAAAATTGTATGTTAATATTTCAGGTAACAATGGTTTACTTCACGTGAATTAACGGGTTTTGCATTGTTTCTTTATAATTTGAACAAGTGCCTCCGGTTGGGCGCATGTAATAAATTAAACTGATGTCAAAGGACATAATGTGTAAAAGGGAAAAGAACATCCATTCTTCCCATGTGTCAACAAATCCAAGTTACCAAAGGACTAACAAAAATATATGTGTGGTTCCGATAACCTGACCGACCCTAATAGAAAGGCCCAACCCTAAAACTAATGAAACAAAAAAAAACTTTTCAAGCCACGCTTCCCTAATAAAAATGACCGATTCAGGCTGAAAGTGGCCATCGTGCGCCGTTATTTTGCTGTAAAGTCAACTCGAACACAGCATTTTATTTCAACTTGTCTGGAGGGTTAATTTGGGCCAGGGAAACGGTATAGCTGCATGCATAGCCACAGTTGTTCAGTTAAAAAGAAAAGCCCTGGTTGTTCGGTGATCGTTATCGTAAATTTTTGCAAGGTTCCAGGTGTTCGTTCTTTGAGTTACCAGGGCAAACGGTCGTTAAAGCACTCTTAAAACATGACTTACCATTAATCTGCCTGCTCGGTTGTGTCTGAAGCAGTTATCATCGTGTGTTACAAGTCCAAATGCGACACGATACCATGGGTTGCCACGTGAAGAATGCCATTTTTTAACATTATGCAACACATTGGTTGCGGGACAGTTGCACAAAAATAAGTTTTATTTGGATATAACAGTGAATCGCGGCCACAGCACATATCATATCATTATTGATGCTCTAAAACATTTTCAAAATGTATTCTTATGGTTTCATATATTATTTACCCCCCCCCCCCCCCCGATTGTCGCAATACTCATTTACGACTCATCGGGTGCCAAATCCACAATATTCAAAATCGCAGCCAAATCGATTGGATATTTTGAAGAGGTGGTATCCAAAATATATGTGTGAGTAGTGTTTTGGGAAGATTAATTTGTCGAATGATTGTAATATTCAATATGTAAGCGGACTTTTCCACAGTGAGCATTAAATACAGGGCCATACAGTTACCAGTTGAAGGTCCCAATATAGGGATTTTGCATCAGACACTGAAGTCTACTAACGCTGTGAATTAAGTAGCAGCACAGGGAACACGAGGCAACACACACACACACACACACACCCCTCTTACTCAAAGATAGAGCTTAGTGTAGAAGGTTACCCCTATAGTGGATATAGGTCCGAAAGTACCGGCGGGTTTTTATATAAGTTGTAATGGTGCTTTAAAAATTGAATTTAGATGTGCCAAACATTTTCAGACTCCTCGACATAAACATTATCTAAAAATGAAGGAAGACATCACAAATGAAGCAAAATCCCCGGTAATTATATTTTTATTGACACTGTGTAAATTCCGAGAGGTTGATTGGACTTTCTTTTGTAGGCTCCCCGTGCAAAAAAATGTGGTGAAATGTGCATAGTAGACATAGTTTTAATTTGACACCTGCTTTGACCACATTTGTATCCACAATGTTCAGTATAAATGTATTTAGATTTGGGAAAGGAGATAAGCTCACAGCAAGTCTGTCTCTGTGCATACGCAATTGAACTGGTCTGGAAAGTCAGAGTGATATCTCCATGAAATTGAAAATAACCCCGGTTTCTGTGATTTTAAACGATTCGACTTTTGTTGCAATTCATTGCATAAGAAGTGATCTATTAGATACAAAGAAATTACAATGGCCTTAGAACTGTATTTCGATAGATATTGCTCCAATTGGCTTAATTTAAAATGCCAAGACTCAGTGTATTATTCATAAAATGGGCAGCGATCAATAACATACGGGCTGAAGATAGGATGGGATCGTGTTTCGATTGATTCTAGCTTTATGGTTATTTAAGATGAAAATCTTAAATGCTTATGACCAGCATAATTAAAACGCTACTTTTATTCATTTGTTGCTGTATGGTCAATACCACAACATAGAAGCTGGATGATATCTCTGTCTATGACAGTTTTTACGATATTAAGATTAAAAATTTCCGTTTCCCCTTCAGGTTACACACTTTTTAAATCTTCCCTCCCTGCATATAAAAAGGCAAAACGCTATGTCTGGATTTATATAACGTGCCAGATGCAGAGCTTCTATCTACTAAGGTGTCCCAATAAAGTCAGACACATCTGCTGAGAAAGAGAAAATGGAAAGGAAGAGAACGAAAGACAGACTGAAGGAATAAACAAAAACAAGAACGAGAACGAGAGAAAGAAAGATCAAGGCTCTAGCAATTATAAAAATGTATGTAAGACAGTAGGGTGTTTGTTATTATTTGATAAAATGGCACCGTTCCATATTCCCAGCAAACTTCTGGTCAAATTATCGTCGTGGAATTGAAGACATTCAACCAGAAGTAGAGCCACCACCGTGTGCAGTTGGGTACCTACCTTCATTGCCCAGAGAGAATGCCTTTGCTAGGAAAGGTCTGCTTGATCATTCGGGATGAGCCTGAGAAAGTGAGATAACTTGAATTATAGCTAGCCTGAGCTAATGTGGGTAAGGAATATTGAAAGACAGATGCAGATGTGTGCATATCATTAGCTTACACCAGTCAGTTAAGACCATTCTGGAAAAGTGAAAGCTGTTTACTTCAGACAGGTTATACCCAACTTCTGTCTTCTGTTTTTACTCCATATTATACATTCACATAAATGGCTATGCTCAACACTGTATGCTCATTCACCAACATAGATAGAAAGTCCATCTTGTGAAAATATCGCATTAAGAGGTGTCACAAACTACTCAGTTGATTGACTCCACTGGTGTTATAATCAATTTGTCACCTCGTCGTGCATGATGCAATTAGACTCCTCTTTAGAGATTAAACTTGCCTTCCCTTGTATAAATATTTCTGTACCAGATTTATGCATTTTTAGAATACTGAACACCTGATAGGTTTTTGTTCCTCAAAACTGATGATGATACATTGCTTGTGACCGGATCATTGCACGCAAAGACTGCGAAGAAGGGCAGGTGTAGTCATAAACCCCATATTGTGTACTGTATGTCACTTTCAGGTAACATTTACACCTGATGGATGATTGGGTCTATCCTTAGGTAAATTGAATCTTGATCAGAATTAACCAGGAAAATAAATCATTGTACTCACCAAGAAATTGCTTTTTCTTGCAGAGTCCAAGATGAGTAAATCTGATAATTTGTATATCTAATGTTATGTATAAAACGCGGCAGTGTATGCTTTCTTGTATAATTGACATGTAAGACTATGCTTCCGTTTTATCAGGTAAGTCTCCATTGTACTCGTCCTGTACGTCTTGTACATAAACCATGTGTTGTGTTGTATATCTGAAGAGCCTCCAGATGAGTAACTTGTTTGCAATCCAGGTGAAATAAATTTGATTATAATATAATAATACTCCAGACATCTTAATTAGTCTAGGATTTGACAAACATATGTATTTTAGAAAACAAACTTGTGCTTTTACAGTTTGGGAAATAGTCACCTTAGTATGATTATACCTAATTTATGTGAAACAAGATGCAAGTGCATGAACACTTCCCTTCCTCCCAACATACTCTTTGTATATGTGGCTTGTTATATAAATTGTTGTATTATAAACGGACATAACAAACTCCGGGTTTCATTTGCGCGAGGAAGTGTCTGCAAAGGTCAGGCTATATCTCTAGGAAGAGCTATGTATATTTTTAATTATTTGTATCGGCAAGTAAAAAATACAATCTTAGAATTACATGTTTCATTTGAAACTTCATTAATTTCACTTAATGAAAATTCCTCAAAGTTGACACTTAAGGTGCTTGAGGTTATATTAGTGTTGATCAGTGCCCTCTTCCAACTGTCATATCTAATGTTTATGCAGCCATTAGTTGCCCCCCCCCCCCAAATTTGAAACGAAGCTTGTAGCGTTAGCATGGATTCCCCAGTGCCTACTAGTGTCCATCTCTGTGATGACCTCACCAGTCAGGTGGTGAGGAGAAACAATGCTATGCATGGCTGGCTCTGTGAAAGCAATTTATTTCGCTACCTGGCTTTACGCACAATAAACTACTAATGTCTCCTTGTAATGGCCTTGGCAATCGTTGTGAGGCCACTTACAGCAGTTTTACCCGGTTGCATACAGCATGTGTGTCTTACTCGGTAGCTTTCTACCTTGTTACAACTTCTGAAATTGACAGCTAACCATCCTCGAAATCGTTTCACCGTACCATAATGGTCCCAGTGTTAAGGAATATCTGTTCTCCCGAATATTTGTTCTCCCAGGAACAAATATTCGACGAATGTTCATTTCCCCAGGGGAACGAATGTTTCTTTCCAACCCACCAATTTTTGAGCCCCCAGGATTTACAACCAAAGTATTCCATACATATACCTTCACTTGCTTGAACTTGAGAGACAACGTGGATGGAGAGCACTGCGGTTCCCAGAGGTCCATGCGGTTATTTTTTTACATGTCATGGTATCTCATATGGATAAGCAATTGTCAGGCCACTTATGATCCTACACCAGCTTTCTCCCGCTTTCCTGCAGTAAGCTATTTTATAATGATACTAAATTTTAAATGTCACACATCTAATAGTTGCCCCCCTTCTTTTTACTACTACTACTACTACTACTACTACTACTACTACTACTACTACTAATAATAATAATAATAATAATAATAATAATAATAATGTATGTTTGTAAAAATAGATTCCCCTAGCGTCATTATGTTCGCCCTCATCACCCTGTTGAAAGTATAAAACGGGACACTCATGACCTTGGGAAGTGGATGCAAAAAAACTTGTCTAAGTCCTAACTTGGATGCAAAATCCATGAAAGCATACCTCCTGTTATTGAAGAAAGTAAAATTATCTCTAGCATTACCGACAGGTGTGACGTATTTAATGCATACTTCGCTAGCCAATACGTTACTCATGCCGATAATGATGTACCAATCCTGCCAAACTTTACCTATCGTACTGAGGCACGCATGAGTGATTTCATGCTCAATGAAGAAAATATCAGGAAAACTTACTATCATTAAGATTAACTTCTGCACCAGGCCCCGACAATATAGGCAATACTCTCCTAAAAGTACTCCTGGCTCCATCTCCAAGCCCTTGACAAAAATTTTCAACCTGTCTCTCAGTGTCTCCCAATTTTCTATTCTTGGAAAGCTCTAATGTCTACCGTGTGTTTTAAAAAATGAGTACATCAAGAGTTACTATCGTCCAATTTCCTTGCTGATTAACGTATCTAAAATTTTCGAGCGACTGGTCTTTAATTTCTTTATGAATATCTAACAGGCAACAACCTACTAACTGACAAGTACTCTGAGTTTAAAGCTAATGATTTAACTACCAACCAATAACTTATTGGTTGGTAGTTGAATAAATATTCTCCACAATATCTACAACTGGCTGGAAAATTCCAAGGAGGCCAGAATGGTCTTCTTAGATATCTCGAAAGCCTTTGACAAAGTATGGCATGAAGGCCTCCTATTCAAACTACGACAGCTGGGGTTATATGAAGGGCTTCTTAGGTGGATAAACAGGTATCTCTCAAACCGCTTTCAGCGTGTTATTATCCACGAGCAAACCTCCCCTTGGCTTCCTGTTCAGGCCGGCGTACCTCAGGGATCAATTTTGGGTCCCTTATTTTTTGTTTTTGTTTTTGTTTTTTTTTTTTTTTTTGGTTTGTTTTTTGTTTTTTTTTTTTTTTTTTTTTTTTGTTTTTTTTTTTTGTTTTTTTGTTTGTTTGTTTTTTTTTTGTTTTTTTTGTTTTTTTTTTTTGTTTGTTTGTTTTTTTGTTTTTTTTTGTTTTTTTTTTTTTGTTTTTTTTTTTTTGTTTTGTTTTTGGTTGTTTTTGTTTTTTTTTTTGGTTCGTGTTTTTTTGTTTTGTTTTTGTTTTGTTTTTTGGCTTTGCTTGTCTTGTCTTCTCTTGTCTCGTCTCGTTTAGTGTCATCTCGTCTCACTTTTTATGTGTGGCTTATTTCTTATCCCGCCCTCTCCTTGAAGGCTCATTTCATTCCATTATACCTAATATTGCCTAATTCGATTATAACACTGAATTGCATTGCATTGGTTGAACAATTGTTCGGCCTATTGACACCACTGTTAAAATACCAGTAAATGAATAGCATGTCTGTTATATTTAATTCAAATGACAGAATGACTCGTTTTGCACAACCATAGGAAAAATAGTCACAATAGTCTCGCCATCGACTGTTTGTTATGAACAGTTCATAATTCTCTGGTGACCAAGCCCAGCTGCGCTTAAAAGAATAAGTCAGCCTTCACTTGTCTGGCTCCATAAAATAAAACCTATGAAGATAACCATACAAACTATCAAGTTGTACTTTTTTAAACAAAGGTTGTGATCTATAGATTATGAAATACTAACATCATATCAATATGATTTTGGGGGTAAAAATTATTGCAAAAACAACAATATATTTGGGCACAAAGTATCATGAGGCTTGGTTACAAAATATGTAATAGCTGTCTCCGCATTTGTATGCAAACGTCACCTTGTAATTTCAGATTTTCAAAGTTTTTCAGGCAAGAATTTAAGGGTCATAAAGTAAGTGGTGTTTTTCATACTCTGTGAACCATGATCTTGAATGCAATGTGCAATGCGCACATTTTACATGTTGATATTACTGATTTTCACTCTATGAGCAGGAAAAGTGACATCTGACTGAAATTACCGATGCATGGCTGCGCCACAATAAGCAACGTTGACCAACACTTTTTAAGGTTTTTTAACATTTACATCAACCTGAAACTACGTCGCGTTTTCAACGGAAAAGTGTTTGAATCCGGCGACTTCTCTGTACATTAACTTAACCCAAGATCATTTTAAAGGCAAGCAAAATGGTTTTCTTTCGAGTCCTTTCCCCCATTACTAACAACAGATTGCGCGTCAAATTTGCTGCATTACAGATCAAATGATATATAATCTGAATAGAACGAGTTACTTTTACACACTTTTCTAAGATCGACTAAGATCGAACTCATCATAATAAAAAATGAAAAAAACGTAAAATCAGCAAGAAATGACAAATCACCGAAGAGTTACTCAGAACTGGTGTATTAAAATATGGAAGAAATGCAGAGAAAGTCGGTCAAGTCTACGGTGGCAATCCGACTGAAGAGCTAGAGACAATGTAACCCGCGTTGACGGTAATTTGAACACAGTGTAACCCGCAGTGACAGTAATCTAATGTCAATGTAATCTGCAGTGACGGTAATCTATCCCTACCAGTTTTGGTGCTGTTTGACAAATGAATTGCAAAACGCAATACAAAAGGTCACCGTTTATAAACTTGAAATGGTGCAGGTACCCGCCTGTCGCTTGTGCACTTATGCATTTAATGAATCAAACTCCTGTCTGCTTTAATTTACGTGTTATTTAAATATCGACGTTCTTTCTACGTTTATGCAAGACAAAGATAATTTCAGTAAAAGTGCATTTGCCAATACAAAATATGAACGGACAGTGTCTCAATTAAGCTATAATGAAATATATATCCGCAATACAATAACTAGGGAAGCATATATTTTTTGCCATCAAACCCATAGATTTTCTGAAAATGCCAGGACCTTCAGATTAAAACTGTTTACGCATCCTTTGTGAATGCACAATTTGATTTTGAAAACATCTGGTGAACAAATATTTTGAAGGAGGGATAAAGAGAAAAAAAAGAGATTTATCAGCAATATTTTAAAAATTGTATGTTAATATTTCAGGTAACAATGGTTTACTTCACGTGAATTAACGGGTTTTGCATTGTTTCTTTATAATTTGAACAAGTGCCTCCGGTTGGGCGCATGTAATAAATTAAACTGATGTCAAAGGACATAATGTGTAAAAGGGAAAAGAACATCCATTCTTCCCATGTGTCAACAAATCCAAGTTACCAAAGGACTAACAAAAATATATGTGTGGTTCCGATAACCTGACCGACCCTAATAGAAAGGCCCAACCCTAAAACTAATGAAACAAAAAAAAACTTTTCAAGCCACGCTTCCCTAATAAAAATGACCGATTCAGGCTGAAAGTGGCCATCGTGCGCCGTTATTTTGCTGTAAAGTCAACTCGAACACAGCATTTTATTTCAACTTGTCTGGAGGGTTAATTTGGGCCAGGGAAACGGTATAGCTGCATGCATAGCCACAGTTGTTCAGTTAAAAAGAAAAGCCCTGGTTGTTCGGTGATCGTTATCGTAAATTTTTGCAAGGTTCCAGGTGTTCGTTCTTTGAGTTACCAGGGCAAACGGTCGTTAAAGCACTCTTAAAACATGACTTACCATTAATCTGCCTGCTCGGTTGTGTCTGAAGCAGTTATCATCGTGTGTTACAAGTCCAAATGCGACACGATACCATGGGTTGCCACGTGAAGAATGCCATTTTTTAACATTATGCAACACATTGGTTGCGGGACAGTTGCACAAAAATAAGTTTTATTTGGATATAACAGTGAATCGCGGCCACAGCACATATCATATCATTATTGATGCTCTAAAACATTTTCAAAATGTATTCTTATGGTTTCATATATTATTTACCCCCCCCCCCCCCCCGATTGTCGCAATACTCATTTACGACTCATCGGGTGCCAAATCCACAATATTCAAAATCGCAGCCAAATCGATTGGATATTTTGAAGAGGTGGTATCCAAAATATATGTGTGAGTAGTGTTTTGGGAAGATTAATTTGTCGAATGATTGTAATATTCAATATGTAAGCGGACTTTTCCACAGTGAGCATTAAATACAGGGCCATACAGTTACCAGTTGAAGGTCCCAATATAGGGATTTTGCATCAGACACTGAAGTCTACTAACGCTGTGAATTAAGTAGCAGCACAGGGAACACGAGGCAACACACACACACACACACACACCCCTCTTACTCAAAGATAGAGCTTAGTGTAGAAGGTTACCCCTATAGTGGATATAGGTCCGAAAGTACCGGCGGGTTTTTATATAAGTTGTAATGGTGCTTTAAAAATTGAATTTAGATGTGCCAAACATTTTCAGACTCCTCGACATAAACATTATCTAAAAATGAAGGAAGACATCACAAATGAAGCAAAATCCCCGGTAATTATATTTTTATTGACACTGTGTAAATTCCGAGAGGTTGATTGGACTTTCTTTTGTAGGCTCCCCGTGCAAAAAAATGTGGTGAAATGTGCATAGTAGACATAGTTTTAATTTGACACCTGCTTTGACCACATTTGTATCCACAATGTTCAGTATAAATGTATTTAGATTTGGGAAAGGAGATAAGCTCACAGCAAGTCTGTCTCTGTGCATACGCAATTGAACTGGTCTGGAAAGTCAGAGTGATATCTCCATGAAATTGAAAATAACCCCGGTTTCTGTGATTTTAAACGATTCGACTTTTGTTGCAATTCATTGCATAAGAAGTGATCTATTAGATACAAAGAAATTACAATGGCCTTAGAACTGTATTTCGATAGATATTGCTCCAATTGGCTTAATTTAAAATGCCAAGACTCAGTGTATTATTCATAAAATGGGCAGCGATCAATAACATACGGGCTGAAGATAGGATGGGATCGTGTTTCGATTGATTCTAGCTTTATGGTTATTTAAGATGAAAATCTTAAATGCTTATGACCAGCATAATTAAAACGCTACTTTTATTCATTTGTTGCTGTATGGTCAATACCACAACATAGAAGCTGGATGATATCTCTGTCTATGACAGTTTTTACGATATTAAGATTAAAAATTTCCGATTCCCCTTCAGGTTACACACTTTTTAAATCTTCCCTCCCTGCATATAAAAAGGCAAAACGCTATGTCTGGATTTATATAACGTGCCAGATGCAGAACTTCTATCTACTAAGGTGTCCCAATAAAGTCAGACACATCTGCTGAGAAAGAGAAAGTGGAAAGGAAGAGAACGAAAGACAGACTGAAGGAATAAACAAAAACAAGAACGAGAACGAGAGAAAGAAAGAAAGATCAAGGCTCTGGCAATTATAAAAATGTATGTAAGACAGTAGGGTGTTTGTTATTATTTGATAAAATGGCACCGTTCCATATTCCCAGCAAACTTCTGGTCAAATTATCGTCGTGGAATTGAAGACATTCAACCAGAAGTAGAGCCACCACCGTGTGCAGTTGGGTACCTACCTTCATTGCCCAGAGAGAATGCCTTTGCTAGGAAAGGTCTGCTTGATCATTCGGGATGAGCCTGAGAAAGTGAGATAACTTGAATTATAGCTAGCCTGAGCTAATGTGGGTAAGGAATATTGAAAGACAGATGCAGATGTGTGCATATCATTAGCTTACACCAGTCAGTTAAGACCATTCTGGAAAAGTGAAAGCTGTTTACTTCAGACAGGTTATACCCAACTTCTGTCTTCTGTTTTTACTCCATATTATACATTCACATAAATGGCTATGCTCAACACTGTATGCTCATTCACCAACATAGATAGAAAGTCCATCTTGTGAAAATATCGCATTAAGAGGTGTCACAAACTACTCAGTTGATTGACTCCACTGGTGTTATAATCAATTTGTCACCTCGTCGTGCATGATGCAATTAGACTCCTCTTTAGAGATTAAACTTGCCTTCCCTTGTATAAATATTTCTGTACCAGATTTATGCATTTTTAGAATACTGAACACCTGATAGGTTTTTGTTCCTCAAAACTGATGATGATACATTGCTTGTGACCGGATCATTGCACGCAAAGACTGCGAAGAAGGGCAGGTGTAGTCATAAACCCCATATTGTGTACTGTATGTCACTTTCAGGTAACATTTACACCTGATGGATGATTGGGTCTATCCTTAGGTAAATTGAATCTTGATCAGAATTAACCAGGAAAATAAATCATTGTACTCACCAAGAAATTGCTTTTTCTTGCAGAGCCCAAGATGAGTAAATCTGATAATTTGTATATCTAATGTTATGTATAAAACGCGGCAGTGTATGCTTTCTTGTATAATTGACATGTAAGACTATGCTTCCGTTTTATCAGGTAAGTCTCCATTGTACTCGTCCTGTACGTCTTGTACATAAACCATGTGTTGTGTTGTATATCTGAAGAGCCTCCAGATGAGTAACTTGTTTGCAATCCAGGTGAAATAAATTTGATTATAATATAATAATACTCCAGACATCTTAATTAGTCTAGGATTTGACAAACATATGTATTTTAGAAAACAAACTTGTGCTTTTACAGTTTGGGAAATAGTCACCTTAGTATGATTATACCTAATTTATGTGAAACAAGATGCAAGTGCATGAACACTTCCCTTCCTCCCAACATACTCTTTGTATATGTGGCTTGTTATATAAATTGTTGTATTATAAACGGACATAACAAACTCCGGGTTTCATTTGCGCGAGGAAGTGTCTGCAAAGGTCAGGCTATATCTCTAGGAAGAGCTATGTATATTTTTAATTATTTGTATCGGCAAGTAAAAAATACAATCTTAGAATTACATGTTTCATTTGAAACTTCATTAATTTCACTTAATGAAAATTCCTCAAAGTTGACACTTAAGGTGCTTGAGGTTATATTAGTGTTGATCAGTGCCCTCTTCCAACTGTCATATCTAATGTTTATGCAGCCATTAGTTGCCCCCCCCCCCCCAAATTTGAAACGAAGCTTGTAGCGTTAGCATGGATTCCCCAGTGCCTACTAGTGTCCATCTCTGTGATGACCTCACCAGTCAGGTGGTGAGGAGAAACAATGCTATGCATGGCTGGCTCTGTGAAAGCAATTTATTTCGCTACCTGGCTTTACGCACAATAAACTACTAATGTCTCCTTGTAATGGCCTTGGCAATCGTTGTGAGGCCACTTACAGCAGTTTTACCCGGTTGCATACAGCATGTGTGTCTTACTCGGTAGCTTTCTACCTTGTTACAACTTCTGAAATTGACAGCTAACCATCCTCGAAATCGTTTCACCGTACCATAATGGTCCCAGTGTTAAGGAATATCTGTTCTCCCGAATATTTGTTCTCCCAGGAACAAATATTCGACGAATGTTCATTTCCCCAGGGGAACGAATGTTTCTTTCCAACCCACCAATTTTTGAGCCCCCAGGATTTACAACCAAAGTATTCCATACATATACCTTCACTTGCTTGAACTTGAGAGACAACGTGGATGGAGAGCACTGCGGTTCCCAGAGGTCCATGCGGTTATTTTTTTACATGTCATGGTATCTCATATGGATAAGCAATTGTCAGGCCACTTATGATCCTACACCAGCTTTCTCCCGCTTTCCTGCAGTAAGCTATTTTATAATGATACTAAATTTTAAATGTCACACATCTAATAGTTGCCCCCCTTCTTTTTACTACTACTACTACTACTACTACTACTACTACTACTACTACTACTACTACTACTAATAATAATAATAATAATAATAATAATAATAATAATGTATGTTTGTAAAAATAGATTCCCCTAGCGTCATTATGTTCGCCCTCATCACCCTGTTGAAAGTATAAAACGGGACACTCATGACCTTGGGAAGTGGATGCAAAAAAACTTGTCTAAGTCCTAACTTGGATGCAAAATCCATGAAAGCATACCTCCTGTTATTGAAGAAAGTAAAATTATCTCTAGCATTACCGACAGGTGTGACGTATTTAATGCATACTTCGCTAGCCAATACGTTACTCATGCCGATAATGATGTACCAATCCTGCCAAACTTTACCTATCGTACTGAGGCACGCATGAGTGATTTCATGCTCAATGAAGAAAATATCAGGAAAACTTACTATCATTAAGATTAACTTCTGCACCAGGCCCCGACAATATAGGCAATACTCTCCTAAAAGTACTCCTGGCTCCATCTCCAAGCCCTTGACAAAAATTTTCAACCTGTCTCTCAGTGTCTCCCAATTTTCTATTCTTGGAAAGCTCTAATATCTACCGTGTGTTTTAAAAAATGAGTACATCAAGAGTTACTATCGTCCAATTTCCTTGCTGATTAACGTATCTAAAGTTTTCGAGCGACTGGTCTTTAATTTCTTTATGAATATCTAACAGGCAACAACCTACTAACTGATAAGTACTCTGAGTTTAAAGCTAATGATTTAACTACCAACCAATAACTTATTGGTTGGTAGTTGAATAAATATTCTCCACAATATCTACAACTGGCTGGAAAATTCCAAGGAGGCCAGAATGGTCTTCTTAGATATCTCGAAAGCCTTTGACAAAGTATGGCATGAAGGCCTCCTATTCAAACTACGACAGCTGGGGTTATATGAAGGGCTTCTTAGGTGGATAAACAGGTATCTCTCAAACCGCTTTCAGCGTGTTATTATCCACGAGCAAACCTCCCCTTGGCTTCCTGTTCAGGCCGGCGTACCTCAGGGATCAATTTTGGGTCCCTTATTATTTCTTGTGTATATATATGACATTGTAGATAATTTGACCTGCAATGTCCGCATTTTTGCTGACGACACTAGCACACTTGAGACAGTTCAAAGCCCTACCGACTCAGCACACCACTTGAACACAAATCTTTCAATTATCTACCACTGGGGCAAATTATGGCGCATGGGTTTTATTGCCATAAAATCTATTTCAGTTATTTTTCTCGACCACAATTAATAAACCTCATCGCCCCCCTGCCCTTATAGGTGGTACCGCCATACCAGAGGAAGACACCCATATTCACCTTGGAATTACTCTAGCCAGCAATCTTTCTTGGGGTTCGCATGTCACACGCATCACAAACAAAGCCAGCCAGCGTATAGGACTTCTTTGCAGATTCAAATTTAAGTTATCCCGAAAAACACTGGAAAGATTATATTTTTCAATGGTTCGGCCAATTCTTGAATAGGGTAGTATTACCTTTGATAATTGTGGGTAAGGTCTGAGTGATTTACTTGAGTCGATTCAGTACGAGGCAGCTAAAATATGCACTGGCGCACTAAGGCACACATCTCATAACAAACTCTTAGATCAACTTGGTCGGCCTACACTAGCCAGTAGACACAAATATTTCAAATTAATCCTTTTCTATAAAATGTATTTTAACTTAACTCCTTCCTATCTATCCAACCTTATACCTCGCGCCCCAGACCTTTGCTGGTCGTACACTCCACCATAGGCCTATCAGCAAGCTTCGCCTCATCAAATGCCGAACCCAACGGTTTGAAAATTCCTTTCTCCCTGATGCCACCAAACTATGGAATAATCTCCCCACTTATATCCATGACTCCCTTTCCCTTCAGATGTTTAAGTCGAAGCTCAAAGCCACTCTGCTTGCGGCCGACTTTGCTCCGGATTTCTACTCCTATGCTCAGCGATTTGCTAGCATTTGTCATACCCAGTGACGATTAGGATTCTCAAGACTCAATTCCCATCTCTATAAAGTAAATATAATTCAACAGCCCACTTGTGCCTGCTCCCACCCAACTCAAGATTTTAACACTCTTTTCTACTGCCTTAAAATATGTCCAGGAAATAAAGAAGCTCCTGCTCACCATCACTCCTTTGTTAGCCCCTGGTGTTAATCCAAACCTTATCATGCATGTTGCAAGTGACAGACTATGTAGTGTCTCATTACTCGGGAGTAAAGAACTTTAAGGAGAATGCAATACAGTAATTTTCAGAGCAATGCAAAATTTTATTGTTGAAACACGCCGATTTATATTGTTACAGTGTAGTGTCTTATCCCATATGCATACGAAATCAGCTTATACCACTGCAGTGTATTTATATATTCAGTGCATGTATCTTTAATACTACCATGTTCTCTATCGTGTCTCATTTGCATATTTATACCTCAGATTATTGGCTCATCCAACAGGTCTGTAAGAATACATTTATAATGCTCCCACATATGGGTCAACACTCCACAGGTTGGTCAACAATGACAAGTCGCGAAGGAACACCTGGATTGGAATCTTAAATATTGAGCTGTTGTTGAGTTGTATTACAACATGTCTACCTGAATGCATATAGTCACATGTTGGTATATTGTATTGTCCTATGCGTCTTGTATATATCATTATGTGCGTCTCCGTGTGTGGAGAATCCCTAGATGAGTTATATTTTGTACTATTGAGTAATCCAGTGAAAATAAATATGTTTAAAATAAACTAAAACCAAATTCACTAAAATGGCCTCGTGACCTTGAAAGAAGGTCAAGGTCACTCTTCTTTGAAGCAGATCTAGCCCTAATGCAATACTATAAACATCTAAAAAAAATAAAAACTGTGGCTCAAAAAAATCCAAATTCGGTAATGTGGCTCTGCAACCTTGGGAATTAACTTAAGGTCACCATTTTCAGAACTTGGCCTAGATCGTATAGAAGGCTATATTCCTGGCAATTTCAAAGCCCTAGTTAAAAGACATCTTTCGTAGTCATGCGGAAACCAAGTCCACTGATAGGACTCCGGGTGGTGACCTTGGGAATTTGGTTAAGGTCATCCATCTTCTAAGCTGACCAAGCCCTAATTGAGAACCATTATCATGTGCAATATTGAACTCATAACTAAAATTCTAAATTATAATGCAAAATCAAGTTCACTTAAGTGGCTTTGTGACCTTTGAATTTAGGTCAAGGTCACCATCTTCAAAGTTGACCCAGCCCTGGATCAGGATTGTAATCCTATTCAATATCAGGTCTTATCATAAAAACTTTTCCAGTTATCTTGCAAAATCCAAAACTTACAATAGTACCTGTGTAACTTCGGAAATAGGGTCAACAACAATATTTATAATAATAAAGAGTAAGCTGTGATTTCATTTTAGTATCCTGATTTGGGGGGGGGCAGTTGTTTTTAATATCAAAAAAGAAATTAGTTTTGCTTGTTTTTTTTCAAATATTTGTTCCTGATGCTTTCAAGTAAAATGATATATTTCTCATTTGTTTGAGTCGTTGCGTTGCTGCATTTTAATTGTCATTTAAATGGACAATATTTCACATAAAATATTGTAGGGGATATGCCCATAAATACCCTCTACCTTACTTCACATCTCTGACTTGTGTTCAGTCATGAGCATCTACGGGGTTATATATCCCGTCAGCTTTTACATGCAAACTTGCATGGCGCGCTGTTGATGTAAGTTTCTGAATTGAGGTTGTTTGTGACATTGCCTTAAATAAGAAAGATGATCTCATATAGTGTAATTTTCCAAAAATTCAATCAAAAGTTATTTTACAGGGTTGTGTAGATCATCTACTGCAATTGATCTTAAGAATAACATGCGTGGATATGGGGGGGGGGACAAATATTGCAAAGAGAAACAAATATTCCCGAAAAGGAGTACCTGACGAAACGCTTATGGGGGGGGGGGGGGAGGGTATTCTCTGAAGCCGACTTGACGAATCAAAAACGCCATACCATAGTCCGTATGGTGCAGGCCGTCGACGTCCTCATCCCATTCATCGCATGAGGCTGCAGCTTGCTAGCCTGAACAGCATTAACCATGGGCTAAACATTCAGCCAACTTAAATGTAGATGCTATTATCTGCATCAGTTTTTTAACCCATATTTTAGGCTATGCAAAAAATCCATGTTTATTATTTAATTTTCTGTTTAAATTTTGTAATACATAACATAGTCTTTACTTTCAAGTTGGCACTCTGTGACATACAGTCTTGTCACGTACTTTTCCCTCGGGAGTGGTGAAATCTCTTCTGCCAGATTATTGTAAGAATTATCGGGATTGTCATCATTTTGCTCTTATTTAAAATGCCATGTTCAAGCCAGCTGATACCGATGGGCAATTTGAGTTGCTTGTTTATTTTTTTCTCATATCTAGCATTTGTTGGTTCGTTTGCTGGTTTGCCCATTCATGTATTCATTTACGCGCTGACATCCTGATTGGTTATTCCTTTTATAATGTTTATTTATGTGTCGTTATTTTGCCCTAAAACATTTTACTAAAACCTAGAAAGAAAGCCAATGCCAAAACCGTGCCCTTTATGGCTGCAATTTTTCCTGACCTTCCTAACTGTCTGTACGAGGGTTAATTATGAAACAATCAATGAAATTCCTGAAAGCTCCTCTCTAGTTGTGCCACTACGCAACTATCATACCTGCCTGCATGTACAAATCAGCCGTTATGGCCGTTTCACCACCAGGCTGTTCAACCTACAACGCAATTTTTATCTTTCTTTCCTGATTTGGTCTTCCCTTCGAAACACAAAAGACTTGTGGGGATTGACACTGCCTTAGAATTTCATTGATACAATTTAGGCTTTGTAGTCACAGATGGACTAAGCAACTTTTGGGACTTCGGAATGAGTATCCTTTCCGGCTTTTATAGCCCAATTTATGTCACATTGTTGCCGCTACACAAAGGTAAGTGCATGGAGCGAGCGGAGCATCTTTATGTAGACTCATTTATACTGTTCTTATAGACGCCGACTAATTGGTAATGGAACAAAGAACACAATCAAAATAATAGAAATGGACTTCTGACATTGTTCTTCATTCACATAGTGCTCCCGTAAATAAGGTCCTGTCACCACTGCTGTGCTCCACTTCGATAAATCGCATTTCATATTCTGATGATGAAATTGACCATATGTGCTTGCCAGTTTACCTGCTGTTTTGTAAGCTTGAAAACTATTCATTTAGAGTGTAAAATTTCTTGATGAAATTTGGTTTGGTATAATGTACGCGTTCTGAAAAAAATATGTTGTGGTATCACTTAAATTGCAAACATTAGGTCGATTCAGATTTAATTGTAAATGAGTCCCCGAGCGGGTCCATTATTCTCCATGCAAAAGTCTGTGCTCTGACATCGTCGACAACTGTACTGCCCCCTGCGTTTTGCAGATATTTGTATATTGCGTGTCTCTCGGATCCGTGTTTCTTAAATCGTAACCTCTCGAATTAGGAAAAATTTATACTCTAGGGCTATGCAGGATGTTTGAATATGTTTGAATAATAATAAAAGGGATCTATTTACTTATATGGAGGGTCACTTGTCTGTAAATTGAATCATATGATTTAACCACAGCGTGTGGCACCTTCGTTTTACGGCCGTAACAATATAAGACCACTGCTCTAAGACAGTCATTCGTTGTGTTAGAGTTTTTTATGCACATGGGATTTGCGCCTAAAGAAACATGAGTACTGGCGCCAGTGCTTTCCTCACGCCCACGTTCCTGTTGCTCACGTTCTTATGCATATGGGATACGCGCCGACAGAAACATGAGTACAGGCGTCAATGCTGTTCTCACTGACACGTTCCTGTTGCTAATATTTACACGTTCTTCTGCACATGGGATACGCGCCGACAGAAACATGAGTACAGGCGTCAATGCTGTTCTCACTGACACGTTCCTGTTGCTAATATTTATACGTTCTTATGTACATGGGCTTTCGCGCCGACAGAAACATGAGTACAGGCGTCATTGCTGTTCTCACTGACACGCTGCTGTTGCTCACATTAACACTATAACATCACGCGGTGCTGACATTGTCATTCTGTTTGTTCTTACTGCTTTCATATACCGATACACACTTTTATTCTGGCAATGCCAAAACATTTTAGATATGTTACACATTGAATCAGCAGCAGCTAATTCTACCCTCTACCTGTGTCTAAGATGTCCAAAGAGTTTTATAATACAAACAGGAGCAACAGTGCCACATCTTCCGTGTAGTTCTCACTCACCCACCCCACCCCACCCCACCCCACCCCCAAAACGCAATCCAATCTCTCTTCGCACCATAGCCGTTCCAGTCATTGTCCAAGTCTGAATCTATAAATTACTAACATATTATTACATTCGATTCAAAATTTAGATAGTCCCAGATTTATACAGCTAAATTAATTTATCAACAGGTCATCAGCGAGAAGCCATCAAGCATGTTTTGCAACCTTAACTTCCCGGACATGCCTTTTATGTGATAGCGTCTGCTTGCATTTACCTTGTATATAGTAAAGTCAATCCAATTGAATGTAAAAAAAATGTACGAACGTAAAATATCAGCAAATACAGAAATACATACTGTAAGACAAGTCCTTGCCTATAATGGCAATACTTGAAGAATTCAAATGAACTAGTATATGCATAAATATAAGTAAAATATTAACATTTAAATTTAAACTTACTCTGAGAAAAGGAAAACATGAATGTTCATGTCCGTTCTCTGTGAAGAAATCAAATAGACCACA
This sequence comes from Hermodice carunculata, assembly GCA_964020975.1. Taxonomy (NCBI): domain Eukaryota; kingdom Metazoa; phylum Annelida; class Polychaeta; order Eunicida; family Amphinomidae; genus Hermodice; species Hermodice carunculata. Next base: position 19,287,246 of record OZ026612.1, on the reverse strand, counting down.
CAAGACAAAGCCACTGGCACAACCCATCAGGTAGTTTCTACTCTATTAAGAGGAGACCAGGCATGTAAAAGTTACACTTTGGAAAAGAGTAAATCAATAAAACGAGTAATCTGTGATACATTTATTGAATATTGAGATTTGGGGTGAAACAAGCCAATCTGAAATCCTTGAAATACTTCAACAGGCGTACTTTGATATATCTTCTTGATTTAAGTTTATCATAGATAGATATCATTCTGAAAGCAAAATCACCCAAACTTAGACCAAATGCAAACAAAACGTAAAATTTGTGACACAAAGGTACACCAATACGTTCAGCTATGTTACTTTCAATGAACGCAATTTTGACTTCTTCAAAATTGAAATTGTCAACTTTGTGATACATCTTAACAACACATTTAGTGTTAGAAACATTAACATCAAAATCAAGTAGCACATCTTCGTTATCTTCAGTATTAGAATACGCCTAAATGATATATACACGATAATTGCTTGCTAAAGGAATACTTCCTTTTATGAATTCCCGCATGGATTCTTACTCAAGCCAAGAAAGATATGATATGTCACGTCACTTGGTGTTTTGCTGAAAGAGTATAAATTTAAGATTTACAGCCCCGGAAACGAAGAAATGCGTAGTGTGAACTATATATATATATATATATATATATATATATATATATATATATATATATATATATATATATACATGGAATACAAAAATTTTGTTCGTCGTTTATGTAAAAAAGTGGACTTTACACCCTAGCCATTACTGTACGTAAACTTTAACTCGTTGTGTCAACCCCACCCTGAGATAAGGACATGAAGGACTTATCCCGTGCGATGATGGGTTAACTGTACAAATGTACAGAGAATGGACGCAAAGAGATTTAGCACGGATTTACGCTCATCAGATGCAGAGAATCTGCACGCACAATCTTCTTTTCCATTAGAGCAAGCCAAATCCAAGCATTCACTTGGAATTACTGTTGAAAATGAACGTGTAATTAACATAATTATCAACCAATAAGTATGCATCATCATCCACCGATCTTGCAGTTGAGTGAAATATCTGTATAATGATATTTTTTTTCTAAGCCTCTGTGTCAATTTTGCATTTGTTAGTTCTGATCTGATCTGGTAGAGTAATCTTATTTTGCATGAATCGTATAAATTCTTCAATTCAATTTCATTATAAAGCTTACCTGTTTTCACAAAAATGAACATTTTCGTTTCAGGTTGGCCCTGCAGAGTCACGATCTGAACAGATGATGTTTATATTAACCTACCTGTGGGTCATTCTTGTGTACAGGACACAGGTAAGTATGGCCTAGTCATATTGTTGACTTCCATGCATCGCGTTAGTGCAATTCTTGCTCACAGAATCTTTATCTCAGAAAATAAACTAATTAAGAGGATGTACTTAAAAACAGCAAATACCCTGTATTGATAGCAAATACCCGTGGTTTGATGAGGCATCAAAAGCGGGTCATACTTGACAAGAATTTATGTGTTATTTTAAGTTACTACTCATATCTAGATCCAGCCAAAGACACTGTAAAATATCTGCATGACCAAGAGAGTACTGTCTATTTTCCCCTGAGATAAGATTTATGTATTTAACGCACGCTGTTCTCCTGTATCCCTCAGTGCATTATGGTGATGTATTATGAACCAGTGTAGAATTCAAAGATATCCAAAACCTTCCCTTTGTTCAGCAAAATTATTCTGCTCTTTCGGATTTTAATAAAGAGCATGCCAACTTTAGCAGTACTTTAAAAGGTAATTCCAGTCCCTACTACTGTTGTAACTTCCAATACTAATGGACCATGTTGTCGCATGTGGCACCATAGGCAACTTCCTCCTAGTATCCACCTGTTGCAAACAGAAACACCCGGCAGATCAATAAAACCCGCCTCATGCAGTGGTACATAATGTCATGTGAAATAGGAAGCAGGTGCTGCCACCATGCGTAATAGTACATCTGATGTACCCTACCACTGCACTTTGCATTACAATGTAAATTCATTCTGATGCGCGGTATTCACATAAAATAAGCCGGCGGAAAATCCAAGAACAGTTCAGTTTCCTCGCATGCCTGTTTTTTTCAGTTTCACTGTCCCATCAGGATTTGCAAAAAAGCTGACTGGTAATTCGAATGATATTAAATAAAAGTTCAACAGCATTTTCGTCTTAAACAAAGAGACTGATATTAAATAAAAGTTCAACAGCATTTTCGTCTTAAACAAAGAGACTAAGTCTTTCACTCATAACACTGAAAAAGCGTTCAGTGGGAAACAGTCCCCAACCCCATTTGTATTTTGTTGCTTTTCACCCATATCGTGTGTGCATATCTACATATAGAAGTAGTTACAACACTAATAATAGTTCGTAATATGCCAGACTGGTGTCATAGAATTTCCTGACACAGGTTTGTGCTATTAAGCCAACTTACTTTCCTTCAGACAATTTGTACCTCCACTTCTTTGAATTCTTCTGTTTTGCATTTAAACAATATGGCCTGTACGTACACACAGCAGTATATCCATAGAGTACAATCAAGAAAGAAAAGGTACATTCAAGGGAATAAACAATAGAAACAACAAGTGAGGTACAATACGAAGTCCCGAGTAAGACATCAACAGGCGTATATATAAGAGGGAGGTAGATCATTAGGTTACGTATCAACGAACGCAACAAAGGAGTGGATCAAAACGAAAAACCAATCAAGACAAGGGAACGGCGGCAAGAAGTAGCGTTAGAGCAAAATAAGTCAGCAATCGCACACCACAAAATAAAAGAAAATCACGAGATCAATAGAGAGGAATTTCACATCAAAGAGAAAGAACGTAATTGGTTTGCAAGAATCATCAAAGAAGTAATTTGGATAAATAAAGGTCTTAATAGCTGCAATAAAGACCCTGGCATATTTTCCTCCAAAAACACATCCAGAGATAACAATGATTGAAATAAAGCAGCTCCAAATTGAAATGACACTGAGGAAGGCAAAAGTCTGGAGCCGAAAATGTCTGAAGGATAGTAAGCTGGCTGTGTAGCTCTAAACTATCTCAATTAAATTTATATCCATCCGAGTCTTAGTTTATATATATATATATATATATATATATATATATATATATATATATATATATATATATATATATATATATATATTCAGAGGGATAGTATAGTCCCTGGACACCCCTTCACCGAGTAAACAATAAAAGGTAAAATAAACAAAAAGTTTAAACTTAAAAGAAAACAACAAAGGTCACATGGGGGGTTGCATATGGTTCCCATGGCGACCATAGAAAATTGTATTTTTTTCGGAAAATATTAGCATGCAAATTTAAGTTGACCCTAAATGTGAAAAATATTACAGACAAATGTCGCTGACAGCGATAATCCACAATAGATATAAGCAGTAAAAAGTATATATTTATATAAAAGATATAAATATGCATCGTTTCTATGGTCACAACATGCCACCTGAAATTCTAATACATAACAATTCACGACGTATAATGAAGCCATGTATATAGTTAAAAAAAAAGTTTGAATTATTACTAAATCCAAAATACGTTTCACACCTAACCTACCAAAATGTTATTATGAGGTGTCAAATATTACTCGGGTTTTTTTTTTAAGTCACACATGGGCCACAATGGCTCTACATGTAGCAAACATTTGATAGTTTAAATTCGGAGTGCGCGGTGTTTATTATATTAGAGAGGTTTGAGCGACTATGTGTTAATGTAGCATTTACGCGGTGTGTTTTACTGTGGTATTTTCATATCACATAGCGTGGAACAGCTTATCATCCAGTTGCTGCTGCGAATTTTCCAATTAATTGAAGCGTGTGGGGTATTTTACCTTGCAAGGTGATAATCACCGCACGTAGTGCAAATAGTGCCTGGAACAGTCTGAGTTCAAGATTGCCTGTCTTAAGTAAAGTTGTACAGAGCCTGATCAAAGGCACAGTTTAGAGTATAAATGTTGCTCAGTTGTACAGTTGACGGCAATTAATATACATCACGACGCACCGTTTATATTCATGATATGCGTACAACTAGAACAAGTGATTCGCACGTACAACGCACAATAGTCCTTATTATGTTTATGTGGTAGAAATGAAATCACCAGAAATGCTAAAAACTGACCAGAAGGCGGAAAAGTCGATGGCCGCATAGAGAGATATCAAATAAATCCTTACCTACCTGCCTGAAAACAACACAGTAAACTTCCTGTGCATATCTTAACTACAGACTCGCAGATGAAGGAGTTTGTCTAAAAATGCAATATTTTATCGCGTCTGGTCTTCGGAACTGTCGAGTTACCAGGCCATCTGTTCACATTTTAGGATTTCAGCTTTGCTTTGCTAACCTGGCCATCCGTCCATCGGTTGATAAACGTTTTGCTTGTGAGCGCGACGCAGTCTGCAGTTTTCAACTTATGCCCATGTCATTTTCAGGTCTCGTCAAGTATGTGAAAATCTAGGTGGACTTCTATATTGGTTGAGCCGCCTTAAGTTTTATCTAATGTAATGATCAAAATATGAAAATCTAGTGAGTACTTTCGCATTTTTTATCTTAAACGAACCTTCGTGAAATTCAATGCGATTGTAGAGGAAGTCGAGATGTGCATAGTACTAGTGAGATTTCATTAGCCAGATGCTGTAAGTTCCATCACATACTCTTAAATCCACTTATTTGCCTGACAGCGGAGCACCAGACGTATGGGCCTCTTGTTTACCAAGGTGAGGCAAGCCGAAAGGGATTATCAAGACTAGAATATGTAACAATTTTATCGTTCAGGCGCTCAGTCCGCTCAGAAAGAAAAATCGTGGAAAATAATGTGCACAAATGCAGACGTACAAGGCGGAGGATAGAGAATTGTGACAGTTAATTAGAGATAAGCGTATAGAAAGCTGGTTATCGATTATTTTCACCGGAAAATATTGACTAGAATGGGTCGTGACGTCAGGATTGTACTTGGGGAAAAAAATGTTTAAAGGCAATACATTGTGACCGGTAGGACGCCGTTATCATGCAAGATCAATACTAGGATACATGTGATTCGAAGGAGTATTTTGATCACACATTTAGTCAATCGGAAACATTGGTTCAGAAAAATATCAGGGCCGTCTGAAAAAGTGTGTGAATTCCGGGTTATATTCTTTTGCCCCTTTAGACATTTTATTTCAAACATAGGCCTCTCCGCAATATATTCAGTATACACCAGCATATACATGTATTTATTTTGGGTGTTGAAAACACCAATTTAAAATGACATAGATCGACATACAGATGAACTTTCGTGCGGCGATTCTATTGGTTGATTATATGTACACGTCATCATTATTCTTTTATTTGTGTACCTTTAGTTGATATAAGTAAGGCTTAAAGTGTGTCAAGTTTTTTTTTGTTTGTAGACGTATATTTTTCAAAAGCATACGTATCAAGAATGTGTTGTTTAGGCGGGGGGGGGGGGAGGGTCGTAAGCCGGTTAAGAAACAAACCTTTGGCAACAAGTCTCCTCGGCTCACTCCCCAAGGAAACCTGTTGACTAGGAACACGTGAACCTGGTACATATCCTCTTTCGTTTTTCTCCAGCAAATAGCCACACATTGAATATTACCAATTACTGTTCACCAGCTTTCCTGCAAATTCGCGGAAAGGGTCGCCCTATGAAGCAAAATATGTACTCTTTATTTGATGGGGACTATTTTACTTGATCGTAAGTTGCGATCCATTCTTACCAATATCTTGGGATATCAAATACAATTATAAGTTAGTTTCAATAAATGCGGTTGTGATATACATTATTGAACAGAAATCGATTTGCCAGGAATGAGGAGTGTCCAGTTCTAATTTTTCTGTCTGCCACAAATCTGAAACTCCAACAGAGACTCCATTGAGACCATCAATTTGTCCACGGTTCGCGTTAATTTGAAAGTGCCCTTTTCATCCTTATATTTTTTACAAATTTGAAATAATAACACCGATAGACACCAGCAACTGGAAACGAACTCATGCAACTAGATATGTATCCGTAACTTATTCCGAAAATAAGTGATGCTAATTTGCAATCGCTTTGGTGGATCATGAACACGACGATTCTGCTGTTTCAGACGCATTTGTAGACTGTATGTCTAGGATATGTCAGAAAAATTATAAGAGCCAATGACCCTTTCACAGAATGTTCCTGTAGTGTACAGGGAACAGAGAACATCATCTAGACATAGATTTTAATTACGCGTCGTTATAATTTTACGCTTTCACTACATGCTGTGGGCAGTATCTTAATAATACACATTGATTTGGGTTAAAGTGTTAATAATTAATCTTCACCCACCACGATACAAGAATTAACCGAGCCTCGTGAATCATTGAGACTCATTTGCTTGCATTCCTAAATATCTGCATATATGTGTTTGAATTATTCTAAATGCTCCTTTGCAATTTCCCAGAGGAAAACAACTGAACAGCTACATTTAATACCTAAGTAGATTCAAGGTGGCGAATACACATAATACCCGTGTGGGATATTTGGGCCAAGTCGAAATGTAAATAATTAGGTGACTAATTAACGAAACAAGATTGCAAAATTTGCTGATAAATATGCTGATCATGTCACAATGAGAATAATCACCGCTCCCTTCACTTTGGCGCTGTTGTCAGTGCGCAGTTGTCACGCCGCTTGTCGCGGGTACGTTAGAATAGTACGTTCGCGGCAGATAGAGCAGGCGACTGACCGCAGAGAGACAGCAAATGCTGTTTCCTCTTCAGCAATGGATCTAACGCTTAGTTGGACTCTGGCTGTTACTTTATGGATACAGGTATTTATTTAATTTGTCTTCTTTTTACATCATTACCCCCGTATAACTTAACTGCTCAGTCATTACAATCGATATTGCACAGTTACAGGTGTTGATATAGAAGATTCTTCCTTTTTTTTCTTCACAGAGACCTCATGTTATGGTTTTGCGGACCGTCCACCTTAACGTAGCAATCTTGTCTGATTTATGACGGGGATTTTGTCATCCTAAAAGAGCACAAAGAATAATGTACTAGCACAGCGATCCGGCACTGCAAGCAGTCATGGGTCGGTGTAGGTCAAGATTGTATCGAGGAAAGCGTTCAAAAGCTTGTCCAATCTTGACAAAAGCCTACATTGATAGCGAAATTTCCTACTTGAGATTCTTCGCGATGATCACTGATCACTCACCTTACAGTTCAACACGTGTCTATGCACAGTGTCAATGTAATGCAATATTACAGTATTTGCCGTTCACACTCATGTATATCCCTCAAATTTGATCTTGATGCATGTGTTGACCTCAACAAAGCTCAGTCTCGTGTTTTACGGCGAGGGAACCCGATGGTAGCAAAAGCAAAGTAACAATAATAAAGTCATAAACATTAGACTGACCGACTTTTAAGCAAAAAGGGAAAAAGCACGAGTGTTGGTTTAAGATAAGCAAAATGCAGTGATTGTTGCGTGGCTTAGACACACAATGCAGGGAGACACAGAAGTGGACTCTAATGAGTAAATATCGATAATCAGCACCAGTTCTAAGCTGGTACATGCACTATACAGATGGACCTCTTTCAGAGTTTAAAAATGCATTTACAAGGTATGACAGTTGTACGTTACTTTAATGGATAGAAATTCCATTTACAACTTTCGTTCGAGACTTAAGTACCTGTGAGGGTTTACCAGATGGGCTGTATAAAAAAAAAAAAAAAAAAAAAAAACAAGAAAAAATACGGAAAGGGGTTTTTTTTGCCAATATATGTTTCCTTATTTTCATATTTTATATTTTTTTCAAGGGAGCAACATTAAAATATTCAACATTGCAAAGGTAAGAGAAAAATTTTAGGTTAAAATATTAAACCCATCCCTTTGGGGGACGAAGTACGTGGGTGGGGGGGGGCGCTTTGACTAGTTAATAAAAGCTTGGTGTTAAAGTACACTCGAGAAACAGACTAAAAAATGATCAACAAATTGTCAACACAAGCACGCAAGTAAAAACAATCCATGGTACACGTTGCAGCAAAGCATTTCATCTTTTTTCCATTGATATATTTCTGTGTCATCTGTTCGAGACTGAGTGAACACTTCCCCCACAATACCCTTATCGCTAAACATCCAGAACGCACAAAAAAAATAGTTACTTGAAAGGACATTATCCTAGAAGACTGAAGTGCGTCCTGCAAATACTTTTATCATGAAAATTTTAGAACGGCATAAGTCAACACAATGTATTCACATTAAAACTACATTACATGTACATGTATTTTACTCCAATGACGTAACAATGATTGGGGAGCAGAAGATTGACTTCTGTCTCTGCCGACAGTTTAAGAAAGTGGTTTTTTGGCGCTTTCCACACTTTCACTTGGGTTATCATCAACTTAGGAAGGTGACCTTCCTAACTATGCTAAAAAATGTTCAGTCCCCGGCCGTTTTTACATACTCATTTCCACGACATCATTTTAATAATTGCATTTCCATCTGATTCTCTTTGATAAACAATTTGTCTATGGTGACTATGTCCAGAAAGATTTTTTTTAATGGTAACTTGCGCTGACTTTGTAAATGAGCAGATTTCCACGTTTTACATTGAAGGCTCTTTTTCTATACGCATGAATATTGATGATGTATTACTAATTACCTAGCCGGCGAAACATGCCACGAATGATTAAATAGAAAGCTTTATTTATATATTAGTGAACAAGTCCAGTCTGAGACTAAAATAGGTTTCTGATCCCAAGACAGCAATATCCAGTCGGCATAATTTTAGTAATTTTTCATAGTTGGCGCTCACTCCCTGCCCAGTATGTATATTTATAGCTTGGTTTTATTGACATAATGGAAGTTTATTGACAATAATATGACATTGTTCTTCTAAAATAAAAGTTGAAGCGTGAATATGGCCTCCCAACAAAGAAATCCAATTATACTTACTTTAACAAGGAAATTCGGCGGATCAAACTGGTCTATACTGGTAGTGTGTGGCTGTAAGGCATGATATTTATATAGTGAGCAGGCCCGGCCAACAGAACCACGATTCAAATGTCAAGGGTTCTGTGACATGGGTAGGCTCGCGTGCTTTCAAATGTAAGCAGATACAAGGGTCCCATCACATGCGTAGGTTTTTCCATATGTTCAAAGGTATGATAGACAAGGATTCCATGATATGTGTAGACTGTTCCCTAAAATCCACGAGTTATGATAAACAAGAATTCCATGGGATGGGTTGGCTATTCCATGTACTCAAATGTGGTGATAGACAAGGGTTCAAAGGCATGGGTAGGCTGCTCCATATATATTAGAGTGTTACGACAGACAAGGGTTCCAGGTCATGGATGAGTTGCTCCATATATCAAAGTGGTACCATAGACACGGGTTCTGTATAACGTGGTTCAAGTGTTCACATGTAGTCAAATGTACGATAGCCATGGGCAACGACAGCCGTAAACTTGGCTGTCACGACAAAGCTGGGTACGGTACTCTGTCATAATCTGAAGATAGATGATCATATTTTTTTCGAAAATGATAGAATATGCGTGGTGCTCATAAGATATTTTAAACATTAAGACAAGGATGGATGAGGAATATGAACAGTTATACTTGAATCACTCTGCCGTCATGTGACACGTTCCAGTTAATGATGGTGATTGGCTTTTACCATAGACTTCACATGCTTTACAATGTACGATAGTCGGGAAACCTTTTAAAAATCATGGTTGCACTGATTGTGAAAGAGGTCAAGTATTCACTAATCGAGTCACTCTCCATGTCAAAGATGTAAGCATGTACTTCCCACCTTTCGGTGTGGAGGAGGAAACCGACTGACTCGGACAGAACCGTCTGCGCCCAGTTTGAGTGGCAGGAACTCTCCCCACTCACACCCGCGGTCGAGAATTGACGTGTTTCTTTGTACTGTCTAACGGGAGAAAAAAACGCACGTGTACATAGAAATCATACGGTTGTACTTTTAAATGCTGTTCATATACCCTGAACCAAATGTCTTTCGTGTTTTAGTTATTAAATATCAACTATTTCAGTGCCAACTACGACTTAAGTCGAAATATTTAAAACGAATGGCTCAAAATTATAATAAAGGTATGCAAGATTCATGTCCCTTATGAAAAAGACATTTGACTCAAGAACGAACATGCTTGCAGCCACCTAGAATATAGTAGTCTGGGTTAACAGCTTTTCTAGGTTGTTGACAGAGCCCAAAATGTAGCACTGAAAGAGTTAAGATAAATTAGTTCTGGAGAAAAGATGACAGTTAAGTACAACCCGGATAATATATAATACCACGGCAACCTAGTAACCCGGCATGTTGGTGCATACAGCCACTACTTTATGTGGTGCTGCTTTTGCTTATTCCGCCAGGCCAACGTAATATTTGAACGGCATTTTACTGTTTACTATCTCATAGGAGCCAGCTCTGGATACCGGAAAAAGAGAGATAGCTCCAGGGAGCATTTCTACACAATTGTTAATTAATATTAAAAAAGCACGACCACAAAATATTGAATTTCCCGTATTGTTGGTTTGTCTTCTATTTATATTTCCTTATTTGAAACAGGACCTGCTTCCTTGGCGAGTGAGTTACGTCCGCCTCGAAGCGTGCGCTATTCTTACTGGTTGTGTAGATATGGGAAATTTCCTGCATAATTAATTTTTTATGTATGTACGATACAACAAGTGCGGATCGTTATGTTACTAATCAATTACTTCAGGATGAAATACTGTATTGGTATAAGATATGATCATTATTATCATTATTGTCATTTTAACCATTGTCATTGCTGCTTTTATTGCCGTCATTCATTTCGTTGCCATTAAAGTTCCCGCTACTGTGAGTGTTACTATATACTATTACTGTTAGTGTTACCATTACTTTTACTATAAATATTACTACACGATAATGACAAGAAAAAGAATACAGGCCAGATTTTACATTTGTACAATGTCCAATACGAGAATGATATATACTCCTTACTGCGATGTTATTTTAAGATTTGAAAAAAAAAGATGAGATATCCCGTATATATTCCATTTTAGAATACGGATATACACCGTATCCGTTATCATGCCCTATACATAAATATATTATCATTTACAATTTTCGTCGTACGACAAAATGTGTATAAATTTCCAATTGCCTGATGTATGGTCATGCGTCAGAGCAAAATAGGAAATCACGCTAAACAAATTTGTCATTTGATGAAATATTTAGAGTAAGTAAAGGAACTTGTATGTATTTCTAATTTCTTGATATATGGTCACGTATGAAAACAAATCACAATTTTGCAAAATCGATAATATATCATTATATACATAATGAAATATCTAATATTTACTGCAACTAACAGGACTTTGAATTAAAACAGAATTTTCGAAAAATCCAGTTGCTGATTCTTTCCACCAGGATTGAACAACGATATTTAACGGTACTTCGCGAGAATTTGGATCGCAAACGAGTGCATCATCACCCAGACATAGACATTCATTTCATTTTATCTTTATTTTAACGTCGGTTTTTACAAAATGAAAAATTAACTGTCTGGGAGTATTTTTCGCCGACATAAGTATAAATATAAACCAATCGTTAAATGTAAGACATAGGTACGTATAATAAATTAACCAGTACTAAAATGTAACTCATAGGTACATATAAAAAATTAACGAATCATAAAATGTACGGCATAGGTACATATGAAATAAGAAATAAAGTGCATAACTCAAGATAATAACTTTTGCAAAAATGTACCAGTTATATACTGCATGGTGTTGAAGCAAAAAAAAAAAAATCCATGATGCCACAGGTTTTTTGTTTTGTTTTGTTTTGTTTTGTTTTGTTGTTTTTTTTGTTTTTTTGTTTTTTTTTTTTTGTTTTTGTTTTGTTTTTGTTTTTTTGTTTTTTTGTTTTTCCTTTTTTTTATCAATCTGTTATTTCGTTTGGTTTACTTCTTGGAATAAACACATGTTACATCGACATAAAGGTCCGTACCAGGTTTTTATTATTTGTTTGAACTCTTGTAAATCTTTGCTGGTTTTTGCTCTTACACGTATGGATAAATCGTTCAACAAATACGGGATCATGAATCGCAATGCTCGCGTACCAAACTGAAAACCTTTGTACCTTCAAAGATGAAGATCTTGTGATTGACAAGTTCTAATGCCAATCTGTCTTCCTTCTATCCAACCATTTAAATACCCAGGTGCTATAACATGATTTATTTTAGAGACTTCCGTTGCAATTGCCCTTTTGCGGTCAACATCAAGTGTTGTAAGACCCGATTTTTTTAGCAGTCCCTGGTAGGTATAGTCGAAGTAATTATATATACATATCTGAGTGATCTTTTCAGTATTCTCTCCATCTTTTGTGCAGTGGAACATATGCAAAAGGGATGAATCAGGGAGCAATATCTTAAGGGGGATATAATGAACGTTTTGACAATTGCAAGTTTTGACCAAATCCTTACCATGCGTTTGAACCTTATCAGGTCACGCAGCTGAGATGAGGCTTTCTGCAAAATTCTGACACATGTTGGCCAAAATTAATTTTTGAATCAATTGTAACACCCAGTGATCTGACCGTTTTTGCGTTTTGGATTCTGTTTTGTGAATGACTGTATAGCAATACTACACTCAAATGAGAGTATATTGCCCGTCTCATTTATTGAGTCAGCTATGACTGTTAGAGTATTGCCATCTGCATAGTTTGACAATGTTGCTTTATTGATAAACCAAAAAAGATCGTTTATGAACAGACTGAAAGAAACAGGGTCCCAATACAGAACCTCGAGGAACGCCTTTTAAGATAGCTTTCCATTCGCTAAATACTGATGAAAATTTTATCTTTTGGTTTCTGCCAGTTAGGGTAACTAGCAGCCAATTTCAGTGCATTGTTTCCCATTATATATGCTTTACGTTTGGCAATCAAAAGTGGGTGATGAATGTTTTCAAACGCTTTAGATCCATCAATACAGTTCCAGCATGCTTTTTCTGCCCTTATGCACTTTTCCGTAGTTCCAATGCGTGCAATAAAATAGATTGGTAATTGTAATTACTACGATAGGCTGAAATCTCATCATGTAGTATCTCAGATTTTGCCTCCTCCATCATTCTATCAAGTAAATGATCAAAATCGTTTGATAAGATACAGTTCTAAAGTTCTTTTTTGCTAAAGTGCCTGATTTCTTAGCAATCGAGTTGACTATAGCTTTATGTAAGTTGTCAGACAAAGTACAGGTCTGGATACTTCTATTAAAAAAGATTTGTAATCACAGGTGGGATAAAATCATTTTTTATTTTTAGAACTTTCACCGAGATCCCTCTGCGTCCTCCAGCTCGCTTGGTTTCAAGTTTTTCTATCTGACACTGTGTTTGTGAAAGTGTTATGGCGGAAAAGTTGAATTCATGTAAAGAAGTAAAGGATTTTTTGCTATTATGTATACTTGGGTGATCAAAAAACTTAGCCACAGCATTGTCTCCATACGTATCTTAGTCGTGATGGTCACTCAGTTCAGTATCGTTATTGCTGGTTGACCCAAAATTCACAAAGAACTCATTTAAGGCTTCAGCCATATTGCTTGGTTGTGCAATAATATGATCTTCGTTCTCAAGCATAATCAAATTGCAATCAGGACCCTTATTACTTATGTAGGGTTTTATGGACTCCCAGAATCATACTTTTCTTGGAAGTATCGCTTTGTAGATTGTCTGTTGACTTTTGTTACATTTCTCTGCTTTTTGAAAATGTTCCAATTTTCAGAAGTTCTTTATTTTTTGTATTGGTTCCAAAGACGATTTTTCTTCATTCTTTATTTTTCTTTTTTGTCAGATTTGAATTCATTTATGCATTTTTGTTACCTCGAGTCACTTGAATTTTTACGGAGCATGAATATCGATGATACTTTCGTAAAGTGTATGGAATGCATAGTAACTATCATTGATGTCTTCAAAGATGTCACAGAGTTGGAAAGGAGCATCATATAAATCGTTTAGAAATGTTTCCTCATCAAAATTTTTGAAGCTACGATAGTTATTTTTTTCTGGCTTTATTTGGTGGCGCTGATGCTCGGAATATACCGTTTATGAATGAATGGCCCTCACCTATGGTATTCTCAACAGTTCCACATTCGCACACACTCCGCTTCGCATCGGGCGCAAATGACCACTGTCGGGCCGCATATGATCCCAATGCCAGCAAAACAAACATTATTGTTCTGTTTATAGGGCATTATCTGCACATTAACAATTTACCAAAGGGCATAAATGGAGTGGTTGCGGTCTGCAGACATTTGCGCCCATTTTCGGGCTGCAAAAAAGATACAGTCGACGGGAAATATATATATACTACATATTTGCAGATATACATGTACTACAAATGAATAGTAAAAAAATGTTTCTTTTTATGTCATTGGGATCATCGTATGGCCCTTGCATGGTATTCCATTTGAGGCCCTGCATTTTTCATTTGCACCCTCCCTTTCGCATGGGGCGCAAATGACCACTGTCGGCAATGATCCCATTGCCCGCGAAACAAACACCATTGTTATGATTACAGAAATACTCCTGGATATTTGAGTTTTATGGATTTCAACACATGTTGAACTATCCAATGGGGATCATGGTAGCTCAGCTTCACTATCCCACAGAGGCGCACCTTAATTATGGAATGAGTGATTTGCACTATTTGTCGTTTTGAGGTGGCCAGGGTTGCTAACTAGATTTGGAGAGCTCCGTTTTGCTCACTTTTTCATGGCGATAAATATAGAATTATGACTTACTGTATTCAGCTTTACCACAGAAAAAACTGAGACAGGTCCATTTTCTTCTGTCCAGTTCTTGACTATAAGTTTATGAAGGACTTTTAAAATTCCCGTTCTAAGTACCAAAACCTCCGAGTTCATATTTGCATTCCCACCAGCAAGCACAGGTCAATTTTGGGTTTGCCGCATACCAGCACAGATACAGATGTAGAATGAAGTCTTAGACATCTATATGAAAAATAGAATGAAGTCTTAGACATCTATATGAAAAATAACATTACACTAGCCGTATGGAACATTTTCTTCGAAAACTTAGTTACGTGACGAGCAAATGTATTACCATATTTTAACATATCAAATAAAGCATTTCCTTTTGGCTTTCAATTAACTGGGTACCAAAATTACAAAATGCGGTACTATTTAAAGTGTAACTAAAACGTACATTAATAAATATCATTATCATGTTTATTGCCGACACATTTATGCCACATAAAATGTTTCTGTGATAATTACAAAAGTACTTTATTTATTAAAAATAAATGATAGCCATGACAAATACTGTTATCATGTTTCATGCCACTACAGTGTTTCAATCAGGATTTTTTCAGGGGTGACAAGAAGGGTTATTCATGGTAAAAAACGGATTTTTACAAATTTTATATGTTAATAAACAAGCCTTGTGACCCTTAAGAAATTTCCACAGCAAATATTTCATGTTTTGAAAGGGTAATATACCCCCATTTTGGAGTTAACGGAAACACTGCACTAAATGGTGAATGGAACATACTCAATCACTATGTTTATGGCAAATAAATTGTGAATGTGAAAGATACTAGCTGCAATTTTATTGCAGCTTAATGGTGACTCTGGCAAATCTAGTTCTATGTTCATTGCAACTAATTGATGAGTGTAACAAGTTCCAATATGGCACATTTATTGCAACTGAATAGTCATTGGAACAAATACTATAGTACCGTGCTTATTGCAGCTGAATGACGGCCGTGACATCATTCAGTCGCAATAAGCATGGTACTATAGTATTCACTGTTTACATGCCTATTGCAACTGAATTATGAAAGTGACACTGTGTTCCAAAAAGTAAAAACAGCAGGCGTTAATAACTGTACAGCGAGATATCTCTGGATAAAACAAGAACTTGTAACCCTAATGAAACGTCACACGAAGTGTTATACTCATACGGCCATTTCAGTGGAAGCTGTGAAGTCCACGTGCAGTTCCTTTGTATCTCTAGACTCAGAAAGGCGATAAGCCGGGCTTGAAGAATCGATGTCAAATGCAGTGTTCCCCTGGCACCCATATCGGGCTATGTCCAACATCTTTGTCGAAGTTTATTTCATTTGTTTTATGTTTTTTTCATGGATGACGTCATGTGAGTGACATTTACTCGTGATGTCTTTTTATGAGATGATCGGCTTTTACTTGTTTGCATCAACCACCTATACATGTTTGAACTGCCCTAAAGCTCTGTCCGACTACCTATCAAGCTTTGCATGCAATGGGTCGTAGGTGAACCGCGTGATGTATAATAAACGTTTCCTTTGTGAGTTTGGTCATTTCTAAGATCCAGTTGCAACATCCTGTGCTGAAGCTAGGACATTTGCCCGGACTAAACCATGTCGTGACTTAAGCTTTCCACAAATAGAGTGTTTGTATGCAGTGTGGTGCTATTGAGAACTGCATCTAGCTCCAAAGGTTCTGTAATAGTGCATTCCTTCATGATCCACTCTGATTTGACTTTTATATAGGGACTTCTCTTAATGACTTATAGCTTAAAATCCCAACCCATACATCTCTCATTGTTCATTTCAGACAGGAATTATGTAAAGGATTTTCTAGTGCTGCCAAGTTCCTTTCCACTTGTGAACGGCCCATAGGGTGAAGAGGTTTTTATCATCCAGTCTCCGCCCATTGCTATTCTTGGTCTCTGGCTCCTGATATTAATCTGACAGAATGTGCTTGTCAACTAATTTTTTTTTGTTAAAATCGCATTGTTGTTTTTCTGGAAAGGCAATTTATGGAAAACCATGTATCGCTTTCACATGACCCAATGTTAAAATCTGCTATGGAAGTCAGTTTGGCGTGATAGCATTGACCTAGTTCCCAGCATTTGGGCAAAAAATCACAAACCCAGGTTAATGAATATGGTTTTGTCAAGATTACTCGAAAACGGATTTCACATTCTGTCTTTGGTGTACACATTCATGACCCCCTCTTTCATATTGCACATTGTTATATCTTGTACAATGGAAGCAGTTGAAGATACAGAACACTTATGGTCTATTATGTGCTTGCATTAAACCAGCCTTATTATCTTATGAACGCTCGTAGTGCTTTAGGTGGATAACCGTAACCCAATTTCTAAAATACTTTATTATCGATAGATTTATTCACCTATAAAGATAACAATACCATTTACCCACATGTTCATGATACCCATTTTAACCACTGCATTGTAAATCAATCAAATGGAAATACCTTTATCATAGATTAAGGACACTTTGCTCCGTACTCAAGCCGTATTTGATAATAAAGTTCACATTGATCAATCTGTATTTGTGCACATACTTGTTCTTGTGCCGGTATAGACAGATTGAATATTTTCAATGACAGTGTTTGTGTATATTCATCCTTGTCTGTTTTTGAACGCTTAATTATCTTGGTATGTGTTACAGTGTGTATAATATTTTCCTGAAAAGATGGGAGTTTTTACTTATTGGCTCTTCCTTTTTCTCGGTTTAAACACAGAGTTATGTGTATGCCTTGTAAATGAGAAATCTTTAAATTTATGAAATACCCTTTTAGCCTTATCGTCTGTTCCGACTGCTTTCCGTTTATTCGATACCCATGTGTTCCATTTTTCTCAACGTGGACGTGTAAATGCTTTATGTTTCTATAGAAAAAGCGCTTTCATATACTAGATACAAACTACATTTTCCTTTCCTTAAAGCCATTAGCTGCAGCGTATACGGCTTTGATTAACAGTGTGTTGTGCTGAAAATCGCACAGCACCAGTGGCACCCAAAGATGCGTGAGCCTAATTCATCAAATCTACACATATATATTGAGGAATATATTTGTATTAGGATACCCTGAATACATAGTTCAGGGAAACATCACCCACATTCATAAATTGTAATTCAACAATGAGACCCAAGTCAAATGCAGCAAAAAGGCAGAGATTCTAGTACTACCAAATTATCTACATCCAGCTTTTAATACCAATGTGAAGAAAAAAATTTCACTCTTGATTTGAGACAAACTTCGCACAATTTACTCAAGTTGAAAATGGCTTATTCAATGGTACATTTGAGACACAACTGTCACGATATAGACATTTCGGGCTGTCAATTTTCTGTAATGTTGCAATCGGACTGGGTGCCACTCTTGGTTGCAGGGGGCAATGGTATGTTGTTGTCAATGACGAGCTCTTACAAGGAACAAAAAGTGTCATAGTATGTAATTAGGGAAGTATTTTCACGTTACTTTATTATTATGTATCTGTGTCATAATGACACACATACTGTCTGGCCATTTTTGTCAGTTTTTAACGATTAAGAATTAATGCTCTTGTGTAATTGCATATATTTCATTTTAAAAGCTCACACACTTCAAACTCTGCTTTGATGAAGGGAAACCTTTCTGTACACAAGTATAAGCACATAGACCGATAAAGATTGACATATAGGAGTTCAGAAACACCAACGCTGGCTATGTTTGAATACGATGGAGACAGTTTCACAGTACCCCATGGTATATAGGCTGGGTAAAGAGCGGCACTGCATGCTGGCACATGTTAAGTGGAAGTCCGAGGTATAAGAAAAGAGATGGATCAGACGACACGCTACCTGTCGAAAGTGAATATTTAGCGAAAGAAAGTAATTGCTGATTGGTGATCTATTGAAGGTAAAACTGCAAGTGCTGCACAAACAGATCGCACGGACTTGCAATTTTGGAATTGAGAGTAGTCAAGATTAATAGGTAAACAAAGGGAAGGAAGGCAATTCACACTATGTTGACCTCCATTATGAAAATCAGTTATCATATTTATGGCTTTACGTGAACTGGTGCGAACGGAGGAAATCTCATGAACTTAAGCATATAAGGAACCAACAAATGGAGATTTTCGCAATTATCTTGTGTTTGGTTGGCCAAATGTTGCGACCTATCCTGTCGGCTTTTTGTCGTAAAACATAAATCTGCTATCACAGGGTTTGTGTTACAATTGAACTGTACCCCGCCCTATGCGTGAGATGTAATATGAATTTTGAGTCTCAACGGATTGATTTTCGAATTATCATGTCAACTGTAACTACAAAGTCACATAAAAATACAGAGTAACGTGAGTGTTGCTTGTGGCTTCAAAATAAAAGATATCCAAAAGATTTACCATTTATATCGACTGCGACCGTGCAGTATGGAAGTCATTGTCTTCACCAGGTTTTTTTTTTTTTTATTTTTTTTTTCACAAATTTAAAAACAAAGGCCCTAAAAAGACTGAATGAGATGACATTCTTCTTGTATACAACGTGCCACTGTACGTTCACGGTGCTTAAATCACAAACTGAGCATGCTGAAGGAGCAAACCCAGTTCGGTTATTACTTTTTAAGGTAATGTCAAACGGACTTTGGTAAATTTGTTTCCCTTAAATTTCTGTCATAGAGCCAAATTACTTCTATACCTAACACAATGTGAAGATTTTTTTTGGGGGGGGGGGTGTTAACAGGATGCTCGATAGACCGTGTTAATCTTTAGACCTTGAATATAGACAATAGGTACCTGCACGAAAATGGCCTTTAACGTAAATATACATCTGTGAAAGTTATTCTCTTTTTATAATCAAATAAAAACTAATAGAGTCAACGTCGATAACCCCTTGAGCGCAAAAAATGTATTCAATTTCCTGGTAGCTGATCATTTCTTTTATAAATGCCTATAAAAAGTGAATAGTCCCGCAAACTTTGTCATTTTAAATACAGATATTTTCGCATTTGTGCATGACCTTTGCAAAATCACTGATACTTTTATAATAATCTGTAATAGACATGTATTGAAGACAAATGGTGAACGATCGGCTATTTTGTCTTGAACATTTTTCACGATATATTTAAAAAAAGCAACAGATTCATATCCAAATATATTTATAAAGCAATGCCGAATTTTGAATTCCACTTATTGTGCGGACAGTTTCTTCAAAACCGTACACTTGATTGATTTTACAGATTTATTATGTGCGGAATCAATATATCTGTAATAGTTGATCCATAAATGAAGTCGCTTTGCTCGCTTGGGCATTACCTAACGAAGCACGCTTCTTGCAGCTACTGTCACATGACTTTAACAGTTCTCACGCTCAGCTGCACAAATTGGTCTTTTCCAGATTCACGCACAGAGGAATAAAACAAATGGCAGTATATGGTTAGATATACGAGAATAAAGGAACAAAACTGAAACGTAAAAATATGACAAGATATACACAAAATACATTAAACAAAAAGAACCATGAAACAGAAGCAAAATATTTTGTGGTATAATTCTTTGCTTTGGTTTCCTGGCTGTCATTCGTGTAAATTGTTTAATGGTACATATTTTCTTCCAAAATGTGTTGGTGTTTATTCTGCCATACCGTATGCTGGCATTTATCATTTTATATGGTGTGCTGGTTTGTGGTGTTCTTCACAGTACTTTGGTAATGAATATAGGTGGCCCATACAAGCGATCATATTATTTCGATAAAACTGCTGTTATTTTTACACAAATCAGAGTCTTTAATGCGATATTGTTTTATGCACCTACAATGCATTTACTGCTCTTTTGTTCGATAAAATTAAGTCAACAGCTTACATGGGTAGGGCTTGAAGACCGCAACTACCATCCACTTGTTGTTTACATATGACATACTGTTGGCTTCGTCTGTATTCTTATTCAAAATGATTTATTATAACGACAAACGTCCGTACAGGACAACACACGATCTGGCGCTGTTGTCCAATTTGAGTCAGAAAGCGGTTAAACATAAAACGTTGAATTTGCAAATGGATCTGGGTTGGATCAATGGCTCCAGTACGCAAGGGAAATGAGAATCTTTCAATAGACAGCAGATGTTTTAGATGTTTGTATAATTTCCTTCATTCATTTCTCCCTTCATTTATCCATCCTTTCACGCTGTAAGATGCCAATCCTGGTTGCAGATCACACTCAAATTCAAACTAATTTAGTCCAGTTGAAACGTGATTTGGCAATTGGCAAATTAATTCCTTTCCCTGCTCGTGCTGTGCACGAGGCAACCAATCAACGGATCTGCAAATCTGCATGTCCGAAATAAGATTCCAAATTAACTTAATTGACTTCGAGCTAATCGACCTTTGTGATCCCAAGTTATGAACTCGTTTTTTATGAAGAGGGCACTTTTTCACTGATAGCGTGTAAACCCCACTTTGCGGTCGAGCTGTCTGTACGACATCAACTATCCATCCCATAGTAGAAACGCTGCACCCGTCTTACCATTTCCAAGCCTTTGATTCCAATGCTTTAGTTTGTACCTGTGTCCAAAAGAGCATCCTTGTGTGCCACATCAAAGCAACCAAATTGCTGTGCAATTTTCTGCTATTAGGTTGGTGGACTGAAAGAGCCAAACAAATTTATTTAACATTCACCGGTCAGGTCCAGCTGGTGAAGTGACCTTGGCTGAGAGGGCCGTAACAAAGGAACAAAGCCAAAAATAGTTGTTCATATATGCCCTTTAGACGACCACGGAATTCCCAGTTATGTTGAAGGTCTCTAAAGGTTATATATTCTGTTACATGTCGGCAATGCTCATTAAATGACAGTAATACAATTACTGACGCATAAAACTGTAAAAGGTCTGACGGTTGCTGACGTGGTGCAGACTGCCGCAAGAATTATCTGGTATTCACCGATGTGGTACTGGTACACGTTGTTCAGTTTTCATAGCATGGTGTTTTACTTTTCAGGAACTTCCTATTAAAGGTAATAACACCAATGATATGGTCAAGAAGTATTAGGAAATGACAAATTCATCAGGGAACATGGACAAACACACGTACACACAAAAACGCACGCAGCCACGCACAAACAGAACACACACACACACACACACACACACACACACACACACACATAAGCACACAAAAATAACCACCGTAGGCATATAAACAGTAATAGGCACGATACACCATTCAACACGGAAAAAAACTGTCTTTTAATGTTTTTACTGATGTAATACGGAGATGGCTAGATAATACCTGGGTTAATGATAGACAGTTTACATTAACATCTGACAGACGATAAAGCGAAGCGACAATGTCTTATTGGTTTACACAGTTTGATCAGAACAAAGTCATTTATCTTATTACATGCACCTTGGTAGCAATTATAGAAGCTGTTGGTGAATCGCTGTATCTTGGAAATGGTCACCTTTTTAGAGCTGAGAAGGCGCTATGGTAGTTCTACTGCTAACAGAAACTCCTGAAACCGGCTGGGGGGGGGGGGGGAGGGATCAAGCAAGTTATGTTTAATACGATCACGGAACAGTAACGACATAATTTCGTTGATAATTCAAACATCAGTTAGCACGCAAATGCTTGCTGCCCTCATACGCTTACGCTTGGGATCTGTTTACAAGAGTAACTCTGCATCCTGTAAGTACTAGATTAACGGTAAAGCTCATATCGGCAGGGAAAACTGTTATTTTGATCTCAGATCTGTTGCCATCTTACTACTTTTAGAATCATGTTCAAACTGAGTCAAAAGCTTTTCAGGCGCGCTTTGGGCGCAGCATCCCAAAAGCGCGTCCAGGGAAGCTGTTGACATGGTTCGTTCTTATGGTCTCTACACCTGTAAACACTGGTGCTGAATAAGGTTGGCTTACAAAAGACTATTACATTTGCCTCCCTAGATCAACTCAGCGCACGTAGTCTTTTGTAGAAATTGTTAATGAGAGATTTAAATGACTCATGACTTGTGACGTGCAAACCAGTCCTACAGCGTGCTAAAATGTTATCTCCAGGGTAAAAAGGTAATTGTCCAGGGAATTATTTACAAATATTATCAAACGAACTTTCAATCATACAATCACAGATAACTCCAGAGTACCATTCATTTAAATGTGCCTTTTACATATGACTGCCTCTGTCAAGTCAGGAGTGAAACTTATTCTTTAAATTGGTACTGGAAAATGAATGTTCGGTGACTCTTGAATCACTGCTTCTTGCTCTTTTTAATTTTACTATCATTGCTCGGTTGCCCTTATTTCCGAATGGGGGTCATATTTTTTCTGAGCATGCCTAAAAATACCTGAATTTCTCGAGAAGGGCGAACTACTGATACAAGTTCCATAATATGTCAAATGGACGAGTTCATTTCTTCTGTCGTACAGCCGTAGTTTTGGAGATTTTATACAGAAATAGACGTTTTCTTATTTTTCTGATCCTCATGACAGGCATTGACACTAGCCATTGTACTATCAACAGACAGCTGCCCGCTCAAGCCACGTGTGACGTGACTAAAATGTTTTCTTTAATCTTCAACGTAAATAATAATAATAATAATAATAATAATAATAATAATAATAATAATAATAATAATAATAATAATAATAACAATAATAATGATAATGATAATAATAATAATCATCATAATCATAATCATAATAATGATGATGATGATGATGATGATGATGATGATGATGATGATGATGATGATGATGATGATGATGATGATGATGATGATGATGATGATGATGATGATGATGATGATGATGATGATGATGAAATCTACCCCGTTACACAGAGGGCACCAGCGGACCGGGTTGATCCGCCGTGCGTTCAAGTACAATGCATAGATCAGTATATACATATAAAACACCAGTGAAAACTTCAAACGAAAACAGCTGTGTTAGAACTTTAGTTACCAGCAGTTTGTGCATGCTAGACATTTTCTAATTGTTCATGTTGGTATTTCCAAGCTTCTTTTAAAAATACCCGGCAGACACCATCCATGTTTTCGTCACATAGAAACATATATGCTTTTGTGTTGGGGGATGTGTTCACAAAGCTCGCCCAAGAAGAAGGGCATACTGATTTAATATGTTTCCAGCTTCAAAAGACATTTTGTTTGTAGGTCTAGGAGACCTTTGCTAGCAAATAGGAAATGTTCCAAGTGTTCTTGCCCTTTTTTACATAACTTACATTTTCCGTCAGACAATCCCCAACGGGCCAAGCCCGTCTGAAGTCCTAGACAACCTGTGCGAGCTGTAAATTTTAATCTTTTACCTTCAAAGTCATCACAGCAGAAAAGGTACTTTTCTGCTAAAGTAGATTTTTTACAGAATTTATAAAAGGAAAGTGAACTTTTGTCATTTATTTCTTCGGAGAACTTGTTCTTAAAATTATCCAAACTTAATCTGTGGAAAACCGTGGAAAGGTCAACTCCATTATTTGTAGTGCCATAATCTAAGCCCACGTTAACTAAAATACATTTAATTTTCTTAAAATAATTCCAACATGACGACTAGTTATTTACAAAATTTGATTCCATGTCATCAAATATTTGCTTACACAACCTTGTATCCGGGACATTATGTCGTAGTCGTTTAAAATCCTTAATCCGCAGTTTATTCATGACGAAGCCCACGCGTTAGCCAACCAAGTTCGCCCAATGTAGCAGTAATAGGAGTATATTTGATGCGTAATATAGCTTGTGCAGCTGCATACTGCATAGACTGAATCGATGCGCACTTGTCTTGGAGTTACAGAGCCATACTGCACACCCATGGGAAAATGATGGCATCAGAACACTTTTCCCTAGACTGTTGCCAAAAGTAACCCAGTGTACCTTCTCGTGTGATGCTAGGATGCTACACATGTATCCTAAGAATTTAGACATTTTAGGCTTCAGATACGTACCAATATTTTTACAGTCAAGATATTTGTACATGTTGCACTCTTGAAGAAGTGTGTCACCCAAAAACCATATTCTTTTATTGTCTAACCTCTTACCACTAAGCATGACCTTAGTTTTAACTCCATTAAATTTCATTCCCTATTTAAGTGCAAACAAGTTAGCTACTTCGCATTCAAAAAAAATATTGTACGGTATTCAAGTCCATTTGACCATTTGGCTGTGGTTCTCTGCATTGTGCAGATATAAAGGCAAACGCCAATCACCATAATACATTTTTAATTTGTTTCTTGTCAAATTATATGTTTCCAACTTATTATGATTCGTCTCACAAAGGAATCATAAGAGTTGTGGGTCTGGGAAAATAATCTTAGTTTTGCCGATAGCATTATACGAAAACTTTCTGAGGCAACACTTCCGTCACTAGCCTGTGCTTGCAGAGATACATTAAGGAGTTAGCCATCCGTGTTCCTTGAAGAGTGATGAAATGTGAAAGGTTCAAATGTGTGCGTTGAAACTATAAGGAAAGAGACATTGCATTAATTTGAAGAACTATTGTATATTTAAACATAAATTGCTTTTACGAAGAAACGTTGCAAATCTTTGTAACTATTTATAGTTACTCTGATCTGTTTGTAGAATTCATCTATTAAAGTATGATTTTATTTCATTCAATTTTACTGTTATAACATTGTATAGATTTAAAGACATGCTATTTTGAAATGTTTCCTTTGTTATAGTACCCGAAGAGTGAAACATGTCGATCACATCTAAACGTACCTTGAATCGTTTCAAATGGTTTTTAGTCATATAGCCAGAAATATAAGCTCCTTCTTTTGATTCATTTGCGAGTTGGAAATGTTACTTTATACTGACTTTTGCACCTTTTGACTCTATGTGCTTCTATATCTTAACTTTTGGAAACATACACACGGTATACAGCAGTTATTCTATCTACCACCAGTACATTGTATCTCTCACACACGAATCACTTCATGACCAAGTCAACTGCACAATACCAATGCTGCAAAAAGTCGTATATAATGGTTTCAGCAATCTTAAAAGTTGCACAAGTGCTATCCCTCATGTTATAAAGACCATCTAGGATATAGATACCGTCTTTGTTGTGTTCACTTTTGTTTCAGTATGCAAATAAATCTGATGGGGAAAGTCATTTTAATGCTGGAAGTCTTTCTGTTGCTGCAGCCCATCTGGCGCACAACCAAACACAATGTTTAGTCAGATTGTGTATCAGTGATGAGACGGTAGCACGGGGAATTAAATATTGCACATAAAATACACCGTTCCTATTCCTACTTTCAAAGGGACGTCACTAGCATGTAAATTTTCATTTTTGTAAGACATAAGATATCGATTTGGATCACCTTGGCCTGGAGCAACATATTTTGTCTTGATCTGAGGCGGCAGTTTATAAATCTAGACCCAAACCCGCAAAATTGCGACAGTTTGCCAATGGATGAAATGTCGCGTATAACCAGCTGGCGAGAGTAGACAAGAAATCTGTGCTCCACATGAATCACCAGAGCATGCACTGGAATACACGATGATTCGGCTATTGGCCCATGTTATGCAAGAAAGCCTTTTTGCACAGGTTCTCGCTTGAATACGATATCTTCAAATATCAGCAAAATGGAAATGCCATAAACGCTTTTTATGGCACTCTTGTGGCGTTATCACCGAGGAATAGAACCCATCGTGCGAAACTTATGTTCGCTTTTCATTCCATGTAGTTTGACCATGTGCACTATGACCGCACGCTCTTGTAGCCACCAATGTTGTAACTTTTTCTCTTCGTGTATCGTGTAAGTATGTACTCAAATTCCCCATCTTATGCGAGGTTTCAACCCCACCACGAGCAACAAATGGTATTGATCATATCCTCTGAGGTACCTTTCAAGGTGGGCTTTGATGTGTCCAAATCAGAGTGGTAAAAATGGACTTCACTCTTACTCTCAGTGTTGTGACTACGCTCGTCTTAGTTGCATCGCGATATACAGATTAGACTTCAAATTTTGTATTAGTATACTAGGGGTTGTTTACATTATATACACAGATAGCCATATTGTTTACCATAATTCTGCTAATAAATGGGTCTGTTGCTTCAAGGGGAAGAAAAACGTAGCAGGATTAGGTTCTTTACCATGAGAGGCGACTTAGTTGCAGGCGTGATGGTTATCATGTATCGTTAGTGCCAACGGCCACTCAAATTTGTCATTGCCTAGAGATAAAATGCAAAAAGGCCATGCACACCAACGAGAAGGATCACATTTCTACCACTTCCTATTTGAGATTTTTTTAAACACAAAAGATGCTGCTGAATCAAGTAGTCCCAGCACATCACATTGCTATGCTGCAAACCAGAGCGACAAATCTGGGCACAGCTACAGGTCTTTGCGGAAGACGGATCTGAGGCGGATGAGCGGAGATTTTTTTCCTGGCAGGATGTATTATTTTACCGCGTGCAGAATGAACTTAAAGCATGGGTTATAACGTCGTGAGTGTGCTGTAAAATATATATTGTACTTCATATGGCTTTGTTGGTTACAGCTGCAAATGTCATCAACAATTGGCCCGTTTTGTATCAAGTCATATTTGTAAAGGCCATCCTGCCCCCAAAAAAGGAACAGGTGACTTTATAATGTGACACAATAACGTTTAATAAGACTTTTAGTAACCGCAGTACGGATTAGATATTCCTCTTTAGGTCAATTCCGTTCACTTCAATCGGGTTTATCCTTCATATTCTTGAAGTCTGTTTTGTAAACACATCTGTCAACACACACCGCTTCCACTTTACCGCCCACTTCAAATCCTACAGATTTCAACAGCGGAATCTAATTAGATGGTCTGTATTTTAATAGTCTGACCTTTGGAAAATAATTGGAAATCAAATGATATATAGTGAGATGAAACGTCTAATTTATCCAACTTGGTACTGAATGAAAAAGGATATCAGAGTGGTTAATTGGAACATACGGACGCACTGTGGTCCATATCATACAGGTTGATGTCCAGAAATGACTTCATTTGTAAGCAGTCGATGCAACATTTCCTACTTTGATTCCCACAATATCATTTAGTTTCATTGTTGGCTGCTCAAAGATCAAAGGTTATGACGCCACCACGTAAGTTCCTCTCGGTCACGTGACCCAGCCACAATTCTTCAACTGATTGATTAATCAGAATGAGGCTATGGAGCCTAATAAGATTTACAGACTTGCTTGAAATACGCTTATCTTTTATTTACGTGCTCTACGTGTCCTATGGTAGGATTATTTTACATGCATGTAGTCTGACGGCCGTGAGCATTGCATCGAAAGAGATAAATTGAGCAGCACAAGAACTTGCGAAAAATCTACCTTCCCATTTTTCTTTCAAAACGAGACTGGCAATAGCATGAACAAATTTTATGAACTTACTTAAGTTGTAGGCTATGTACCCCAAGTAGAGAGTCCATCCCGCAATACACATATTAGGTTCATATGTATGCATTAGTTATTTTCTACAGCTTACAATCAAATTTTGCCGTACATATAAGATGATAGGTAAGATACAATTTTTAGGCGCCGTCTATATTTGTATTCATTTTGACTTTAAGCCGAAGGAAAGGTAGCCTTTTCTTTACGTGTTTCCAATGAGGACACCTTTAGCAACATTATCGCAAAAATCAAAAAAATATATTTATCCTTATTTTATGCCTGAAACAAACAATAAAAGTTGTTGATATCACTGCTCTACCTGAAAGCTTCGTCGCCGACTTTTTAAGGGCCCACAGAAAGCGCAAATGACGTAGTGAGCTGTCAAGTTCATGAATACGGCCCGCTGGGCGCGTGCCTGGACATACCAGCTGAGCTGGGTGAATTTTGTTTGACTTCTTCAAGTTTTTGAGTTACCCCCGTGAAAATTTAATTTCTGACACATTATCATGGATGATCCTTTAGATGTTTATGCGGTTCATGAACAAGCCTTTCGATACGAGGATTTAAAAATACGTCTTACAGGGTAGTAACAACACTCATGAGGGCGCAGCATGGAAACGAGGCGCCGCCCACCATGCTGTCACCTCTATGTCAATCACAACTTGGAAGGCTCACAAAAAGATGTTTGAACTTTTCTTCGATTTGTTCATTATTCAGATATTTCACTGTATTAAAACTATCACAATCATTACCACATGGGTAGATTGTCTTGAATTCAATCAGAGAGATTCCTGTCGCTACCATGGATAAATTCTGGACGTGTCTTTTCAGATCTGAATGTACAGCCTCTGAGTACATTGATCAAAGCCAAAGGCTAATTTCTGAAAAATTCGAAGTGCATGCAAGACCAATTTACATGGCCAAATACCTGACAGGTTGTTCTCAAACGCTAGAGATGCATCCCACAGGATTATTCTGGGCTTAGTTGTGAAACAACAGAGCATGATGCAAATATATTGTAAGGGGCCGTCTATAATTGTCAACATTTTCATCTATATCCAAAATGGACAGGGGGGAAGGGGTCAGAGCCAGATGACCATAACTTCCTACCCTAAAAATGTTGATATTCTACATCCAATATTTTCAGTTCCCCTATAAAATTTCAACCTGCCACCAGGTGTCATTTTGCTGTCAGCTATAACAGATGGCCACAGACCACAGTTATAAATCCTTCTATTTTTCATATTAGTATTTTTCAGTCTAATTAAATCAGCATTTTGGTATTTCAAAATTCTGTGAACGGCATTTAACAGATAAAAATGTCAGAAAAACATGGATGGATTTTTGTCATATAATTTCCAGCTGGTTATATCTGTGATAACTGAAACACGAAACAACACCTGAATGTCAGCTTTATACAGGTGTATGAACTGTGCTCTTGCCAGGGTCACATCATTGTCCTTCCCCACCAGAAAGTTCCCACCTGGCCTGGAAGACAGTGCACCTATATGACCACCAATGAAGCAACTCTGCAATGCAGCAAACCTGATTTAGCTAACTTTATTTAAACAGAAGCTACAACATACTGAAAACACAGTATTTTCACAATTACGGACTATCTCTGCGCAACCAGCCAATCACAACTGTGGTCTGTAACCAGATATGTGCAGATGCAACCGTGGAGCTCAGTGAGACCGAATTAGCACAGCTGAATTTAGCCAAAAATCCTAGGTGCACGATAAAAGATCCTAAATCATTATATGATCAGGATAACTGTATGCATTCCTTGTCTGAGCATTTCAGTCATATTATATGAGGTTGAGGGTCTGTATTTGCAATAAGTCCGGAAAAAATTTTGATGATGGGCAAAAACAGACGGAGGGGGGTTAAAATTTATGGTCATTTTGGATATAGACGAAAATATTGACAATTGTTGACGGCCCTATCATCAAACTAAACAACTTTTAACACACATGATTATATACTATGGCTGGGCCTTTGTGATAAATAGTGTTGTCACGGAGTTATAATTATGAGAGGCAGCCAGACGCTTTGCGTTGGTTATTTTTTTATTGGAGCCTATTGCTATTTGAGCAGATTTTATGTTTAATGATAAAAGGGAATGACTTGTTAACTTTAACACAATCGCCATCCTGTAGCTCTACTCCTTATGTTGTATAACATAATACATACATTTCCATTCTAATTTCGCATTAATCATCATGTTAAGCTTCACGTACAAACGACGATGTACTCAATAAAAGTGAGCAGGTCGACATAAAATTGTTCTCGCAACACAGTAAAGCTTTATAATTATAATGCAAGTGACTCTGCTGCTAAAATTGTAAACAGGGTTCAATTGTAAGATGTATAACAATATGGGGATACGTTCAGTTAGGATATTAGATCCCTACCAAAAAGCAATGGGACTGGCTCTGTGTATTCTGGAAGAGACATATATTCATTTGCAATGACCAGAAGGCAGCCAAAAAGTATTACAAGAGCAATAATGCTGCAGAGAAAGTACGCTATATTAAACCTTTGCCCTACGCCCTAAGTGAACATAATTATTTGTTTTGTTTTGTTATGGCATGGAAATAGAAGCGAGGCAGTGTCTGGGCTGAGAGGTTTCTCAGTATTATATTGTAGGAAAACCATGACCCTTGGCTTTTACATCGGCTATAATTTTGTTTAAACTGGCATTGACGATGCATTGTGATGCAGGTTTTCTATTTAATTAGGTGTCTTATACAAACATTTATTTATAACTCGAGGTTAGCAAATGATTATACATATTAATATTCGAACGAAGCTCAAAGAGAAAATATGACTCTAAGCTGAAATAAACTACGTCAACAGGGGTCACAGGATGCCTTCTGTGATTTTTGGTTCGCTTTTACATTTCAGCATTTGTTCCTGGGCATGTTCAACGAAAATTGAATAACGAACATACCTCCTCAGGGTTGTTTCTGTCAAGTCTTTTGATGTCGAACTTGCCACCATGTGGTTATGCTTACAAATGAGAAAATATGGATAAGAAACTCGAGGCTTGAGCCCTCATGAGTATTGGAACAAGTAGAATACAGTCACTTTGGTTTCCCCGAAGGTTTGAAAGGCTTTTACATTACCCAAATTGACATTGCAGAATACTGTGCGCATAAACCCTCGTCAAATGCTATTTATTACTCGAATTGATCTCTGAAATTAAGCAGACACCATGGAATTAATTCAGCAAATACAGATCCAAATGTTGACATTGCACGTCTAGATTAGGAAGATGGAACCTAAAATGGGGTTAACATTCTGTCAGATTACTGCTTGTCTCTGTGCCTCTCTCAAGATTGCTCCTCAGCAGTTCGCCTTGTGCCAAAGTAGGCGATGGAAAGGTGATTGGACAGATTAGTCTATTCACACATGACAGAGCCTCACACTCGTCTCATCTTAATCATGTAAGACAACTTTATAAGATTGTAATCAAGAAGAGTTAAAACTGTCCACGTGGCTTCCCGTGGTTTATCAGATTCTAGCCTTTGTTTAGTTGCAGCAGCGCAGTATAATGATTAAGGGTGTAAGAGTGCAGCAGCAGAAGAAAGGTCATCCCCGTCTTTGTCTCTAAACGGCTACTTTTTTTCTCGAGAAGCTTTAGTTGATAGATAAGGTTGTCACCCCCCACGAAAGACAGCCTGTCCCACTTGATTTAAAGGGTACCCCCACAGAATAAGATTGGAGACATAAATCCTTTCTTTGGGCTCTAACATCTACTAGTTTCTATTGCTTTCTGATGAGAAATGAGGTTTCTACTCCAATACTGACTACCGGTTTACCATCAGATGGAAGGGTGGCAGAATACAAGTGGAGATAAGGATGCAGGGACAATCGGCCGTTAAACACAAGAACATTAAAATCAGAGGAAAACAAATCAAATTGACAAATCCTTGCACCACTACATGATATTTTCTAGAACTGAGAAGAACCCGTTAGATTTTTGTCATGCATCTTTTAGACATATAGGACATGTCCGTGGCTATAGATTACATTTTAAGACATTAATCTCCCCTTACTAAATAAACTGAGAGAGGCCATTTGCTGAAAAGGAATTATTTTATCTCCACTCGATCTTTTGTTCCCTTAAATACTATGCAGTGTAACACACGAACAAGAATTAAATGTTTAATAGGTGGGTGGGTGGGGGGGCTTCCTAAGTTGCAGAAAAGAATTTTCCGGTTTGTTCTGCCTCTGATTTGGGGATGTATTGGCAATTTAGATTTCAACACATCTTATCTTCGCTCCGCCTTCTAAAGGCTTATTATTAAAAACAATATCTTTATAATTTATGCTTGTCACCCAAATAAAACTGAATTCTTACGTTTACATTATCACCTGCCTGGCTTTCACAAAAACAAGAAAAAGTTACTTTGGCATTCTATGGCCTTATTTGACTTTATTGGCAAACAGTTTGGCAATGGTCGTGTTGGTGACAGATGGTGGAGTGCTTCCTCGTCTTCTTTGTACCAGGAAGACAATCATTTATATGTAGGTATCAGTAATCATGAGATAAAACTCTTTTTAAATTTTAAGCATTCCATTCTCATAGCCATGTGAGTCCAACTAGAATCACTGATGACGCCCATAAAGAGACTGGCAGAATTAGATTCTCATATTATAATCAGAAACCGACGTTCCAGTGGGTCGATATATAAGAGGAATGGTATTTTTGAATGAGAAATCTTGAAAACCAGTTGAAGAACAATTTCCGCCTCACATATCGGCAGCCTAAGAGATGGAGTATTTTTAATGCGTAGATATATGCCGGATGACTTTTGATTGGATTTTCTGTACAGTGAAAAATGACTCTGGTATTTTTCATGCCAATTGGCGCTTGAGAACTAACCACAGACAGCAGTATCTCCATCACGCACACTTGAACTCTCAAACAAAAAGGAAACCATAAAATTCAAAGTGACAGCATGCCTAATGTGTTTGAAGCCACTGTTTCCCATTCCATGCATTGTTACCAGTCCGTCACATATCCAGAAGCCCATTGCAGATCCTTCGAAGGCTGTCCAGTCCACATGTAATACTATAAGGCCGTGTAAGTCCTTTGTACTTACACGCAACGCACGTTCGTTTGATCAGATCTAAAGTACATGTATGGGTCAATATTATCATTGTGAGAGTGGACATACAGTGATTTCATTACACGCTGCGTCAGTACATTTTAAAAACTATGCCAGGCCCCCGTTGGTCTTCTTCACATTCAATCTACGCACATATGCAACCTGTATAACCAATCTGTGTTCAACAATTGTTCAGTTTGCATTTCAGCCCCAGATAAATGGCTGCGTATCTGGGAAGCGGCAACAAGCAATCATGTTTAAACGACAGTTATAACCATAAAGGCAAAGAAGATAATCCGGTGGCACTAGATGTAGTTACGCGCGACCCCCTCGCTTCTCCAATCCACATTAAGTATTGCACATGGGCGCTAAGTCTGAATGGAAAAAATATCTTGTCGTAGATAATTACGATAACATCCACATTGGTAAATTTCATAGTGTCAAGCGAAGATGGGACTTTATTTATGACTCACAATAGCGCCTTTAAAAGGCTGGTTTGTTGAATATGCCGAGACAGGATGGGAAATCTTTATTATACTTCAGTTGTGTGATGTTCCGACTCTGTGCTGGAACTGTGTTTGGTTTTTCCTGATATTGGAAGATTTAGGGCGCCAAAGGCCGTGGAGATAATATAAAATTAGTGATCTCTGCTTCACATTGCCGAACAGCATTTGATATCAGTTTATAACCGCATTTTTTGTGTATAGTTGTTTTATTAATGTTGCTGCAAGTTGAAAGCTAAGTTATGTTGAATGCAGGCGGATGTAACCAAATTTAACAGCCACGTCAACCAATTAAGAGATGGAAATAATTATTTATTTTGTCAATGCCATCAACATGTAGCCCCTCTTGCTTTGACTTCATACGTTTTATTGATACCTCGCTAGGAATTAGGAATCTTCGTGAACATAATCAGTTTATAGACCTTCTGAATGCGATGCAATGAACAGTTTTCAGATTAAGCGCATATAACTTTCAGTACTTATCAAGTTTATAGAAATCAGGTCGAGTTCCATATTGGTGTCACCACCTAAAGTATCATGTCATGTATGGGTCAAAATCTGGAAAACTTGTGAATTCTTCGGCGGCATTAATTTTTGGTTGGTCTTGATGAAATTAGAGGGAATTGTAGAGGAGTCAAAATTCCCATTGCTTATGATCCTAGTGACACCAGTTGCGGTTTGACGGAACTCAAAGTGTGTTGACAGATTACAAAATATCCCTGTCTCCAAAAATAAATCCATTAGATATGCCAAAGGTGTAGGGCAGCTAAGTCACATTCAACGCTAACAAATTATGCGATACTGATCACCTTGACCTATGTTTCAACCTCACCCAGCCTGTGAAGTTAAAAAAAGTGACATGGTAAAACATCACCCGAATGTATTGTACGTTAAAGTATTCTTGATGACCTACTTTATTGGATCATCGTGACCCAATTGTCATGAAACTTGATACGTGTCTAAGTTAACCGGTTTTTTTTTTGTTTTTGTTTTTTTTTTTTTTGTTTGTTTTTTTTTCAGATAACTGAACATTTTTTTCTGATTTTAAGAAACGGACCGTCATGGAAAGCTGAACTAAGGGCGCCTTTTTGATCACAGTTAAAGATCAAAGGCGTGGCCACTTGAAATATATGGGCCACATGTGAAGACCGTGTGAATACTCTTACATTATCTTGGTGGATCTTTATAAAATTTGGTTTTATTGCGAAGAAGGTCGGTTGAAATGTCTGTTTATTATTGTGGTAATATTGGTGCCACCTACATTTTGACGGAAACTATGAACCAAAATGTGTTGATAGATATCCAATTCCATATGTCAAAAAAGCACTTCACCTCGACATGCCACAGATAATTCCAGGCACTTATTATTCATTCTATAAAATTACCTAATATTTATTCAACATCACTGGAGCTGTAAAAAGTTGAAAGATGCGAATTGCGAAAGATGTCCACAGTTTTCAAGTAAGCCCCATATTACCTTCAGGACTTATCACGTGTATAGAAATCCAGTTCGACTTGTATATAGGTGGTGCACCTACAGTTTACAAAACATTATGGCTCAAAATGTTAGAGACCTGACAAAACATTAGCATGTGTAATTTTTGGTGGTTCGTGAAATTTAGTGGGATTGTGAAGAAAGACAAAACTTCGATTATTCATGACGCAGGTGAAGTGGTATCATCCATATGATCACATGAGCATGTTCCAATCCATAACAGCAGTATACTGGGCCCATCGGCCTTTCTTTTCACGAAGTTGACCAATAAATAGATAAAATTATTCTGTTCGTGCAGTAGTATACCCGACTTCTTGGGGCTATTTTACTAAATTCGTCAAACGTCTACCGGTAAAAGCGGCTGAAACACAAAGTCAGGAGCTTGTTATGGTTAAGTTAGCCCACGGTAAAGGCCTGCAGGCCCATAAAGTTTCCAGATTTTTTCACGTGATGTCCTCCATCCTTGTCTCAAATATGAATGAAACTAAAAATACACTTTTAATGTTTGCTTTGAATTCAATATGCGTTGAATTCATCTGACTGGTCATTCCCAGATATAAACAATGGTCTCCCTTATTTTAAACCAAACTGTTATATAGAAGAAAATTTCGAACTTATAGTGAAGGGTCAACTGTAAATGTCATGCCCCCCCCCCCCACACACACACACACAAACAACGAAGCGTTTTTAAAGGTATATGTCTCGAAATACGGGATGCCAGTACCTGCAATTCAATTAACCTTGCATATGTCGAACAGTAGACGGGACGGCATCTTAACCATTTCCCAGTCACTGTAAGACTGAGTCAATAGCTTTCCGTACATTGCGGCCTACCCACTCTGAGGAAAGCTATTGGCTTGTGCCAATTGAAAAGTCTGATTCACAATTCTCAGCAAAAATGTTTTCCATTAACATAAAACTTAAGTTAAGTTATAAAAGCTGACGGCAATTTACATGCGATGGCTTTTTGTGTGATTTGAGCGGGAAAGGGTTCACGTTGCCTTTCTGGCATGCTCTTATCCCATATCAGGCACGTGTCATTAGGACAAAATGCATGGGAACTGTCATGATTCAGCGTCTCAATGACATCCCATTAAATATGGATTGGTTGAGAAGACAGGGTATGCAGAGTAAATCCACTCACGTATGGCTGCGCACCTTTGGTCACTCAATTCCGCTGTATGATCATAAGTGATTGGAATTAAACACCCACAGTAGTTTTGCGAGTCACGTGACACCTTAAGCTCGGAAAGATGGCATGTTCATGGTGAACTCAATCTTGAGCATTACAAATGGATGGCACGTGATTGTGTCTCCGCTAGTGCCCTTTAAGTACATTTATACCAGGAAACTGACACACGGCGCAGTTATTGACGTTATTATGTAACGGTGCATTTGAGTCCATATTTTTAATGTACTTGACAACTGCACATATAGTGGGTCTTTCAAGTAAAACTTTGTTCGTGCCGCTTGTTGGGGAGCACTACCCACTAAATAAAGATCTAATGATTAGAATGATCACTAGTAGGCATTTTCAATTTATTTATTTATTTATTTATTTATTTATTTATTTATTTATTTATTTATTTATTTATTTATTTATTTATTTATTTATTTATTTGTTTGTTTATTTATTTCAAACTTCTTTACCCCCAATGACCCTTTCAGGACTCATGTCCTGTTGTACCAAGGGGCTGAGGATACATTGAGATATAATATATACAAAGTAAAGTAAATGAAATGCGATACATAAAACGAGAGACAAACCAGACACATGATCAGAGAAGCAACCAAAATAAGCAACAAGTCTTTATATGATGAATCGAGAAAGCGAGCAACAATCTTAGACACAAATATGACTGGCGAGAAGTGCGAATGAGCGCCAATGAGCCATGGGGTAATGCTACACATAACTTACATGTGAAGAGGCATTTGAATCAAAATAAACTCTTTTTGGTTTTTTTTTATTTAGTTTAGTTTAAAGGGATTTATTTAGTCTGGATAACCCCATGATACATCAAGATGACTTATACCTGGATTCTCCAGAACATGGAGACGCACAGTAGGTATGTACAAGACACACAGGACAATACAAATGTTACCAATGTATAATATCAGTGAAAACTCTGTACGAATATCAAGATTTGATTACTTTTAGGATACAAGTTAAACCAGTTTGAAGTTGAGCTCAATATTTACCGAATAAGGAAAAAGGTGGGATACAAATAAATTTGCATAGTCCAACCGATGATCATTACAGTAACGGAAACACTTAGTCGTGAAAGCGCCTGGTATCAATAATGTACCGCTGGAGTGCATCGCAGATCTGGATATTTAGGCAGTTAGAAAGCTCGTTACTGCCACGAAGAAATATTTCAACTAACCTATCACTACCAATATGGATTATAAGTTGCGGGCTAACCCCCGGAGTAATCAAAGGAATAACAGTATTAAGTAATCTGTTTTTCTGAACGATGTAATAGGGACAGAAGAGTCTTCAGTGGGATAAGAACAAGCACAGGATGGGTCGAGAAGGGAGTGAACTTTGTGAAGGTCAGAGCTTAGTCTGGAGAATCCCAGGCACTTAAGGGGTTGCTTTAGCCCCTATTGCTCGACGAAAAAGTACCCGTATGTTCGAGCAGATCCTGATATCAAACATGGCAAAATGTGATGCTCTGGCAAAATATAACGACTTGATTTTTTTTTCAGAAAAGTTAGATTCATATTCTCTAGATATTCAATAAGCTTGAAATCCCCGTTTTTTCTAAAATAGGCATTTTTGATTCCCAGAAATGTTAACGCCACCGCTGGTGTTTTGATCAGTTCAGCCGCATCATGACGGGTGCTTGTTGTCGCTCTCCGGTGACAGAACACGCGGTTTTGGCGGGAAATTAACATGCATTTGTCTGGTTGGACGAGGTCAAAAGCTTCTTCTGGCGCGCTTTGTGTAATGCGCCGACAGCGTATCGATCAAGCTGGTCACTTACTATTAATCCATAACCCAGTACTTGACAGTAGTCACAGAGCCATCACCCCATCCGCCCGAGTGAAATACGAGTTCCATACAGCTCTTTATCGTCGGCCAGAGTGTAAACTTTATATGATACCGTTTACACACTTAGTATAAGCCCTTTTCTCGTGGAACAAGATTTAGTATGCACATGTAGCAATTCTCAGTTACTACGCTTTCAAGCGTGCGAACTGTGAAACGACCCATTTTGACTGTCAGCATATAATCAGGATTTTTGTGTAGCCTCATGAATATTGATGCTCTGGTGTATTTAGTTGAAATTGGAGGGTTTTTTTTCGCGATTGCGGCGACGGATGAGCACGAGGACGGTTATGAAGATCAAGAGACGTAAGATAATTCACAGGCAAGGAAAGGTGAAAATAAAAAAAATGCATGTGGGAGCAATAATTTAATGATATACATGTAAATGCTTTCATTCCGGGAGATAAGGCCATAAAACAATTCAGGCCATCTCTGCAGGAAAAGGAAGTGTTCGATATATAGGCAAACAAAACTGTTTCAATGTTTGGCCCCATGCAGGTTAATACTTTGGCCTGCTAAACACACAAATCTTTGTTTCCTTGAGTTCACTTTTGTAATAGGGATAATATGGAGCTCAAACTGCATAAAAGGCAAAGCAACACTTCTAATAGCGTTATTACGCCTGTGTTGGGTCGTGTGAAATCGATATAATTGTTCAAACGTGTCCATATCAAGGTGTTTTCTGTATTACTGTGAGAACGCTACTTAAATTTGCTTGGCTTTCTCATGGGGGAATTATTGCGGTTCTAAAAATTTTAGATCGTTTTAGAATATTTAGGCCTGAACATTAAGTGCATTTAAGTTAGAGCGACTTATGATATGACCTAAAGTAAAGCACATACGTGAGAACCCTTAATCAAAGCCGAAGGCTGTTTTCATTTTCGCCCATGTCGATTTCAAAAGTGCCGTGCAAACAGGGATATTATTACAAGAATCTTCCGTTCTCGAAGCTTTTGCATGTTTAATACACATTCCTTCTTCTGGTTTATTTTTCCTTACAGTAGTATTTTGTGTCCACTCGAATAATTTGAAAAATATATCACAAGTCTGCCGATTTTATAACGGATGGTCATCCAAACGTTGTCTATCTTTGCTACGACATTCCGCATGCAATGACTTTTACGTCTTTCGACGTGAATTTCGTATGAAACGTACATATTGACTGTGCGGAAATTATAAACATACAAACATACATACATACATACATACATACATACATACATACATACATACATACATACATACATACATACATGAGTGTGTGTGTGTGTGTGTGTGTGTGTGTGTGTGTGTGTGTGTGTGTGTGTGTGTGTGTGTGTGTATTATCATGGATTGTGGAAGGAGACATTCCATGATATGAATTTTTAACCAATAAAATTGGGTAGTGCTCTTAATTGATAGAACGAAACGATTGCTATTCTTGTCAAGTGAAACTTTCATTCAAGTACCAGCATGCTTATAGTTGTAGAGGCCGTAAGAATTGGCCAGGTCAGCAAATTTTCTCGGCGGCTCGCTTTGGGCGCAATATGCGCCTAAAGCCCGCAAACGAGAGCAGTTGACTCGTACGTGGTACTGAAATATTTAATTGAAGAAGTCGTTTTCAATTCGTAGATCCCACACGTCAAAATCATAATTTCCTTGTTTGAACAGATTAGAGAAGAGGGCAATAACATGACAGTCCTCTGTGTGACACGATAATGCTGTTTCAGGCAAACCCCATCAATTCTGTGAAATCGCACTGCAGGCACGCTCAACTTTACTTGGCTAAACATCGACTTATATTTATAAAACGCTGCTTAACGACAGCTGTGTGGTTAATTTTCTAGTCATTTTTTTCTCTGCATATCGTGATCAGGATCGAAATAGTGGAAGCTTGAGTTAACAATAGCCAAAGCTAACTTATTTCTTTAAACCAGTTTATAAGTTGTACCAGTCATTTTCAGCCACGTTCTTCATTTTCTTAATTTAACACAAAAAAACGTGTACACAAACCAAACTGCCATGTAATTTATTGTGAGTAAACACTATCAATGTCCAGTGTTCCTATTTCAAAGTCCACGGCTGTTCCATCCCACTGTGAAAATTTAGCTTACATATCAAACTGCAACATAATGACAATTTAGAAGGAAGGACAATATCAATCTTTTTAAATAAAGGAACAAGACCCTCGATGGAAAATAACTAGGCTTATTTCAGTGCCAGCTTCAGGGCCAGGTTTTTTCTTAGCAACACTTACTTGTACACGAGATTTGATACAAACACCCCAAGCTGGCAGCTGCAATAGAAACATGTGATTGTTACGAGCAGTTAGCAAATGGTAATATGCTTACACTTATAAAGAGGCGAAATTGACCCTGAACTGATTGATAGTATTGAGAAAACGCATCAGCTTAGTGGCCAATAGTATTTCAAGTGTTAAGACACACAAGCGTGTCATATGAATGTTTGAAAAGGCCCACAATTTTACATATAGCGGCTTCAAAATATGAGTTTTGAAAAAAAACCCACCCGGCTTCTTCAATGGAAGTTTTAATAAGACAAAAAATTAAAAACCAAAATCATCCCCGAACCCCCCAAAACCCTATTTCCCCCCCCCCCCAATAGAAAAAACAAAAACAAAAACAAAAAAAGAAACCCATAAATAAATAAAATAATGAAAAAAAAAAACGTTTTTTCACTTCCTTATAATTTTAAGATACTGCTTTGAATGAGTTTCGCCATGTACACAATTATATAATGAACTCACCATGCAAAGGGCAACCAAAATAGCATTGGCCAACAGAAAGCTATGACTGATGTCGGCGTTAATGGTAGAGCGCGTGTGCCATTAACCATTCTAAAGTAAGTGAAGTGCACCACTTTCTGTAACACACTGTGGACTCCAAGTTTCACATAATCTTGGTTACACATTCATGGTGGTAAATTACGACGATGATTTATGTTGATATACGCAGTCAACTTGTACTTTGGCGCACGAGAAAGTACGTTTCAAGTTTTTAATGCCAGCTTAAGGGTAGCCAATTTATCTTCGCGAGCTTGGCCCTTTGAGGATATTATCTTCTTGGTAAATAAATCAGCATTACCTCATTCAAGTGATATATAATTGATATAAGTCGTAACCAACAGTACCGGGATTGCTACGCGTTTTCTGGAATTTCCTGCATTGGTTTCTTACGTACCGACGCAGAGCACTGATTTTTTTTACCTCAGTGCAATAGTTTCCGCTTACACTTTGGGACGGTGCATAAGGGATTGATCACGACCCCACATATTATATTTTGTCCCCGTGGTAAGACCCCGGAAAGTCTTTTGACGCTATTTAAGCGTCTGCCTTTTCCCAGAATTAAATCGCATTTACCAGACGGATAAATATAATACTATGAACACATAATTGCACATGTCTACATTGCTGTGCATTCAACAACCAGTATTAATATTGTTGTTTTTGTGTGTGCATCTGTGCGTGGATTCGGACTCTCTTTGGGTTACTGCGAGATATAGGCTTTTTCATTTGCTTTATACCACGCACAAGGATAGGTTAAGAATCGTGCCGTAGTGTATGGTAAATGGTACAATATGGACGCGTTGTTTAGCAAAAGCCTTTATGTGCATGAACAGCAGCAAAAGTAGTGTTATATCATGAACCATTTACTTGCAAATAATTCACGTTACGATAAGCTTTGAGACATTCAATAATTATTTTAAAAAAAAACAGTGCATGGACTTTGAGGCAGTTTCAAGAGTTATAATAATCAATAGAATAATAAAATCTATACTTTTTGTTTTCCTTCAAATACTTCATCTATCTATCTATCTATCTATCTATCTATCTATCTATCTATCTATCTATCTATCTATCTATCTATCTATCTGTCTGTCTGTCGATCTATTTCCGTGTGCATTTCGTCCTCGATTTTTCTCAGACACTATCGTACCGCAAAGTACCAAACTTGGCATGGTGATTGATCTGATACTGAAATAAAGCACCTGGTTTGGAACAGTCATATGCAAATGAGGGCCATTTCAAATTTTAAATGTTGAATGTCTTCTGAACTATTAAAAGTGGAGGCACCATTCCAACTTCAATTCATAGGTCTGTGCTGTAGGCGCATTCAATGAACAACAAAATAAAGGTTTTTGACCTTCAATTTACACCTATGTTCATAAGGGACACTTCAAAAGTTTAAATAATGAATATCTTCAAAACTATCATAAGTTGAAGTGCCATTTCAATTGAAAGGTTTGTGCTCTAGGTGCATATAATGGATGACAAGCAAAAGTTTTAGAATTATAATTCATTCTAATTCGGGGCACTGGAAAAGTTTAAATGTTGACTATCTTCAAAAGTAGTGTAGGTGCAGGTACCATTCCAAAGTTAATCTATAGGTTTGTGCCCTCGGGACACCCGTGCAATGAACCACAAGTGAAAGTTGTAGAATTTGAATTTATGCTGATGAGGAGCACCTGAAAAATTTAAATGTTAAATATCTTCAAAAAAATATAGGTAGAAGTGTTGTTCTAATTTGTACACGTTTGTGCTCTCGATGCATCCGATGAACCACAAACAAAAGTTGTAGAATTATAATTTATGCTAATCACTGGTACTTGACAAGTTTAAATCTTGAATATCTTTAAGACAATTTTCATTTTGATTATCTTCACAGGTTTTGCTATACACACACCCATAAGCTGTAAATTTGGATTAATGCAAATACGGAGAATACACAAAATTTAAATCTTGAATATTCAACTTCAAAATTGTGTTAGATACAGGTGCTATCGAACTTCAATTGATAGGTTTGTGTAATAGCTGCATCCAATGAACCACGAATTAAAGTTGTAGAAGTTTGATTTATGAAAACTAGGCAAAAACACACAATTTACATCTTGAATAACATCAAAGCTACTATAGATAGAGGAACCATTCCAACTTCATTTTATAAGTTTGTGACAGAGCTCAATTTTCTATGTCTCTTCTGAACAGTTCAACGAAATATTGCTGCAGGAGTTAGATAAATACTGAAAATAGCCAATCTTTAACAGTTTTCTAGGCACACAAACTGACTTGCTGACAACCAAATCAAATTTCTCTGGTTACAAGTAGAAGTTTATGGGAAATAGAAACTTACAAGACTGTGAGGGCAAAAGAAAGAGTCTGAAATCATGGAAACTGAGCAAGGATAACCCAGAAGATCAGAAGCCCACGTCACAATACACAACAGATTTGTAAGATGTGACGTATCATCACAGCAAGACAGCCACGTGGACCTGGCATTTCGCACTGCATGTTCCTACTGTATTCGCCCTGTCAGATGTAGAACATCCCGTGTGTGTAACTCTGGAATAACCTACCATCCGACATTAGAGATTCGCTTTTCCTACATATATTTAAATCAAAATTTAAAACTACTCTCTCACAGACAACGTTCCAGAGTTCTATCTCCATGGTGAGAGATTTGTCGTACTCTGAAAATATAAATATAGAACTAATATACTTGTCTGAATGAAATATTTTTTCCCAAACAATTAAAACCTGGAATTTTTATGATAGTTCAATCGATCAAGAATTTTGCCTTGGATAATTGGCAGTGTGTTAAGAATTGTGTCGTTCCATGAATATAGCTCCCAACGCATAAAGAATACTTTAGGCCATGAAGCTTTGATGTCTAAAATTCGTGATAATTCCTTGGTGTTGACCTGAGATTTCGCTTTCTTGGTCATCTTTTGTGATTTTTGCCTGTGTCCCGCGGAAAGAGTCTGGCCACTGGGTTGTCAATTCAATTATCATATAAGAAAATATAAAGAAACAGAAGCGGATAAAAGAACGTGACTTGTTGCTCCGCTAGCAATAATGTTCTTGTTAGGACATGTTGGTGTATTGAATGTTTCAGATACTCCTGCAATCTGTGAATGAACTCCACAAAGAATAAAAGAAAATCTTGATGTTAGTCACAACATATTATTACAATAATTAATGGAAGCTAACAATCATAAACGTTACGTTTAGCTTTTTAGATTGTTTCCGAAATGACCACAGTCCCCAGGTACTGTACTGGTCCTAGTTCATAATAGCACAGCCAGCGCACAAGTCAGGTTCTTCTGGCAAGGGCAGTCTCCAATGGTTGATCGACTGACAACTCCTGAGATGACGAGTTTTCCCTCTTGGGGTTTTCTAATGGGCAGAAACACACTTTTTGGGTCTTCAGTCAATCAGACATGGACTATGCCTCATCTGTTTCCTCTCTGTTTGTGGACCTGTGCCTGGCTATTTATATACCTGCCATGGAAAGATCTAGAATGATCTACTTGATGCCCCACTTTACT
This sequence comes from Hermodice carunculata, assembly GCA_964020975.1. NCBI lineage: Eukaryota > Metazoa > Annelida > Polychaeta > Eunicida > Amphinomidae > Hermodice > Hermodice carunculata. The sequence continues at coordinate 19,242,577 of OZ026612.1, read as the reverse complement.
TAATCCAGATAGGAGCGTTACCCTCATGCATCACTTGACCACGACAACGCTGAGTCGCCACAAATTCACGTGACTCGATGGCGTGTTACAATTTTAATGCACTTTACACGGAAAACAAAACTTTGCTCAAAACATGTCCTTATATACACTAGACTTCATATTTGAGATCATACGAACTATACATTTTCTAAAAGTTTACATTTGGATTAATCTTTTAGAATACTAGATGGTAACCATAAACAGAAAATTAACATCTATAAGTAGTTGGTAGTACTACTTTTATATTTGCGAGTCATAAAGTGTGCCACGCCCTCAAATCTGTTTAGAATACTAGATGGTAACCATAAACAGAAAATTAACATCTATAAGTAGTTGGTAGTACTACTTTTATATTTGCGAGTCATAAAGTGTGCCACGCCCTCAAATCTGTTTAAGATATTTAAGCACTATAAAAATGCATGTGTTCGTTTTTGTAATCGTTAAAAGTCAAATAACAAAATTGAGTTTTTTGGTAAATTGTGTCAAAACAAGTTGTACTGATTTTAATGTTTTGCGTCAATGGCTCTGGTAAGAGCATGTTGTGGTCTTGTGGGCTGACAAAATGGTGCAACGACCATGAAAAGTCAAGCGGAAATCTCGGGGGGGGGGGGGTGATAAGAAATGAAAATTGCTCTGACAACCCAGAACTCTACGTTGAAAAGGTGATGTTCTGGAGCGTTGTAAATACACAATGAGCAATTACTGTCTTTTGCAGTAGCACACATGGGGCAGAACGTTCACTTTTTTGACAAACATTTTCTGAACAAAAGTAAATGCAGCCTAAATATGGCAATTCGCTTAATAACCCCTGCATTATCATTTCATGCTTTAAAATGCAATTCCTGTATGTATCAACGATAAGGAATAAAATATATTGTGCACATTTCAATAACATATGATTAAGGATAAAGTGTGTTCATAGTTGACTTATGAAATATCTAATCTGTTTCAACAAAACCTTATATTAACATCAAATAAGCACACGTCTTAATTAAGCACGCCAAAGAATTTCCAATTAAGACTATCATTGACAAATCCATTGCGACTCCAAGTGGCATATTTGCAAAGATATTTTATTCAACCGATAATAACATGATAAATGCATAAGTCACTTATCAATAGTTTGGGCCCATTTGTTCAGTCAGTGAGTTGCCTGAATGAATGTGCGTTCTTGTCTCGAACTCAACATTTATCTGCTCCAACACCCTCACATTTCAGGGGCATATTTTCTATCAGAATTTTACTAGTTTCTATGAAGCTCTGTTGATTTTGTTTCTGACGTCGTCAGGATGAATGACTTTGTTCATATTCCGCTGATCGATCATAATTAGAACCTAGATGCAAAATACTATTGACTGATAGCTAATTTATCACAGGCTACAAATTGCATGCCTTACCTTTTGTAGCTAAGTGAATCATCAGAGTGTCATAATTTGACTTTTTGTAACTTGGCCTCTGATTGACATAGCGTGAACAGTACTTTTTTGCGAAGAGTAAATACAAAATAAGTGCTGTGTGTCTTGCAGCAAATACTCAGTGTATGTAATTTGATATTGGTACAGAAGAATGATCAGGGAGGCGTCTGTCACCACATCTACCCCAGTGTATCTGGGCGTCTTACCATACTGCCTGAGGTGCCACCGCATAGTGCCCATTGGACGAAAATAGTGTTGTGGCCAAGACCGACAACGTTTTTGGGGGGAAGGGGGTGGTTGTTCGGTTGTTGGTTTTTTGTTTTTGTTTTGTTTTGTTTTGTTTTGTTTTTATTTATTTCTTTTTGTTTTTTTGTTTTTTTTTTTTTTTTTGTTTTTTTTTTTTTTGTTTTTGTTTTGTTTTTGTTTTTAATTCTGCACTTGTAAAGTTTTTTAAATCATTAGTTCTTACATAAGGCAACAAATCCATACATCAAAACAAGTTTTCGGAGGAACAAAACAGCTGACACAGGAATTCTATTGACAACAGTAAAAGTGATCAGGTCAGGTGAACAAAATACGTAGGACAAAGTGGCGTCACCGTTGGATTACGAGAATAGCAATCTAGAGTAAAATCTAAACTTATCTATACGATGGCATTTTCATTGTAGGTAGTGATTGCATTCTATTCATGGAATGACACGAAATAATAATGGTGATATCACTTTTTTAAAAATATAACCGCAAAAGATGTGAGAACCCAGGAAGTTTGTAGCTGCTCTTTGAGAGTGCACGCGAGCGAGCAGGGTCTACAAAGAAGTACCAGAACTCCCCAAGTGTGGACGTAACACCCAAACAAAAACAACTACCAGAGTGTGGTCCTACCTGATAACGTAGTCTGTATTTTGGCGACTTTCAAGGTAAAACTGGAGCAAGTACAGAGTAAAGACGATTCCCCCCTGCACATAAATATTTCTGGCTTCCAAGAATTATTATTGAGGGGCCGGAGTGAAAGATTTTGGGAATAAGCAAAACATACAAGGAAAATGTCTGTGTTAATGTTTGACAAATCACTCTAGGATACCAATGACCTTCACTAATTGTCCAGTAAAGCCCTCACCAGTAATTCATGTTCGAAGTTGAAAAAATCTCCATTGGCAGTTTTTTTTGTTGTTGTTGTTTTTTTTTGTTTTGTTTTGTTTTTTTTTTTTTGTTTTGTTTTGTTTTGTTTTGTTTTGTTTTTTTTGTTTTTTTTTTTTGTTTTTTTTTTGTTTTGTTTTTTTTTTTTTATTTTTTTTTTTTGTTTTGTTTTTTTTTTGTTTTGTTTTTTTTTTTTTTGTTTTTTTTTTGTTTTGTTATTTTTTTTGGTTTTTCTTGTTTTTGTTTTTTTCGGGGGGGTGTAAATGTATGTGTGTGTTTTTTTGGGGGGGGGTTGTTTTGTTTGGGGGGTTTTGTTGTTTTTTCGTTTTTTGTTTTTGTTTTTTGTTTTTTGTTTAGTTTTTTTTAGTTTTTGTTTCTGGTTTTTTTGTTTGTTTTTTGTTTTTTATGTTGTTTTGTTTTTTGTTTTTTGTTTTTTGTTTTTTTTTTTTTTGTTTTGGGGGTTTTTGGTTTGTTTTTTTGTTTGTTTTTATTTTTTTTTTCTTTTTGTTTTTTGTCTTTTTGTTTGTTTCGGTTTTTTTTTTTTTTTTTTAAATACATAAATTTTATTCGACTGACGACTGACTTTATTACTCTGAAAATTGCGGGAATATAAACGAAGAAATTACACATTTCGGAGCAAGATGGGAACACGTTCCAATTTTTAATTTTTTTCGTCCCTTGGTGACAAGGAAATGTGGATGATTAAAAGCGTACATGTTTTACAATTTATTTCCATATATTAAGATAATGCCAGAAAATATTATTTGTGAAATAATCGGAGATATATCAAAATTATTGAATATCGGCGTTTTTTCTCATTCAACCACATGTGGCTTCCTTGATAAGACAATTTCGTGCAAAGAAGACATTTTTTTTAGCATAAATGGATTATCGTGGTTCTTGAGGTCATGTGGATAAAATATTTCTGGACGATACAGTGGCAATATTTGTCAATGGAGAGAAATCACTCCCATTGCGATTTGTAGACAGAAGGTTTTTATCATGCGAAGTCAGTGTGGAATATGTGCAGAAATGGAAATTATTTTATATCATCCTGAGGTGAAGTAATTTGACTATACGATATGGTATCGTGTAGCAAGGTTTCAAATATATCTTTCAATAAATGAACAGATTTTAAATAATGCAAAATGTTTCTTGTGGTTTTATACATCAAAAACAAAATAGAAAATTCTTGTTTCCGTACATGTGTTTAACATGTATTTCTGTACGCTGCAATGATCGTGCACACAGAGGACCAAGAGAAATGAATTACTTTACATTACTATCCCTCTTATCTCAATTAGGTATAAAAGTTTTTGCTGCACCCAGGGATGTAGCCCGGCGATGATGCCACGAGAATAGTTATGTTATGACGTTGTAACAGCTTCTTGTAGCATATCATTGGCACAGTGACAAGGGAAACAGAGGCGACTACGCATACCACACGGTGATTTAAGTTATCCATGGACTCCCGATGATCAAAGGCATGAGATGGTGTAGATGAAATGTCACCTTGCAAATTTAACCCTGTCAATACTATTTTGTAGACTGCGTCAACAGATTTCACCGACGTGCCTTAACGAGCTCTTGAAAAGCTGTTTTTCTAGACTAACACCCGTACTATTGACCTAAAACTAGGTATGGTGATACCTGAATGAGAGGTCGTTGTAGAATTTCAAATCTAGAATAATTCAGAGGGCTAGGACTTTTTCTGTGATTAAGTAGGCAATGGGTTGATAACTTACAGTGGCCAAATAATCAGCTTTATCTCGAAACAGAAAGCTTCTTATGTCTGACCAACCTTTGTCCTTGGCATAACACATGCATGAGAACCTCAGAGAAGCGTTCTGTGAGATAATGTCACTTGCTGCGTCTGCAATTATTTTGATTGAGCTTTAATCCATACCTTAAGTCTCATAAAATGGAAGCAGCCATTTGAGAAAAAGAAAGAGGAAGGCTTGAAATATGTCTTACATCCTGGTACATGTGGGTCGTTTTTAGCCCCATTCAATCATAAACTTATTGAGGTGTTCATTTGCGGGATGCTGATTCTGTCGATGAAGAAATAGTATTCCCGCTTTGTTTGCGCTTAATATGACTTCCATGAAAATATGTGTTTCTTTGCGTCCTAAAAACTTGCAGCGGTCTCAAAGTAAGTATGAGGATCAATTTTCATTGTATAAACTTGTTCAAGCTAATTAAACTTTTTATCTGAAGTATCGACATGTGGAAATGTTTATTTAGGTGGGGAAATAGGGTTCATTTGACTTAACTTTTGGACTTATGACTCCCGTCAATAGCAACTTCTGACAAAGTATTCGTGCTACGAACACACTTTACAGATAAGTTTCAGATAAACACAGAGGGCTGAAGGTAATGGACATTTAACGACACCCAACTGTGTATAATGTCATCAATCATAAATCGATTAGAGTTGATGTTTGTCGTGCTTAGTACTAAAGAGTAAATAAACATTGGAGCAAATCGCTTTCTACTTATCCATGCAGTGTTGACAGTCATATCTATATTCTTATCTCTGAACATAGGTCACACAAAGAGGTATTTCCCTGTGCGCAGGCCATAACGAATATCATTTTTAACCCCTTTCTGTCTAGAATAAGACTGAACCACCAAAAGCTTTCTTTTACGCTGTTTAAGGGCCTAGCTGTGCGACTAGGTCGGCGCGGGGGGGGGGGGTAAGACGTATATGAGTCACTATTTTGGTAGGCTTAATCTGCAATTCTTAACATAGTGTATATCGACAAGGAATCTTAGGCAAAAAAAAAAAATGAGGCAGGCGGCATAAAACATCCAGGAGCTTTTTAGTTTCTGTAGTGGACCGGTGTTAAGTTTGCTTCTACGGCGGCTTGTCCCGAATATTTGATCTGCATAAATATCATTTTAATGTATCTGATCACCAAATTACTCATCTCTTCTTGTTCAAATGCAATTTTGTATCAAAGATTTGTTATAAATCTGTTATAAGGGAGGTTTATGTGGAACATAAACGATTACCAAACAAAGCATTAACTTATCTAAAGTTTGACACGATGTTTGTAAACAGTACATGTTGATTGCAATTTGCATTTAGCATATCAAGTCATGCTTGTTGTACGACATGGTAAACAACTAAGTGCATTGCAAATATATAGTCATTAGTGAATATTTGGAGGTCATGTGAGAATGAAATTTATTGGTTATATAAAAATACATTTGCAGAAATAGTACAGTCTCACAAGGTTACTAGTATACTCAAATACAAGAACTGTACAGTAAAAGTAAGAATACATACATACATATAATAAAGAAAATAGAGACTGAAAAATCATCCCTCCCCAAACTATGATAATTATTATCATAAAGAACCTCTTTGAAACTGTATCTCATAAAAATGGTATTATTGAATTTTTTCTGCGTCATGTAATTTCATGATAAAAATGAACTTTCGTAAATCACCATCACCTCTAAATACATGTTAAATGTCGGAAAACTCGTCAAATAGATTTCTTTTCGGTTTCATATTTTATTGAATTCTATCGTCTATTTTGTCGCATTTTTCACATTTTCTTTTTCCTAAACGAACCTTATAGGGCTGTATATGTGTTCCAGTTTCTATTTTACGGTTATGAGCACTTATTCATGGATGATAGCGTTTTTATCTGGTTATCAAAATTTAAAATGAGATTTTTTCCATATTAAAGTGTGTTTTGAATTTTGTGTACGTTCTCACCTTCTGATGCTTCCTTTCTATGATCTGATATATCGTGTTTACATTGATAAGAACACACAAAACACTGTATTTTACTGAAAGCTTATTTACCCGAAGATACCATACTGAAAGCTTATTTACCCGAAGTGCTCTACTTCTGCAACGTATTGACAACATATGGATAAACAATTGCACATATTTCTAATATAGTCACCAATGAAAGTACCATTACGGAGCTCTCAATTCATTGAAATAAGTTATCTAGGTATAAACCTGTTAGAATCATAGTCCTGTGTTCATTAAGGATATGTCGATATCACGAAAGTAGGCCGGCCTAAAAGCGATTAATATGAGGAAGGAAATGTCTCCCTTTGGAAAAAGAAAGATTTACTGTGCATTTGTTGGTTCAATCGTGAACTGTATGCACAAGTAATTTTATCATTACCATCGAATCATTTTTTATTTTAACTTATTTATTTAAACTGAATTGCCTAGGTAGTACCGGTTGAGAGGACCGGTTTAAAACCAGTTGCCTTTTCTGGGTGACTGCCTGTCTCAACTCAGCGGACAGGACTAGTCAGGAGAACTTAAAAAAGTGATAGGCCTACCAGGTCTCTTTTTATGTTCGGCAGCAGTAATAAAATTTCGTTTTTTTTTTTTGTAGTTAGGCCGAGACATTTTGAAAACACTATAGTTTTTACCTAATAAAGAATATTTAAAAGGTTGAGAGGATCGGTTTAAAACTACGAGTTGCCTTATATGGGGGACTAACTGTCTCAAGTCGGGAATGAAATTTGTTTCTTCATATTGGTATTGGAAGATGAATGTTAATACTTTGGTAACTTTGGAATCTCTTTGCTGTCATTGTTGTGTTGGGAATTTATGAATGTGGGTCATGTTTTTCTCTACTATATAGTCTATACATGACACACAGAACTAAACAATACAATTGGCAAGAGAGACATAGCTCGGAAATAGTCTAGCATACGTGTTTATAAATTATGGCACCACAAAATAAATAGCTTAGAATTCAAATGTCCTAGATAGTGCGATATAATTTTGCACAGCATAAAAAATTTCACATTTTCATCGTCACTTAAATCGGCGTTTCTTTGCTTAAATATGTGACAAGGAGATCGTTGCACAGATGTAGCGTACAGTAAGTTTTGGGTTTACCCCTCGTGCGGGAATACGACATACAGTATCCAACAGCTGATACCTATGGGCTGAAAAGAGAGGACAGGACAAGAAAAAGTGATGGATATCTTCGCTTTGGAAAGAACAAGCATCAGCTGGTGAGGGGATTTTTTTTTCTTTATAAAGATGGGAGTTTAACTGTGAGCAGCCAAGGCGAAACTCAGTGTGACAAATATTTGGGAAATGCATTCCGTGTGAGAAATAAAAGTGTTTAATGTCAACAGATTGTAAGGTCGAATTCAATTTGGATTTAAAAGTTGCGAGCGAAACAGGTTCTTTAATGTCGAGCGGCAGGTTGTTCCAACGGTTAATGCAGGAAGGGAGGAAGTAGTCGCCGTAACATTTGGTTTTGCATTTTACCTGTTTTTAATATTGAGGCGGTTACGCAAGTTAAGATTAGTAGTAAGACCAATGTTATGACACATAAGTACCTACGAGTCAATGTATTGACCACTTTATAAAAAAGTACTAGTTTGTAATATTTACGTCTATCAGATAGGGTTTGCCAACCCACCTCGGATAGAAGAAGGAGAAGGGTTTGTGCTTCAATGCACCAGTACAAAACCTAGCAGCTCATACTGAACGGCCTCAAGATATGATGACAAGCGGCCCGCACAATTATCAAAGAGTACACAACCATATTCAAGGATAGGCTGTATCATTGCTGTACATAAACGTATAAGGGTTCTGCTGGATAGTTTGTATTTCAGTCTGCGCAGCAGGGCTAATCGTTGACTATATATATTAATGATACGAGTAATATGGGATTGCCATGACAATGCGTAAATATAATTCCTGGGTGTGTATGTTCGTTTGCTTCAGGTATTGTCGTGTTTCCCATAAAGAGAGGTGGGTGACCCGCTTTGTCTATTTTTTGGAGGAAAAATAACGTATAAGGATTTGATTGCATTGAAAGTAACTCGCCAAAGTTTCCCCTAAGCATGGATCCTGCCAAGGTTGGGATTAATACGTTCAGCCGAAGTATTAGGATTATGATACCATCAATGTCCTGATTGTGAAGCATATTTTTATGGTCTGCCCAAAATTATATGTAAATGTGCTTTACAATGGCTCGCAGGGCTCGCAGCGTATCTTCAGAATCTCACTGAATTCAGCCAAAGCGGTGGTTCGCCCGAGATATGTCCAACTTTTCATCGTTATATGATGATAAAAAAGTAATGTTTTGATACGAAAAGTTATACAATTACAAGAAATACGAGTCCCTAATAGTTTGTGCTTCTATTGTGGTAGGTTTGTCACCAAAGGACTCCCACGCAGGTGTATGCAACAGTTCCGTCAATACAACAAAGGCCATCTGACGAAAATTGGTTCCGAGGTCGAGTGTGTATGTGTGTGTGTGTACATGGTATATGCACAATGCATATTGAAAAATCTGTAGCCAATTTTCCGAACACGTTCCATATTACATTGACAACATCACAGCATCCCACTTCAACATATTTGTTGACATTAACGGTAAAACGGTTTTGCCACAGCACCCATGCTTGGTAAACAGTACGCAATGTTGTAAGGGTCCTGTAGCTGTGACTCGCTTGTGTTAACTATCACAACTTTACGTTTAGCTTTGCAGATTATAAAGTTTATCAGAAATTGCTGGCGTGTTTGTTCATAAACAGCAGCATGATTGATCCCCCTGAAGCATAACTTAAACAATAGACGGTCGACTACCTAAACATATGTTACTCTCATCTGAGTTGTGAGGGCCGCCAGAGTAAGTGTTTGCACGATATGGCTTCCACTGCAGTAGTTAAATTTGCCTTGCATTGTGATTATCAAATTAGTTTGTAAAACTATGGTAAAATTTGACGTCCATAGAGCCACTTTACTTCAAATTTCACTGTATACGCAAAAACTCTCACAACTTAATAGACGTGTAGTTGAATCCTTGCATTTTTCCTTTGTTAGACCTTGCTTAGCATATGCCAATGTAGTCTGGGATGGATGCAAAGAGTCAGACAGGGACCTTCTTTGAACGTGTTCAGCTGGCTGCAGCCAGAGTTGTTAAGGGGGTTTTGAGCCATACTAGCCATGGTAAAATATGTGCTGAAACGGGACGGGAGGCACTTTCTGGACGACGACGGAGACACACTCATACTTATGTATGAAATAGTTAATGGACTGGCCCCCTCATATTTATTGTATTTGTGTCAATTCAAGCCACATACTGTTGAAGAACAAACTAGATATAATATCAGGTCAAGGCAGGATGTTAGCTCAATTTATGCTTGTATAAATACCTTTTATGATTCTTTTTTTAAACCGGCACAGTGCGCGAATGGAACCTTCTTCCACAATCAGTTAAAAGTCTGAAGATTTAGATTTAATCCAAGCCGAAATGTTATCAAATGTTTTATTTTGGAGATGAAAGGATAAATATTACTCATGCTACACTGAGAATGGGCTGTATACAGCTGTTGGAAGATTTGTACAGGATGAATATAATTGAATCACCACATTGTTCCTGTGGTACGTCGGCTGAGGACAGTTTTCGTAATTTTTTTTTCTAATGCAACAAATACGTCACGGCTAGAGACGAACTCCAAACTAAAATCATTCCCCTCGTAGACTTCAATTTAAAAACCTTACTTTTTGGATTGTCAACAAAAAATAATTCTTGAAATCAGGATATATTCCAAGTAGTTCACAAAATATATTGGAAACACTGGAACATTCAATGTTTAGCTGTCCTAGCATCGGGTTGTAGCTCTGCCATTATAATTAGCTACATAATTAGACACAAGGTAAACATTTAACAGAGATAAGTTACCTATATTGTACTTATTGTTACCTCCAATTATATATCAATGTTTTAATGGGAATAACGCCCACCCATTTCCTTATTCTCTCCTCTTGCTCATCATATTTGTTATATCCTGTGCGTTTTCTATTTGTCATCTGGATGTTATCCACTTTTTTGTTGTATTGTCAATTCATGTACAAGAGGCCTTCATATAGGCATTGAGCTTGTTGGCCAATTGTTTTTGCAAATGAAATATGTTCAAGCCAAAAATCGCACATATGTTTTTAATAACACATTTCTATTGGCGTATTTTCACAATAAATTACAAGGATATGCGCAAGTATTTGCAACGACAAAATACAGTTTACACTGATTTTCAATGCGGATTTTGAAAACATTCGTCCTTAATGTTATGTACCCGGTTTTAAGTATAAAATCTTGATTGTCACCGGTAAAATGTAGACACGTAAATTCATGAGCAGGTCGATTGGCCGTGACCCGCCACAGGGCCAAGGCGGGACTATTCTTTTCGACCTTTTCCATGTTACAAATCCCTGTGGCTTAGTCGCTGGACGGGCTAAGTCCAGGTATTTGTTGGTGCACCTGTGTGTTAATTATAACGATGTGGTCTTTGCCATCCCCCAGCAAGATGGATGAAGTATTTTTTTATTGTCCCTCCTATCTCATGTCAAATTATATTTATGTGCACCAGTCAACATCTCCTCTATCACCTGACCTCATCCTTGAAGGTGATTTATTCACCTTCGCTACAACCTGTTTGCATTCAGGATCAACGTAAATACAAAGAAAGTGTGCTATAAATATTTATAGAAGGATCAATTTTGTTATCTCTTTGTTAAAAACGTAAAATTCAATGGCTTTCTACGAACGCTATGAATTTGCACCGCAAGGGCTGATACTGTGACTGTTCGGACCCGACCTTGTGTAGCGAGTTGAGACGGGTTTTTTCAGCCTATTTTGTTCTGTAAATGTATAAATTTTCGCGGTTTTCGTATTAGAGGCATTTTATGTTTAATGTTTTGGTTCCATTCTTTTGGGCATAATTCCGATTACCTATCTTCAAATACTATTTCATTGTCTTTTAATTTTCATGGTTTAAAGCCGCATGCAAAATCTGTGAAAATAAAAATGCGGTAAATCAAGCGAATTTACAGTAGAAGAGATGTATTCTGTGCAAATAGGTTCCGGCCTGTCTGTAGATTTTTGTTAATGTTGCGGGAATTGTGCCTTTCTTGCCTTAAATTCTGCATGTGTTTTATAATTGTCACCATCATAATCAGCGTGACGTATAGTTACATTTGAGTTTTAATTATATATGTTCTGCAAAATGTATAGTTTGATGTTTGAAGATTGAGTTTCTTTTTGTCATAATATTCCGTACACTGTCTTGCCATACATACACAAAGGAGATTGAAATTCCAGGGAGCTTATTGAATCTGCGTAAAAGAATACACATATACCATATAAAATACAATCCAGGGGGCAAAAACAAATACAAGATAAATTTGAAATACGACACTTCTTCCAACTTATTAGTTTTAAATAAAATAATAGAAACTACAAATGTAGAATTATATACCGTTTCAGCTGTCTTTTAACTAGATATAATGACTCCGCCATTTGTAGGGGGCGGGTATTTCATTCCATACAAAGGAGTATGGGATTGAATAGAAATTTTAGAAGAGGTCAATTGATAACATGGGAAGTATAAGTTTTCTGATTGTTTGGTATAGTATATGTATGTTGAAAAAAGGGATGAGCATGTGCTGAAAAAAATGGAAGGGCTGAGTTTGTTGATAGTTTTGAACATGAAAATACCTCTTATGTGCGTATTAATTTGTCTGAATTTCAGTAAGTTAAACTCTAAATATGCTTTGACATCAAAATCAGAACTACATGTATGAATTACGCGGACTAGTTTCTTTTGAATTTTCACAATTTTAATTAGACTAGTGTCAAAATTACAGCCCATGTGACATGACCATAAAGGAAAAATGGGAATGGTAATAAATAACATAACTTAAACCGAAATATTTTACTTACTTTCCATCAAATATTTCTGAAAATGCCAATTATTTTACTAAGTTCATTTGAAATTCGTGTCATGTGTTTTTTCTAATTTACCCTATTATCAATGTCAACTAAATTAGACTAGTGTCAAAATTACAGCCCATGTGACATGACAATAAAGGAAAAATGGGGATGGTAATGAATAACATAACTTAAGCCGAAATATTTTACTTACTTTCTATCAAATATTTCTGAAAATGCCAATTATTTTATTAAGTTCATTTGAAATTCGTGTCATGTGTTATTTCTAATTTAGCCTATCATCAATGTCAACTAAATTAGATGATATCAAATCTGAAAAATTGTTTCTGGATATTATCACAAATAATTACGTCCTTTGCTGCTCAAGTCTTACTGAAATCAAGAAGAAACTACTTTGTTTCGGAGTAATTTTTGTAAATGCTGCTGAAATTTGACTCAGAAAATTTGGGCTTTTCTGATGCTGTTACATGGACGCTATGTCCAATATCAGACATATATATATATATATATATATATATATATATATATATATATATATATATATATATATATATATATATATATATATATACATATATATTTATATATATATATATATATATCTGTACTTTTTTAATTATATGTCATTCTGTTGTCCATATAATATTGGTGCGGAAGCACACATCATCAGTTTTGCAATGAAAACAGGTAGGTTGTTTATTCGGAACTGTTAAGAAGGTTCCAGATGACAATGGAAAGCTTGATGTTACTCTTCCAATTTGGTTGTGTGGATGTCAGGGACACTGGAAAATTGTTCATATGTCGCGCTTTTGTATCGTTTTTCTCGAAGAAGGTAATTGAACTATGACACATTTCATGAAATTCTGGGTGATCAACCAAGTTTAAATTACCGTGAAAGCACTTATATATATATATATATATATATATATATATATATATATATATATATATATATATATATATATATATATATATATATATATATATATATATATATATATATATATATATACATACATATATATATATATATATCAAGCGGTGATCCGGAGATATACAAACTGCAGACATGGTTTCTATCTATTTTATATGTATGTAAAATCGGGGGCCCAAAAAGAAACAACTTGCATGTCCCAACAAATAGTGGGTGCCCGGCTGGTTTAGCGGTAAGACGCTTGCCTTTCACCTCTGCGACCCGGGTTCGATTCTCGTCTTAGGCAGCATGTGGGAAAAGTTCCCACACACTTTAACCGTGTACGGTGGTTTTCTCCGAGTTCTTCGGTTTCCTCCACTAGGCAAGGTAGGAAGTGTACGCCAACATCTGTGCCATGGAGAGTGACTCGATAAGTCAATGCTTGACAATCCATGTAAAACAAATGTGTCTATACTATACAAATAGATCTCCAAAAAGCGTGGAAGTGACTAAACGCCAACAAAGTTATCTCCCATAGCACATAACTTTGGACTTTTTCATGATTAACTACGTGAAGCTTTGCATAACAAAAGTATTTCACTGGAAGTGTAACTGGGACCTTATTTGACCTGTATGTGACTTGTTAGTTTTCATCTTATTTCTGTTTACCGATCCTTAAACCTGATGTGTAACTCACAGAGAAACATCAACTTATGCTCCATACTTTAGGCTGTTAAAGCCTTGAATTTTCTAAATGTCCGCACTGAATCGGATGATAGTCATTAATTGAAGTACAGGTATACACTGCGACTGGATAGACCAATTCATAGGACTCGGATTTATTCGTTTCACTTCTGCCCGAGTTCGCGAAGTGCACCCTGTTTTGTTTACATTTGTGCTCAACCACGCTGGCCGGATTCAACGTGGAAGGATCAGAAAGTAAAACACAAGATGTGCTTCGGTTTAATGAAAAATCAAACCGTCAGCAAACTTAACATGCACATTTCGCCACTGATGTGACATTTTTAGGTAAAAGATTTGCACTGTGCAGCACAATCCCTGCGGTAATCAATAGCGTTAGCCGTGGCATCCGTTGTGAACATATAAAAGCGTGGGCCCAACTCGGCCACTTGCTGATGGGACAATCAGGCCAACAATGGAATGCATAATTAATTAGGATCCGGAAAAGTTCTTTACAAGTCAATATGAACAAGTGTATTGAATATGGCCTACACAAAGATAGGAGGGGTTCTTTCGTTCAGACGTACATGGGGTGTGTGGGGCAATTGGACCTTTCTGGATCTTTAAGTATTTTAAAGGAGAGTGATACGTATCTTGCTTGGGGTGCCTAAAGTATGTGTTTCTGCCACAAAGGATAATGTTTAAACGTTTGTGACATGGGTGATACATTCAGCGCCATCTTGTGACAAGGGTGTCATGCATCAGGGTCGTCTTTCAGTTGGTTAAAATATTGATCCGATCATATGCTTTTCTCGGACTCTTTGTGCCCATTGCGCAATATGTTGTTCGAGAAAAGTTATTGACTCGGTCAAATTTCTCACTGTCAGAGTTTACGATGACATCAAAGTCTATACTCCAGTATCAAGCATTCTGTTTGACTTCCTCAGTCAATGTTCTTGAATACATTTGACATATGTGATGCAGATAAACTCACTCATTTATACAATCGTCACTTATAAATGCAATCAACAAACTATTTGCGTAAATACTAAATCTTGACTTTTAAAAATGGCGAGTATTATTAGCATATGATTTATAAACTTAATATTAAAATGAATCTAGAATTTATTCCAATGCCCTTCATAACACGAGGAAAACTTGATTGTGCTTCCTTAAAAATGAAAACATACTGCTTACTTTTGCAAAAAGAAAAATAGCTTCATTTTTTAAACTTTAACAGAGAGAAGGCGTAAGCCATAACGGCCCATTTAATGAGAAGGAATTGTGTTATCCATAGTGTCAAATGCCTGCATGTCTGGATATATAGTGACAGGCAAGACGCAAGAAGTTTTAGAATTTTACCTATAAATTCTGTGGCCGTGCTGCCGCAGGTAATACAGTTGAGAAGAAATAAAATTTTCACAGATTTGTTATTAAAAAAAAAATTTTTTTATTTATTTTTTATTTTTTTTAATTAGGTTTATTAGAACTGCATAACGGAGGATGTGACAAACCGATGCACATGCGCTCTAACCAGTTCTTTCTGCAAATTTTAAAGTTGGCCACATACTTCTCCAACCGATTCTGCATTTTGACGGCCCGCATGAGTTGCAAGGCTACCTATTCTAGAATAACCTTCCAGCCTCCCAATGAGAGATTCTACGCCAGCTTGCCACTATTATGCGTATGCATGTGCATGATGGCAAATACCAGCAAGCGGGATAGTGCTATTTTTGCGGAATATTTATTTTGCAAGGTTTGCTATGTCTGCGGGGTTCATTTTAATTCAGCAGGTTGACAAGCAGGTTAAGATTGGCACCATAATTGTAATGTATGGCTGTTTTCTAGCACACAGCTTACTTTGAAAGATGCAAGCTTGTTAGTACCAAATACGGGTTGTTTCCAAAACCAGTATTGACAACTACAGAAATGGCCATCAGCGCGGGTACACAGTTTAGTGTTTCTGTAAATTGATTACTTTGGCGACGGGACGGGGTTGTGATATTAAACTCATCCACATATATCCTAAGGCATATTCCCACGAGCCTGCTGACAGATCTATGTTAGTGTTGTTCTATGTATACTATTTACTAACTTTTGGGCAAATTTAGCCAGCTTCGAAAATGACAAATGTGCACCCACCCGGCTGACTTGCAACAGGGGGTAGTGCTGTAATCCTGCTTAGCAGAAGGTTCAACCCCCCAGGTGACAGCCTATTAAAATCCTGTTGACGGGCTGATGCCAGCATATCTTCAGCTTAATAGCAATTAAGTAATTGTCATCTTGAATAATGGATTTTGTATTTGCTATGATGAAGTCTTTCAATTCTGTTCTTATACAATTGCTTGATTTCTTTTTTGACTGTACGAAAAATGATCATGCTTGGCATGACAGGCTTTTTAATTTCCTTTACAGAATCAATGCTTATTATTGTGATTTAACACCCTAAACTACTTTAATATGCTAAGAGGGACGACACACGTGGTAGTTGTTTTTTCCAATAATTCATAAAAACCAGGGTTTTATGTACAATACCCTTGGTATCGTGATACGAAACCCATGGTTTTGTACATGAAGCCTTGGTTGTGCTCTGTTATTCAGCATTTTTACAAAACGCAGGGAATCAGAACATAACACAGGAATTTGTACGCAAAACTCTGGGTTTTGTGTTTGCAACGTTCTGTTAATGACGAAAGCCAGGGTTTTGTCAATTATTTCATCCAGAATTTCATCATGCCTCTGTTATTTCATTTATTTACAAAACTGTGGGTTTCGTATCTTCACGGAACTCAAGGTTTGTGACGTTACAAACCGTGGGTTTGAAGTTTGTACCTTCATCAAACCTCGGATTTTGTTACAACACAATATCCTGGGTCTTTACAAACCCTACCTTTTGTGACGTGGGAAAAAACAGTGTTTCGTTAGTTTCAAGATACGTCTCCGAATGTTGTAAATATTTATACACAAACTAATCAGAGAGAGGATTTCACGGCATTCCCTGTGCAGATCGTGGCCATGGACGTTAAGTTAAATCATGTACAAAACCCTGGGTTTTGTCCACGGTTTTGTATGACAAAACCCAGGGTTTTGTTGATAAAACCCTTAGTTTTATTTCAAAACCCTAGCTTTCCTGACTGACAAAAACTCAAAGTTTTGAAACACAACTCAGGGTTTTGTGACACAGCTGGTAGACTTAAGACCACATGTGCTGATTGGGTCCTCACAAAACCCTGGGCTTTGTTCCTGAAATTACAGCTTGCGAATCCCAAGGTTTGTACCGTCGCAATGATCAGGGTTTTGCAAGATTTTAAAACCCAGGGATTTGTTCTGTTATTTCAAAATTAACAAAACCCAGGGTTTGGTACTGAAACGCTGAGATATGTCCAGGGATTATGGAGGCAGTGACTATGATTAGAAAACCTAGTGTTTTGGAAGAAGCATGCAGCTTTGTGATTGGCTCAGTCATAAACATTCTGCATCAAACCCTTGGTGTTGTGACAAATCTCTGGGATCCTGGAAAAAACTCGGGATTTTGTAAAGAAACCTAGAGCTTCATAGCCAAAACCTAGAGATTCATAAGAACCCCTGGGATTTGTGTCAAGAAACCAAATTCGATACACGTATTCAGCTACTAGGCCACAGCATATCTTATGGCCGTTTTATTTAGGTTGTCGGATAAAAGCTACGTAGAAATTTTGTACTTGGTAACATCAACTGATTTTGTAAAAAAAAAAAAAAAATCCCTGGGTTGTGAATTATCAGACACTAGGCTACAGCATATTTTATGGCCATTTCATTTAGTTTATTTTTTGAAAAATTAAGTAGCAATTTTGTATTTGGACATTGGGTAACTTCACAAATAATCTGCATGGGGCATAAGCTGTCCATAAATCGGGTAGAAAATGAAGTTTTTCAACACAGGTTAACACCTTTCTACTCCTATCGTGATTGGGTTACTCAGGTTCTTTTAAAGATATAGTGCTCCTTACAACAACATATAATATGTCACAAGTATTTTGATGATTTTGAAACTGTTATTGGACACCCGTTTGTTCTTGGGGGTGTTTTTTGTTTTTGTTTGTTTGTTTGTTTGTTTGTTTGTTTGTTTGTTTGTTTTTTTCATGCCCCCCCAAAAAGAATATATATATATGTATATATATATATATATATATATATATATATATATATATATATATATATATATATATATATATATATATATATATATATATATATTTCAATTCTTTCCCTTCTAATTTCGACAAATGTCGATGGGCTCGGAATAAGCGCGACGATACCAGATCCATACTCTTTGTAAATCGACCTTCCACTGAGGTACCAGCAGGCCTTATATATTAGGTTGCAGAGACCATAAGAGAGCATGAGAATGCCCCAGGTCAGCAGCTCTCCTCGCCGAGTTCTGGGCGCAGTGCTCACTGGCATGCAGCAATTTGAAATCTTACTTTTTTTTATCTACAAAAGTAGCAGAAATTTGTAATAATGCTGGGACTTGTAACAAGTTGCGGCAAAATGTGTGTGTGTGGGGTTTTTTTTTTTTTTTTTTTTTTTTCTTTTTTTTAATATACTTCATTAGAATATACTTATTACGGGTGGCTTGTTCAGTCACAGAAACTTCTTTCACAGGGTCCTGTGTAGAGTCACAGAATGTAAAATCAACGCAAAATGTAAATTTTATATTTTGCGTGACTTATTTTTAAGGCTAAACGTAAGGTGAGGCAAAATGTAAATAACCAGCAAGCTCTGTAACCACAAAATGTACAGAGGCAAGTTGGCAGTGATTTCTGGGCTTTTGCAAAGAAAAAAAAAAGTTTGCAATTTTTCCTGACTATATTTTTTTCCACATGCACCCAAAAGTAAGTTTGGAAATGAAAATACGTGGATTTTGTAATCAACTTTGATAATGAGTTATATAGTATTTGTTATATTATATTTATTTCCGGCTAGGTATCAAGTTGTACTTACATCTTTGGCAATCTGCCATTTCTGGTGCCTCAGAGGCAAAAAGTTTTTGATTGGTTTAATTATATTTTACTCAATAAATAACACATAGATCGCAACTAGAATTAAGTAAGCAATTGGGAAAATTCCCCTTTAATGTACAGCATTGAGAAGAAGAATATTGAAAATGGGGAGTAAATGTTTAACTGTTCGAGTTTGTCGTGTGTTCGAGTTATCCCTGAACACCCGTACAGATTTAATCTGTGTAAAACTGACGACGATTACGTAATGATATCTTAGACACTGCTGACATAATCAGACTTGGGTAGCCCAAACATGTCACACTGGGCCTGTGAGCAGTTAAGTGGTGAGAGCATGTGAGGAGCCAGAAATATTATAACCCCTTGGACCGGCAGAGATTGGAACCCCGCGCCCCTCGCACAGAAAGCAAGGACCTGAACCACTCGGCCACAGCGGCTCTGTTGCAAATTGCATAATACAATAGTATGGCATTTTTGCCGCAATTATTACAAACTACCGCAGCATTACAAATTTCTGAACATTTCTGCACATTTTTATCACAAATAGAGTTATCCCTACAAATTGCCGCATAACACGCCCACAATTGTACTGAGGAGAGCAGCTTGCGCAGTGAAAACCTGGCATTGGACTGAGTAATACATAGTTTTTTTAGCAAGTTAGTAAAGACATTCAAAGAGATTCATCGGGTGCCACTAACTGCAATATTCTGCAATGCATGCCAGGTAAATAAGTTTTGACTCCGTCACTAGACACACATGCATTGTGGACAACACTTGAATTTCGTAACCAGTTATTATCCATGAAAACAGTGCAAGATAGGCTTCGATTGGTTGGACTTTAATATGCATTTGTGCGTGTTCAGTTCGCAGTCTAGTTCGATCACCCGATCAGCTAATGTCAACACCGGCATCTATGCACCATTCCGCGCTCGCTTTTCCCATCGCATCACTTACTCCGATGCAACTGCCCGAAATCGTCTTGTTCCATGACAAGTTTGTCAAGTTTTATTGGCAATCCATATCAAATACAAACCTGTTTTTAAATGGAGGCCCTTAAGAATGTAGAACTCTATTGGATACAATGAAATAATAATCAAGAAGAGACAAGAGTTACTTTACTCATTTCATAATAACATGTGATATCATGATGGCGTAATCATTATGGGCAGGAGTGGAAAAAAGTTTCTTTTTTCTTAATTTAAAAGTACGTCCGTGAGAATAGAAACTGAGGGTTTTCACCTATGTTGCATATAAAATTGATGTAATAATGATAGGTGTGGTGACATCATGGCCATGTGGCGAAGACAAAATTTCATAACTTCAAAAAATATCTATTGCACTGAAAATATGTGGTATCAAGTTCTTATTGAACCTAAACGGGGAACGTGCATTGCGGATGTGCTGGGAGATTAGTTCCAGAATTTGGATCCTGCAGCCTTAAGAGTTTAAGTATGGGCACGGTCTCTATGAAGCCTACCAATATTTGCTGAAATAGCGTTATGGGTGTGAAATTGAGATACAGGGGTAAGGATGCTCGATAAGTATGGGCGGGACTTTATTATTTGCTATTTTTCAAAGGAACATACCAGGATTGAAATTGACTCTTTGATTGATACTCATCCATTTTAGTGTGTCCAGCATATATGGCTTGTGCGTTCTGGGGTTGACAGTCAAGATTGATTCGCCTTGCTCTGATCTGAATGCGCTGTAGTCATACAAGATCAGATTGACGTGTACCAGTACTCCAAACAGTGTGGCATTAATCAATGTGGGGTGGAAGGAGAGTGTTGTACAGTTTAATTTTACTGTCTAAGGGTAAATATTAAGATCCCTAAAAAGACTCCTAAGGCCACTCTGAGTTTTGCATAAAAATGATTTGAAATGGGCACGAAAATTTAATTTAGAATCCCAAATAATACCGAGATATTTACAACTTGATACCTGAGAAATGCTCTGATTGTCCAAAGATAAATTAAGTTCTGTATTTTGCAGAATTTGAAGTTTAGGCTTGGAGATAATAAGCATGCTGTTGGTTTTGCCAATATGAAGGCTGAGCTTGTTACAACAGAGCCATTCAGCCACACGATGCAAATCGAACTTCAGAGCTTCAGATACAGAGTCAATGAAAGAACCAGCAAAGTAGAATAGCATGTTTCAAGCATGCTCCGATGTCGTTGATATACAAAATATAGAGAAGCGGCCCAAGTTAATTCAACAGAATTTAGTGATCAACGGTGTCAAATGCTTTTTTCACGTCCAATGCAACAAGTCCAACACAGTTTCCATTTTCCATTTCAGCAAAAGCGTCTTCAGCAAATGTATGTAGACCAGTCTGGGTAAAGTGTTTGGGTCTAAAACCAGATTGTTGAATACAAAGAATCTTGTGTTTGATACAGAATTCATAGACTTGTCTGTGCACAATATGTTCCAGTATTTTAGAGATATCTGGAAGAATGGAAATTGGCCTGTTGTTTCCAGGATCCATTTGAGTTCCTTTTTGAAAAAAATATTGCGGAGATACGTGCATTTTTCAATTCATCGGGGACAGTACCATGTTGCAGTGACATATCAAAGACTTGGGTCAGACCATTGGAGATTGCTGGTTCGGCAATCTTTTATAGTATGGACTAAATGTCAATACCAGTCGCCTTATTAATTGTCAAGTCGACCAACAGGTTACAGACATCATGCTCTGAGATCTGACTGAAGGTGAATTTACCAGGGGAATGTGGAAGATATCTGGATAGAGAGGTGATAGAGCAATGGATAGGGATGAGTATTGGTTCTCCTTCTGGCGTATTCTCCACATTCCTCTGGCATTGCCTTTATGAGCATTGATGCTGGACGTAACGAATTCAGTTTTAGAATTTCGAACCATAGTAGTAACTTTTCTTTTTTTTTTTTTTTTTTTTTTTTGCTTTTTAATGTGTGAACATTTGACCAGTCATCAATGCATTGAGATGGCCTTCATATGGAGGTGGTCTCATATATGTTGAGACGTTTCTATTTTGTCATTGCACCACGGGATTTTTGGCTATGAAGATCTTAATTTACGTAGGGGGCACGTTTGTTAACGATTCCATTGAATAAGTATTTCCAGGTCATCCTAACATTATTAATATTGTCAAAACATTTTATTATATGGCCAGGTACCAAAGAAAGGTCGTCTAAAAATGCTTTGGTGTTCATTTTTTTTAATTTCTCGATGTTATAATATGGTAGTTTTAACTGGTGGCGTCAGAATCCAAAATCATAAAACTTATGAGGTGATCGGCAACAGATACGACACCAACTCTCGAGGAGAAGTTCTTGACATTTGTAATAGTAAGATGAATAATAGTGGCTGAAGTATTAGTGATTTCAGTAGGAACTTTGGTGACTTGAGACATGTCGCATGTAGAGATAATGTCTTTGAGTTTATAAGCTGACGATTTGCTGTCGAAATGTGCGTAAAAATCAATGTTAAAACGAGCAGTTAAGACATTGTCAAACTTCATGTGATCTAATAAAATGAGAAAATCCACAGGGTTTTGATAAACCGCCATGGAGAACACTGATATGCAAGCTTTGTTTTTAACGTACGTGGGTTTCACGTTATCTCTTTGTGACTCGGCACTCTGCCATGTTTATCTCACCAGAGAAGGTTACATTTTGAATCTTTCATTAACTGCAGTGTCATGTACATTGAAGCAAATCCCATCCAGTCAATGACTGGCGAAAAATATGATATGACCCCTGGCACGACAGTGTTTCAGGCACCACTTTGCAACAACTCCACCTTCCACAGCTCCAGACATAAAATCCAGTCTGCTATGCTCGTGCTGTGTGGTGGAAATTTGTCACAGTAAAAACTGTAAAGCAAGGAATATCGCTCCGGGCGTTTGCAACAATTACACCTTCCACAGCTCCAGACATAAAATCCAGTCTGCTATGCTCTTGCTGTGTGATGGAAATTTGTCACAGACTGTAAGGTAAGGAATATCGCTTCGGGCGTGCTATATCAGTGGGACATATCTCTGTAAATGGCACGGCGAGTATTTTCCCATGTTAACTGTGCTGCGGGTAGAGACCCTTGGGTGACCATTGAATACTGCGTCATTCATTGGTGCGAAAATGTCACATGACACAGATAGCAAGTGCTGCTACCATGCCGTTAGTAAATCTGACGTGCCTACAACCTTGGGCTATCAACACCATATAACACGATATCATGACATAGCAGGAGTGCTTACTGGTCGGCCAATATCTCTATATGTCTGGTCAGAAATTCGTCAAGAGTCCAATACGTATTATTATTCACCTTACAACATTCAGCTTGGGCTTCAGGCAGGTAGTGTCTGAAAAGAACAACGGGTTATAGTTTCCAAATTTGCCGTATATGCGTCGTGGTCCACCCCATGAAAGAGTCAAAACCAAACCTATGATTAACTGAAAAAGTAATGAAACTTTTAGAAAAAATCAAAATTCTGGCCGCTGAGGGTAACAAAGTACTTCCCTCTGGGCGATAGGAATAGGAGATACCACGCGTTCTCGGGATATATTCTGAAAGCCTGCATTATAAATCCCGACCGCGTTGCGAGAGGGATTTATAATTCAGGGTTTCAGAATACATCCCAATAACAAGTGGTATCTCCTATTTAAACCACGCCTCTTTTGTCACTGCCACAATTTTACAGTTGGAAACCCTTTTCACCACATTAATACGAGAACAGTATAGAACTAATTTTTGACCTGCCTGTGCACCCACGTGCCAGGTTTTTCTTGGCACGATCCACTGAGCAAGATGTGAGATACGAAACGTGACTCAACGACCAGTTCACACTGGATGGTGTAGAGGTCAGAGCAGTCGCGTCAACTTGTGGAAATCAGTGGTTCGAATCCTGCAGGCGCCTTACTAATACGTTTTATACGTAATAGAGCAGAGAGAACACTAGTTCACCATGGCAAAATTCGAAGTCCAGCATTCTGGTCAGCGAAAGTGGTTCTCATACAAGAGACATCCACAGGGATTTAACTGGAAAAATTGCAGAAGAAATCCCTGGCAGTGACAAAAGAGGCATGGTTTAACAGGGGTTTAGACAAGCGGTGCTCACCTTAGCCTAAGTCATTTTTTCGTAATCTATGTAAACTTTTGCAGTATTTAGTTAGGATGAAATAATATTGAGAAATCTGTGACGTGCTATGGCGTGTTCTATTGTTCATCTGGTTTTTTTGGGGGGGTGTTTTTTGGGGGGGGTTGTTTTTTTGTTTGATTTTTGTTGTTTGTTTGTTTGTTTGTTTGTTTGTTTGTTTGTTTGTTTTTTTTGTTTTTTTTTTGTTTGTTTTTTTTTAAAGCGAATAACCACCGATAGGACGGACAGCTTGGGCAACATGTAGTTGTTCCAATTTGTTCAACAAGAGCGAAGTTCACTCTATGTTTATGTTGTGCAAAGTGTAGCTCACATATGCATTTGGCATTGGTAGAAGTAAAGGGAACTATTCGTATGGTGTTTTTATATTAAACCTGTGAAGCAGTATAATTGTACCGCCGGGAAATGGTGTCGAATGTCAAAAGCAACCTCTGATTTTACAATGATTAAACTCTTTCAGTACCAACCAGGACTGAAGTCGAACAACTTAAATCGAACTGCTCTGATTTATAACAAGGTTGCTAGGTTCATGTTCCTTGTAAAAAAGACCTTTCACTCAAGTTCCGACACGGCCTGTAATTATATAGAATATAATAGTCTAGGTCAGCAGCTTTGCTCGGCGCGCTTTGCGTGCAATGCTTCCAAAGCGCGCCGAGAAAAGCTGTTGTTTCAGTCAAAAATATGGCGCTGAGAAAAGTTTGTTTCGAAATTTGGATGTGACGAAATAAAATAGGTTTTCACTGATTATGATTTGTAACACGTTTGTCTTTTGTAGCACTGAAAATATGATTGACTTGACATATGTTAATCTTTATTGTACAGAAAAAATTAGCAATGAAAATATATATTAAAAAAATCACAACAATGACGATGATCATGCTAAGCGCCAGTAATTCAAACTCTTGTACATTGCAATTTGAAAAATGGAGCTGGCCCTTAAACCGCACTGACGGACCCCGAGAAGAGATTGGGCTCATTTATGCTCATTTCTTACGTATACAGGGCATAGCTATGTATAAAAAGGGCCTCTTTTGCCTTTA